>OY284468.1:6946190-7546190 GCA_958336335.1 Dilophus febrilis | reverse complement strand
ACGCACCTCTCACACCTTTTTGGGTATGTCACATAGATAATAATAATATAGGATACACATTTTAATATACAAAACAAAATGGTATAAATGTGAGGGTAAATAAAAAAACAAAATTATATTAACACTTCGTTCAATAATGTGTGTGACTGACACATAGATGGCGTCCCTAGAACTAAATCAATATTTTTTTTCGCATTTGGCAACCTTTTTAGGCTTACTGTCAACATCATTATGTTAATCAGATCATTTGTTTACAAGTTACAGTGCTATAAGTGACGCTATTTTTGTGTTTTAAAAAAAAATGAATTCAAAGCAATTCCGTGTGCTGATTTATCATTGTTTTTTAATGAAAAAAAATACTGTTCAATGCCAGGAATGGCTTGAAAAACATTACTCGGACTCTGCTCCATCAAAAAGAAGCATTTGTTATTGGTATGCCGAATTCAAACGTGGTCGTACAGACACCGATGACATTCCATCTACTGGAAGGCCAAATGACGCTGTTATTCCGGAAAACGTTGAAAAAACACTGAAAATCATTATGTCCAACCGTAAAGTGAAAGTGAGGGAGATTGCTGACATTCTGGAGATATCAGCAGGCAGTGTACAAACCATAATACACGAACATTTGGGTATGAAAAAGGTGTGTTCCAAATGGGTGCCGCGTTTGCTCACACCGGAGCAAAAACAACAACGAACCGATGATTCAAAGAGCTGTTTGGACATGTTTACGCGCAATAAGTCGGAGTTTTTGCGACGGTACATCACAATGGATGAAACATGGATCCACCATTTCACTCCAGAGTCAAATCGGCAGTCTGCTGAGTGGCATGCAGCCGGCGAAAGCCGCCCAAAGCGACCAAAGACGCAGCAGTTGGCTGGCAAGGTTATGGCGTCTGTATTTTGGGATGCGCATGGAATAATATTCATCGACTATCTCCAGAAGGGGCAGACCATCAACAGCGACTATTATATAGCGTTATTGGAGCGTTTGAAAGTCGAAATCGCAAAGAAACGGCCTCATATGGCGAAGAAAAAAGTGTTGTTCCACCAAGACAATGCACCGTGTCACAAATCAATGAAAACGATGGCAAAATTGAACGAATTGGGCTTTGAATTGCTTCCCCATCCACCGTATTCTCCAGATTTAGCCCCCAGCGACTACTGGCTCTTCGCAGACCTCAAAAGGATGCTCCGTGGTAAGAGATTTGGCTCAAATGATGAAGTAATCGCCGAAACTAACGCCTATTTTGAAGGCAAAGAAAAATCGTTTTACAAAGGCGGTATCGAAAGATTGGAAAAGCGTTGGAATGATTGTATCTCCCTAAAAGGGGACTATCTTGATGAATAAAAACGAATTTTGGCAAAAAAATGTGTTTTAATTAATTAGTCACACACATTATTGAACGAAGTGTTATGTTTAATCGTTTCATTAAACGCATTCAGAAAAAAAGGTATGATAATTGTTAAAATTTAATCAATTGTGTAATTGATGCGATGATCTATATATATATATATATATAAATATATATATGGTAAATAGTAAATGGAAGCCTTTATATTTTATTGTCTTTATATTTTATTTATTAGAATGTAAACAGATTTTCCTTAAGATAAAATTATACAAAATGTCCTTTACTAAGTTATGCAGTGTTTCGTTAAGAGAACATTACCTATAATATTAAATATATACTAGTCTGTTCAGTAAGTTTCTAGAATAGAAATAAAAAACTCAATTTTTTATGGCTTGAAATACTTTTTATTATTTAGTATATTCGCCCGATGCGGCTCAATGCATTTATTCCAAAGTTCCTTTAATCATTAGCCGAAAAACGCTTTTCATGGATTTTCTTTTCATGGATTTTTCAAGACGTGAAAACAGCCAGAAGTCAGAGGAAACCAAATCTGACGAATACGCTGGGTATTCCACTAATTCGTACGTTCATTCATTGATTTTAGCCAATTTCAAAACACTTTTGTTAGCATGTGCATTGTCTTGTTGAAAATCATTTGTATTCTTCTGTAAACCGGTTCTTTTTTCACGAATTTTTGCGTCGCGTTGGTCTAAAAGGTTGCAATAATATTCAGAATGAATTGTTTTTCCAGTTTGAAGATAATCCACCATCAAAAACCTTTGGCATCCCAAAAAAAAAAACGGTTGGCATAACCTTCTTGCCGGATTTTTGAACACGAACTTGTTTAGGAACGGAAGCACCCGTTTAACATCATTCTTTAGCTTCTCGTTTTGATTTAGGAACATGGTGGTAGACCCAAGTCTCATCTATAGTGATAAATCGGCGTACAAAATCCTTTTAATCCTTCTTAAAACACTTTAAATGTTGCTGTGAATGTTTTGTTTTTGTTCCATTGTTAACGAATGCGGCACCCATTTTGCTCACACCTTTTCAAAAACTCAAAGCTTCACTTAAAATATGACTGACCATGCCTAACGCTTAGAGCCTGTACTAAATCTCTCCCATTCTCCAATCGCCGAAATTCATATCCAGTATTTTTGCCACAATTTCTGGATTCACAATTTCTGGATCATCTTTAAGGTTTGTACGACCACGTTCAAACCCCATTGTATATTGTTGTAAGTGAAGATGAAGAGTCCTTATACGCTTTTAATCGTTCATGAATTTGTTTTGGTCCTAAACCTTCGAAAAATAAGAATTCAATCCATGCATGATACTTGATTTTTTCCCTATTAAAAAAAACACTGTGACACGTGTACTTTTACCAGCGGTAAATATAATGGGACGTTCAGTCATTTTACAATATAATTTAATCGAGTTTTTTTTTGGTTGACGTGACGCCATGAGACGGTGAAAGAAATTATAAACAAAATAATGAACCAAACCGGTTTAATCGTTTAATTTTTTGTTGTATTAGTGTAAATAATGAATTGAAAAATGAAATCTTAAAACAATTTACATACAAATATTGTAAACATTGCACACACACATTTACAGAAATTGAATCTACCAAATAAATCACAGAAATTTCTGGTAAATTATGCTTTAAAGCGATAGAATTATTGAACGCAAAAAGATGTAATCCGTTTTACAAACGTATTATAAATGTACGGAAAAAGATTATGCCGATTTAAACCTGTGAATTTCTTAATGAACCATAAGACTGAGCCGACAGATCTATATGAAATTTTAAGGGACGGGTTGTAAGGTACGTAAATTTGGTTTTTGTACGTGAAAAAGACAAATTGGTTAATAAAACACTGGGGAAAGTTTTTACTTGATGGATAATGGAAGCGAAGTATAATCCTTTTAATAACCATATTAAAAAAAATTAATTAATTACATTTTTAAGCGTAAAAGCGAAGAAATACAATATAAAATCATTTGAAATATAGTATAAATTTTGGCGTCTTAATTGTTAGCAATTCTATTATTTATTTAATTAAAGATATTATTTAATTTTTTATTATTTAATTATTTATTTAATTATTTAATTTTTTTAATATCATTATTAAAAGGATAATTAATACTTCCTTTCCATTATCCTGCAAGTGAATGAACATTCCCCAGACTTTTAAACAAATTTTTATTAAGCATGTCCAAAACAAAAATAAAAAAACCTTTTAGCAAAGACGCGTGAGACTGCGAACCCGTGTAACTGCCAACCTGTTGAGTGCAGGTTCGGAGCCAAAACGCCAAAATTTATACTATAATTAAAATGAATTTATAGCGTTTTTTAGGTTTTACGACAAAAACGGTATATTATTTAATTTTTTTTTCATATCGTTATTAACCCTCATCGGTCCCGGAAATATATCTACTTATTCAGTCCTTTTGTATGGGTATATGGTAGCATTTGTAGGAAATATTACATATAATTCAACACTTGTATGAACTCGCATACAAAGGAGCCTATGAGGGTTAAAAGGATAATACTTCGTTTCCATTATCCTGCAGATGAAAACATTCCCCAGTATTTTAAACAAAACTTTTATTAAGCACGTAAAAAACCAAAACAAAAACACCTTTTAACAAAGACGCGTGGAAATGCGAACCTGTTCGCCAAAAAAGTAGTACCATTTTTAGAAAAATAAAATACCTCCATCTATTTGTGATTCTAGAAACTAATTAAACAACCTTTAATATATATTATCATTGAGTTTATATATATATAGAGGTTCCAAACACATGAAACATTTTCATCCATAAAATAAAATAATTTTGTACCGTGTAGAAGCTCAATTTATTTTTAAAAGTGTTAAAATATAAAATTTGAAATACTTAGAGCTTTTGTGACAGTGTATCTTTCGTTAATAAAATATGATAACGAAAGATACACTGTGGTCTTTCGTTATCATATTTTTAAATATTTATAATATATATATCGTGATATCGTATATATAACATTTGGTATAAGGAATCTATAACAAAAAAAACAGGTTTCTTATATACAGATTCGATATTCACAAATAAAAATTATATTACTATTGTGTGATGCTTATGATTTTATGTGTTTTGATATTTTCACTACAATATATAAAAATATCTTTTTGTATAAAAAATATGACAAGAAAGGATATTTTACCAAATAAAATATCATAATTCAAATAATATATAATTCTTTAGTTCGTTATTGTTGTATTTGTTGTTACATTTTTTGTATCAATTTTATAATATAAATTTATTCACATCTTTTTGTCACCGCCGATCATGCTTTGTATATAAATTTGTTATGATTCAGATACTTTTTAATAGATTATAATTTGAGATTTTTTCTTTTGATAGTTTTTGGGTTTAATAATCAAAAGCAAAAAATGTACGCAATATCCTTTTTTGTTAACAATGATGTTGTTTTTTGTGTTTAGTACCTCATAATGATAAAATCTATAATCTATTGACGAATGGAAAATTGTTTACATTAATTAAGAGAAAAATGATCTGCACTAAATTTTCGCAAAAATTAATTTTTTTAATTTTCTATATTTTATTCAATTTTTATATTTAATAGAAGAATAGCCCATTTTCCAAAAAAATTCGTTTTAAAACCTATCATATAAATTTAATATCTTAAAAAAATTTTTATATTATTGTTGTGCTGAAGAAAAAACCACAACACAGAAATAAGAAATAATATATTTTGTTGATTGTGATATTAAAATATGGTAATATTTTCGCATGTTAAAAATATGGTAAAATAAGGTAAAATTTATAATGTATATCATGGTATAAAGACTATAGGTGTGCTTGACAGCTGATATACAATTTTGTATGGCGTCACTCTGAGTGAAAAAAAATTTTTTTCAATGAGTAATAAACCATAATAAACATAAGCACAATAAAAGAAAAACCCAGAGAGACGTCGAGAAATATCGAGCATACCTATCGTCTTTATACCATAAATGTATATTAAAAAACGATTTACACATAATTTGTAAATATATGGTGACTCTTAATTTATGTTTTGAATAAAACCTTTTTTTATCTTCTTTTCTTTTACTCCTCGTTTGTGCATATACACAATGTGAATCAAAACAACAAAACAAAACAAAACAACAATAAGAATTATATATTATTTGGTGAAATATCCTTTCTTGTCATATTTTTTATACAAAAAGATATTTTTATATATTGTAGTGAAAATATCAAAACTCATAAAATCATAAGCATCACACAATAGTAATATAATTTTTATTTGTGAATATCGAATCTGTATATAAGAAACCTGTTTTTTTTGTTATAGATTCCTTATACCAAATGTTATATATACGATATCACGATATATATATATTATAAATATTTAAAAATATGATAACGAAAGACCACAGTGTATCTGTCGTTAACATATTTTATTAACGAAAGATACACTGTCACAAAAGCTCTAAGTATTTCAAATTTTATATTTTAACACTTTTAAAAATAAATTGAGCTTCTACACGGTACAAAATTATTTTATTTTATGGATGAAAATGTTTCATGTGTTTGGAACCTCTATATATATATAAACTCAATGATATTATGAATTATATACAAAGAATCCATTAATATATTAAATATACAAAATCTCCTTAAACAATAATGGCATATATCTAATATAATATTCCTTATAATATATTCAGATGAAATGCTTTAACTTTCTATCTATTATATATGTAAATACGTGTAATATTCAGGTATATAAGAAAAGCGAATGTTGTTTTATTAATACGCGAATAAATTTTAATATATATAATAATTATTTAAAATTTTTATTAATAAATATATATACAGAATTACAGAGTACTGTATATAATACATTTTATATAAGAAATTTCAAATTATCCATATATACTAAACTTCTTTGTATACATCAAAAAAATAAAGATCTGTAGCGTTTTGTATATTTAATGCCTTAATGGATATATACTTTAGTAGTACAAATATCAAATGTAATATTTATATATAAATTTCCATACACATTAACACATATCCTCTCTACATTATTTATATTATATATTAATGATAATGTGATACGATGATGGTTATATATGATAATATGGTGGTGGCATTGGGTTGGCAAATTACTATATACCTTTAATCTGATTATCCTTTTTATACTATTATATATATACAATATATACCAACAACAATGCAGTTTGAATATTTAACACAAAACCCTATGGCCTTCTTTGTTTCCGGTTGTTAAAAAGCGTATTATATACATAACTGTATATATAATAATAATATATGTTTAGTTTATGAATAGGGTAAACTTTTGTGTGTGTAATTTTTTTTTTTTTAAATTCCATATAAATTTTAATGTATGCATGCTATTATGCATGTTTTTGTCTTTTATACATGATTTTCCTCCTTATAGAACAACTATACATACATAGCTATTATATAAATATAACACTCTGAAGATATACACAAAATATTATACATTCCGCAAAAAGCAAAAAGCAAAAAAAAAATAAAGATAAAATATTTTAAGTTATGTTAATGACAACCGAAAAAATTCATGTATGATGATAAAAAAAATTCCGCATATAAATACACATAAAAATATTAGAAAGAGTATGGCGAATAACAAAACAAAAAAAAAACGAACACAGGAAAAACTTGAACCATTATTTAATCAAACAAATTGATCTCTGATTTGAATTGAAAAAAAAAAACAAATAATATTTATAGAATTTATTTAATCGCATTTATCTACACAATAGAAATAATCAATGTAACGATTTGAATGTTCACAAATAGAAAAAAAAAACTTCCCTTTAAGCTTCCGGTTGACTTTTTTTTCATTTGCTTCTTCTTCCATACTATACTTTGCTACTATATAGCGATACTAATATATTATTTGTTCTTATATATACGCGACGACGATGGTATACATATAGGTTTATGTATATTATGTTTTATATAAGAAAGGTTTAATTTCCGTAATATTTTTTTTTTTAGTTATTGTTAAGCAATTCAAAACCGGTGATGCATGTTTAAGTATTTATTATACATTAATAATATTATATAATACTAATTTCGTTTTGATTCATGATAAATTTATTATTTATTTAATATTTTTTTTTCATTATTTTTATATTAAATATAAAATGTTTTTATTAAACAACAAGAAATGAACATAGAGATTTTTCATTTTTAAATATTTTTTTAAAGGTAAATAATTTGAAAATATTCCATCCATTACATATATAAAACTGTTTGTAACTTCCTAAACAGTAAACTAATCAGAACAAATAAGTCGCGGGAATAGAAAGGTATTTTAATTAGAGGGTTGATTAACACACATTATTTGCAATCCCAGGATTCGTGAAACGAAAATATTCGAATCCCGGATTTCCCACGGGAACACGAGAAATTAAACATTTTTCAAAAAAAATGTTTAGCTTTTTGTTAATAATTTTCAAAATATTATTCATAATACCAACAACGACAAAATCAAATTAAAAAATAAGTTCATAATAAATAATTAATTCAATTTTATTGCTAGTTTATTAGCGACACTACTAGGATTATAGTAGTTTTATTATGGCATTAAACAAATCCATATACACATCTAAATACAACCAATAGGAACACATAAAAATATTAATAAATAATTATATAGAAAAACTGTTTAATTTTTGTAAATTCAGTTTTCTTGTTTTACGCACAATGCGTTTTAATCGTAGACCGACCCTTTAATTTCATACCTAATCTTACCCTTCGGGTAACCGCGTATTTGGTCTAAAATATCATATGCAGTAGTAATGTTAAACTTACCGAATAAAAGGAGAATGAGTAAAAATTTTAAATTATCTAAAATTGATTCCTTTAAATCCCGTGAAACTTTATTCATTTTCCATGTATTCGAGGTTGTAATTTTTCTTCAAATTCCCAGGAACAACACTTTAATTTCAATACTCTATATAGATAGTTGTCCGGGGAGCAATGAACTTCCAGCTTCCCAGACACCGGGCGTCCTTTGGGAGTGTTAGCCTTACAATAGTGCTATGGCGGACCAGCGAATCCTCAGTTACAAGTCTAACAATATATGGACTCCAACAAAATAAAGAGTCGAAGAAAGTAATGCGTATCTTAATGCATCAAATGAAACAACGGTACTTTAACGATCCATTCAAGACACGGCGTCTGATGTTTCAAATACCGAAATGCTTGGCCTAGAGTCTGAGGGCCCAGTATCGGTCAACGATTGCTGAGCCTGTTGAATCAGAAATAATGACAAGCGTAAAAAGCCCTAGTCCGGCGGTCTCATATCTTCGAGATCAATTCAAATTTTTTTTAAAAAAAACTATATAATTATATTCGAGGAGTACAATAGATCCCATGGGTCGCACGACACGGGACGGTATACCTGACCTTAAAACTCGGGGTGTGGTTTTAGTTGGTAGAACGTTACATTCGGTTACGAGAGTCAGACAAAATGTCCGTAAAAAGGATTACCTCACCCCACAAATAAAAAAAAAATCAGTACAAATCATCAACCGGCGATAGAAAAGCATTTGAATGCGCTAAATGAGTAAAATAACGTTGGCTAACATTATTTAAAAGAAAGTGAACCTATTAATGTTATTGCATATTTAAAAAGATCGTTAAAAATTACTAATTTTGTCCTTACATCACTTTAGTGGCTTTCATATGAATTTTCCGAGATTTATCATTTTTAAAAGAAAATAACACCAATTTTTTTTAAAGGTAAATTATTGAATTAGGAACATTTCGTATTCTTCTTTTTAATAATAAAATTAAAAGTAACGAAACCGTCTTCATTTAAGTTCAATAGAATCATTGTGGGAATTAATAAAACGAAAATTAAGGAATTATCCGCAAATGACGATTATGAAGGATTGAAGCATTGCAGGTATGAATGGAAAAATTATTGAAACCGAAACCACTCAATAACATCAGATGAATGCAAAAATGTATTAAATATTCAATGTCTAAGAGAATCGAGCTCGTGATAATATGGGCTCCGAATACTGCAGGAAGCAGAGGTAATATAGAGGTCAATTACCTGACGAGGGCGGCAGCATGAGCCACATTTGCGGGACCAGCACCCGCCATCGTCAACTCTACCTGCTTCATCAAAACGGCCATAAATGCCTGGAAGGCGAGGGAAAAGGAAGACTATTGGCTTTCCTTACCAGGACTGACAAACACGAAACGGGTTTTCAGTCAAAATTTCACCGGGCTGGAAACTGCAAGGAACAGCAGGGGATGGAAGGAACTGAGGCAGCTATAATGGTATGCCGCAGGGCACGGACCGTTCAATAGTTATCTATACAAAAAGCAGCACTCTATATCAGAAATATGCAGATTTTGTAAAAAGGAGAAGGAGACCACACCTCATATGCTCTTCGAATGTGACGCTTTGAGAGATAAAAGACGCGTGCACTTCTGCACAGACCGTAGCGTCAAGACGATAACGGAGATATCTCTTGATAGTCTGCTAAAGTTTCTCCCACAAAAAAAAAAAAAACAGAATGGAGACTGTTATAAAGGTCAAAGATGACGTTATCCAATATTAGTAGCGTATAAAATGAGGGTTGTTATGGTTTCATCGCGATCGCATGCTTTTCAATCCTGTCACTAAACTGCTGTGTAGTAATTGGTGAACCAATATGTGTATAAACCTTATATGTAAGAATTGTATGCTAGAAGTGGTTTTATAAACGCTTTATAAAGTAGTGCGAAATTTTCCGAATTAAAAGAATTCCTTGGTTAGACTTCTTAATAACCCATTGCGACTAGTCGCCTTTTTAGCTGCAATAATTATATTATTGTTCCATGTAAAATTATTTGCTAAAGACATTCCCAAATTTAATAGGTCTTTAGATTGTATATAGAATAAAAGAGTATTATTCATAATGATTAGGTCAATATTTCGTTCGGATCGTTTGTTTGAGCTGAAACTTTTGCTTTTGTTTTAGATGGATTAAATTCTGTTGGGTTTATCATCAGGCCAATTAGATATTTATTCTAAATCTTTATTAATTGAAGAAATAATCTTCTGACGTGACTGACGCATTTGGTTTGCATTATGATTAAGAGGTATAGTTCATGCGAAAAATGTAACGTATAATATCGTATTAAACTAATCAAATTTAAAACTGTTTATACCTCGGCAATTATTTAACTAAAACCAAGGAAGATATAATTAATGTTTATAAAGTCCTTTCTCGGCAACTCAAAATCGAACATACTGATAAAATTGTACAGGTGTCCGAATTGTTTATATGGTTAGAGTAGTAGGTATATGTACAGTATCAACAGTATGTATCAATTTCCCAGTTCAAACATTCAACACATAACACCATATAATTATAATGTGTATAACATTACAAATAAATAATAACAATAATCATAAGGGTATAAAATAAAATTCTCAAGATTACCATCGCAGATATACAAATCACTTTATTATATTGTATATTTTCTATTATATAAATAAATATTGTACATACAAATAATTAAAGTCAATTATACACTTTGAAATTAGGCGGTATAAATGTCTATATACATACATTATTACATTATATTTCTTTTCGCGTTAACGAAAGTCAAATTTATTTTGGTTTGGTAAAGTAATATAGGTATATACAATATGATATTATTGATTATGTGCAACACATTGTATATATGTATTAAACATGTATAATAATACGTATATAGAAAAACTTTGATTTAGTTTCAATTTATATCGCCCGTAAAACGTACTCCTAGTATATTAAATACTTGTATAAAGTGTGGTTGTTTTTATATATATACATAAATACTTAACATATCGTTTTTATTTATATATACGTGTATATATAAGGATATATAAGGATAGGGATATAATATGTAAGTATAAAGTATCATTTATGCTGTTATGGTGAAAACATATATATTTTGACTGATGTTATATATATATAATATATTTATTTCCGTTTGTCTTTGTATTATCGTATTATGTAGTATATGTATATTTTAGAGTATAAATTAATGTGTGTAATATTACATATGTATTGTATATAGCTCTTAAAAAATCATAAAATAATATATCAACAAGCGAAAACTTTTTCATTTACTTTGGTTTATATTTATATAGTAATTTATTTTACTGTTGTCTAAATGTATATTGTATTTTATGTATACGTAATCTAATAAAACATAAAAAACTTTTATTTTCTTTTTTGTTATAACACTTAATTTTATATTTTTTAATAGATTGTCAAAAATTTTCCTTTTATATTTATATATATATATATATATATATATATATAACATTTGTTTATGATGATGACCCGTCAAAGATTATATTGGAAAATTGTCCCTATTTAAACCGCACACAAAAATAAAACAATTGAATCCTTTCAATTTCAACTAATCGGGCTAAACATTTGTAAAAAAATTATCAAAAGATATACTACTGTGTACAAATATATAGATCCAGAATTTTCAATTTAAATTTTGAGGGGTTTTCGATAAGGACAAATCTGTTTAATTTTTAGTTGGTAGGACTGTCACTGACATCTGTGTCAAATTTCACGGCAATATATTCATTATTTGAACAGTGACGCGCTCATTTTCGTAAACAGCTAAAGGTGATTTTTTTCGATTTTTCCCATGTTCGAATTTTGTGTTCGGAATCAACGTTTCTGCTGCCGAAATGGAACGAAAGGTCAAAAAGTTACAAAACGCCTACGGTGAACTGGCCATAAACTAAAACCTTCAAGTGTATGAATGATATAAACTGTTCAAAGAGGATCGTGAAGGCGTTGAAGACGAACCACATCAAATACGACCAAGAATATCAACCGATGAACATCATGCCACGGAAATCAAAGAAAATTGGAGCTGCGAAATAGTCAATTGCCAATTGAGAGCTTGCTGATGTTGTTGGAATTTCAAATGGGTTAGTCAACACCATTTTAAAAGATGATTTATGGCTCAGAAAAATCAAATAGCGATTGATGCCAAAAATGCTCAATTTCATGGAAAAAGAACGTCGCTTTGAAATGTGTGAAGCAATGCCTGCCGACTATCAAGACAAAATGAAACGCATCTCATAACTGGAGATGAGACTTGGATCGTGACTTCTAGCTATTCGCTAAGCTTAAGACACCGTTTTGACACGACATTAAAGCCAAATCAAAGAAGGTATTAAAGGCCATACCGAAGGAAGACTTCTCCAACTGTTTTGATGATTGGAAAAACCGTTGGCACTGCAGTGCATTGGCGCCAAGGGAGATTCTTTTAAAGGGGATGAAATTTATTTTAAAAAATAAATAATGATTTTAAAAATTAAAACAAAATTTCCGGTCATATATGTATGTTCACAGTAGTATATTAAATAAATTTAAATTTCAATTACATTCATTAAATTATTTTCAAGTAATGGCTCACTAAATCGATTATTGAAAATTATCCCATATACATATAATCTAGTGGAAAAAAAGTATATCTATAATCTATATAATCATCAATGATGCTTAACGCAAAACATATAGAAAAACTGAATGGGCACGGTACGAAAATAACACAGATTATAGGATTAAGACCTTATAGTGTATATCCTTTTTGGGCTAAATTACAGTATTCCGGCGCGACCAGAGGGCAGCCAGACTAGAGGAGAGACCGACTAATTGGTGAACAAAAGTTTGTGTAGAAATGACCTTTAACCCTCCCCCACCCTTTTTACGGAAAAAAAACATAGGTTTTCCCCACACAAACTTTGAAGTACCCCCTGGCCAAATCAGGTCATGCGTAGCCTAGTTTCAAACAAAAAATATTTGTATTGTTCTCCTTCACACCTCCACCACTTCAGGTATTAAAATAAGGTACTAAATCCCTTGCAATGGAGTGGGGAACTTTTTGAGATTTTGATAATTTCCATATTTTGTTTCCTCGTCTTACCTGGCCGAAATGTCGTTTAAGTATGTCAGGCCATGCTGAGGAGTTGGGTTGTGTAAATGATTCTGGCAGAAGAGAATCTTAGCATGACAATAGCCAAGGTGTGTCCACAAGGCGGGGTCCTTTCCCCTTTATGGTGGTCCACGATTGAGAATGAACTGCTCATACGTCTTAATAATAACAGCTTTTATGTGCAGGGGTACGCAGATGATGTGGTAATACTCATCTGTAGTAATACTCACCCTCTACAAATGTTCATACTCAAAATTGAAAATTTAGTAAAAATTTAACGCACTCTTTTCTGTACGACGATATATTGCACATACTATATTGCGTTTATATCCTATTATTCCATTTTTATATCATTGCACAATATGTTTATGGGAATGTATATACCAATAAAATAATAATACGCTTGATACGAATGTATGAATGCATATTGTACATATATATTGGCCAACAGAAAGCACCTATATGCGCACATATGATAAGGGAAGATTTAATTTTTATAATCAATCTAGTTCTCATTAGAATTTTAATATAAACTGATGAGTCGTCACGCACCAAAACATTTAATTCCCCAAAAAAACTTCCATATATAGATTTCTATGTGAAGACGAGGAAGGCCAAGAAATTTTCAATTCTCCTGTAAAACCCATTTCCCATTTTTCATTATACCTTCAAAATCAAAATTTCGGGTAAATTTATTATAGAGACACAAAAGGTATAAGATCCTTAACTAAACTAAAGTAACTACTTATAACTTGTTTGATTGTTTATAAAGAACAAAGTAAAAAATTTTATTAAATAATGGCTATAAAACGAAATTAAAAAAAAACTTAACGTTTTCGAGGAAAACCAAAAGACCACTGTTGAAATGAACGAATGAACAACTTAAAAACTCATGAAATGATGAGAAAATATTTAAAACTAGGAAAAAATGCAACAAAAACTAAACAAATAAGTAACAAACGAATTATACGACTTTATATGTACGTACATACAAAAAGCACTTATGGTTATATAGTTCACATATGAAAAACGATTCGATCGGTTAAATACCATATATGGGACATATATAAATAATAAATACAATTTAGTGCATGAATAAATACATCACAATTTTACATAATTCTATATTGTATATATAAATTCAAAATTGTATATATAAATATTTCATAATTGCAGAATTTAGGAAACACACATTTTAAATGCAAATCACACATTATTTAAAAGGGTATACACTATACAAGTTCACAATAAACCGTATACTATACGCACAGATTGTTAAATGTTTTTGAAATGAAAAATTGTATGTATTTAAAATTTTTGATAACAATCAGCGGTCGATTACAATCGAAACATGAGCTTTTAAAATAACCTTAAATTTATATTTTTAATTTATTATAAATATATTGGATCTGATATTTCAATTCATTTGCTAATGCGGGTTTCAAAGGAATAAATAAATATATAGGTACTGTCTGCGAACCTAAAAAAATATTAGTTTTATAATATCGCGCGTTAATTGAAATTCATATCTACATATAATAATCACAATAATTAAGTTATTAAAAAAGCGCTTTAATAAAAATTAAAACCTTTTGCAAATGTTAATGTACAGAATACAAAAATGTATTCAAAAGTTTTCAATGAATGGAATATATCCCTAAAGGAAGGTTATGTTGTTATAATAAATGTTAAAAAAAATGTATGTATTGTATGTATATAAACATCAATTCGGTTCAAAACGAAAATACTATATACATTTGAATAAATGCTGAATGCATTTTATAATGTTTTTTTTTTATTTATTTTTTATACCATAATAGAGTATTTTAAATATAAAATACCGCATGCATATTTTCATTTTGTATATATCCATACACAATATTTAATTAATAATGAGTTTTCGCAAAGGCTTTGAATAATATATATGTATACATATACAGTTTATTATATACAGTAGACTTGCGATATAAAAAACATTTCATTGAAGGCGGAGTTGTTCCCTATTTCGAAGTTTTCTTATATGGATGGTTGCTTGATTAGAAATGTTAAAATAGATTTAAGAAGTTGTGAAAAGATTCACTCTCAATGAAAACAATTATATTGAAATTCACTTTGTTCACTTTGTGGTGTAAATCATAAAAATGCCATGCTAAAATTATTACAAAATTTGGGGGTCGTGGGTTCGAATCCTATTGAAGATATAAAAAATATGTTTTGTGTTTTCGGTTATTTTCGAAGCTGAATTTTAACACAGTTGCATTTTCCTTTGTCAAACGGGAAAATGCAATTCTGTGTTAAAATAACCGGCTAATTACCGACACCGTAAATTCCACAAAATAAGAAACTAACAACAGAAAGCTGTTGTAGGACGCAAAACCCGAATTGTTGGTTGTAATACGAAAAATTAATTTATTTAAAATTGGTAAATTCATATGATTTTTAAGAAGCACCAACCTTCAAACGATACATTCCAAAATTTTATAACAATCTGAGGTTTAGTTCAAAAAGTACAGAGGTTTTAATAGTGATGGTGCTTTTGTAATTTTTAAATTATTGGAAACATATAATCTGAATTGTGTTTGTTCAGTTGCATTGCTTTTTAATGAGGAAAAATACCGTTCAAACAAAGCAATGGCGCCAGGTGTTATGCCGACTCTTCCGACCATATGGAGATAAATGGTAGAGAAGTGGTTTGGTGATTTCAATGCCGATGATGCTGAACGTTCTGCGGTTACCCAAATTCAGCAGTCGTTCCAAAAAAAAGTTCCCAAAATGGTTTCTGGCCTATCGTAATTTGAAATTGCGTTAGATAGCTGCGAAACCTTAAAGATATCAGAAGGTAGTACATTCACGATTTTACATGAACATTTGACCATGAAAAAGCTTTGTTCGAAACGAGTACCTCTTTTGCTTACAGTCGATAACAAACAACAAATGCGTAAACGGATTAGGCCACCATTTGAGGCATTAATTGCAGCGCAAAAATAAGAATTGACATAAATATGACAATGAAACATGGATCCATCACTACACTCTGGGGGGTCAAATCGACAATCACCTGAGTGGACAATATATAGGATGAAAAGAAGAATGAATGGTAATTTGAACAGACAAAAATAAATCTTTCTGCAAAAAATACATCGAAATGTTAGACAACGCTTTGTAATTAATGTATCACTCTTGACGGAGACTAGATGTTGATGAATATAAAACTGAATTTTGCCTAAAAGTTATTGCAGAGGAGGCAAGTTATTACTTGAAATGGGAAGTTTGAAGATCACGTGTTCGCGATCCGAATTGGACACTCGTCCGCGTAAGCGGACTAGAGCGGATAGGAGGAAAACGGCGCGGCAAAAACTGCTGGGAGCTGCCAGTGATCGCAGTGGCAAGCAGGCTGAAGTTTTAACTTCAAAAAACTCCGCACCAGAAGGGACCAATACGAGAAGAGATGCAGGGTAGGAATACCTATTAAATCTTCATATGAGGGCACCCAAAGGAGAATGGAGGGATTGCCGGTGGAGAATGCGGGACCGTCGCGGTCTAACACATTCAATCCGCAAGCATATTTATATGGAAAACCATGGCAAGGGGAGGCCGAAAAATAAAAATATATCCGGCTTTGGAGAGCATCCGAATGGGGGTGAGTGAGCTGGGAAGGATACCCCTCAAGGAGATGCTAGAGATCACGAGGGACACTATATTCGATGAGCAATCGGGGAGACCTGGGTGGGAAACTGAGTAGGTGTCAATCGGAGGTACGAAAAGGGGCCCAAGTATGGTCTGATTCGAACATACCGCAGCCGGCGGAGGGGTTTTAGTCAGTAAGAATCTGACACGCGTCTTCGGGCGTGTCTATGCAAGATTTCCCCTCCTTCGTTAAAAAAAAAACCAACGCGATGGTTAAAATACACTAATCGTTCGTTTATATCGATTGATTTTGATTGATTTTAACGTTCCTTATTGGATTTAAAAGCTATAATAGAAAACTTGGAAGCGTTCCCTATTTCAAAGTTTCCTTATATCGCGATTCTACTGTATATATACTAAAAACATATATACTTTCTATTTTTCACTATATAATTTTGGAAAACTTTGATATTACTGTGCATGAAATCCTCATTTTTTTTTGATTCGCGATAGAGCTAAACACAAAAATATATGAACTTTATGCGGTATTTGAGAAGTATAGATTTTTAAAAGAATACTTTTTTCGTTTTAAGTTTAGTTTATGGACGATTTAAAAAAAACATTAATGAAATGATTGTTTTCTCAAATGTTCTTCATTTGCTCAAATGTTCTAACCTTATCAATTATGCATGTCGATTATCTATATATGTAAATATACACAAAGCATTGCCTATATATACAACGGAATCTATACGATTGACTTAAAATTTTGACTTTATAGTAAGTAAAAAATATATGTATTGAAGTACCATTTATTGATTTTGTACCTGGATCGAGGGCTGGTTTGGTCGACATTCAACATTCAGCCAATTATCCGAACAAAAAATCAAACGTTTCGTTGAAAAAAAAAAAACATCCTGATTTTATTATCCAAACACCATGGCCAAAATAGCCAAAGTGATTAACTATAAATAATATTATATGAAAAGAGAAAATTAAATTATCTTTTGTTCTAATCATCAAAATCTATATATGATACATGCACGAGAAAGTATAACAATATATTAAATGTATATATGCGTGACATGGATGTATAAATAGAATATATAGAATGAAATTTGTTTATATTAGCATGATTAATAAAAATGGAAATATTATTGTCCTTCCAATTCTGCCGCCTCCCCCTGCCCAAACTTAAATTACCATTTTATTAACATGTTAGAAGATTTTATAATATATATTACATATATAGAAGTAGGAAAAAATTGTATAATGAAAATGTCGTTAATTTACATATATATTTCGTTGGTTTATATTACATATGTATATTGCATTATAAAATATTGATTAATCTAATGCTAAAAAATTTACCCTATTTAAATATGCATTACTTTGAATTTATTTATATATATATATGATGAAATAACACCAACGCAGAATGGGTGCGTTGACGATGAAAAGTTTGCAAAATGGCAACGATTTGGCAACGAGTTGGTTACCTAAAAAAATAAATATCGTCTATGATCTCTTAAATAGATTATTTTGCGGATTTTTAAGTTTCTTATTAAAGTAATTAATCCTTATCAAAACCCGGAAACTCCAGTTTCACCTTCAAATTGAAATGATTATGAAAATTTACAAATGGAGCGCAAAATAATATTATTAATAAAAAATTTGACGGGCAACCAAATATGATTAGGATCGAGCCTACAACCATACTATTAAAATAATTTGAACTGTGGATATGAACTTTACATATATGTACGCACATGTCCCAAGGTGGTTGTGTATGGACTATATATACGGATAATGGCATATAATTTATATATATATATAAATATGTCGCATCACATAATTTGTTTTATATACATATGTGGTATATACGATTTTATGTATGTTTTTATTTTTATTATTTTGTTTCGTTATACGCTTTTATACCTGGTTATAAAATTATATATGCATCTAAATATACTTTTGAATAAAATTATAAATATATAGGGATATGGGTTCTCTATTCGTTACCCCAGGAATAGAATATTGGGAAATTTTAAAAGTAAATCTAGAACTAGAACTATCGAAAAAGTTTTGTTATTTGAAACTATTGTAAATAGTTTTTGGAGAAATTTCGGCAAATCCCTTGACAAAAAACCGCCGATTGATCGATTGTTATATACAAATTGTACAGATACAAATACAGATTTGTTATACGAATTTAAATTTAAAAGTATTTTTTTACATTGTTCAAACAACAGTCATTGATTCGTTCATTTCCTTCTCGGAAACTATCCGAACCTCGACACGAATCGATTTGGCAGAAATTAAACTAACAAACAAACATTTTTTGTTTGTGAACTGGAAAATGAAGTATCGATTTTATTTTCAAAAGTTCATAAAAATTAATTCGCATATTATTAAAGTATGTGCGGTCACCCAAAATAAATTATAAATGTATTCAATAAGTTCAGTAAGCATAACATCATGGTTGATAGGGGACCGTTGGAAAGAAGTTAAAGCCTTCTAGGTCATGCCGATTCTCATACCATCATCCTCAAGTGTTAGTTACACCTCCACTTGGTGATGGCAACTGGGAATGCATTCTAGAATGCAGCTAAGTAACTCATGCAAAAACAAAGATGGAATGGTAGAACAAAATCATAGGATTTAATACCCCAGTTGGAAAACAGATTGTGTCTGGAAGGCTACTCTCTTCGGAGGCATGCCCCAGGAAAGCTGGGGGCCACTCTATTACTTTCGTTGGAGGCTACGAAGATATCAGAACCACCGCAATTCAAATTGACATCTAATCCGTGAAAACTGATTAGAGTGTCGAAGAGGAGGGCGCGAAAATAAGTGCAGGGCGCTACGGAAGAGGGCCGTGGAAAGCGGGATGAAGTGGTAATTCCATTCACTTTAGATAACTCCATACCGGAAGAAGGCCTACAGAAGAAACCATATCAGGTACAAATTCGAATAGCGGCACCGGAGGTTGCAAGGATTACGCGGAAAGAAATGTGGGAATAAAATTTTATTGTCAACCACATCTAAAACAATACCATCAAAAGATAAATGAAATTAAGAATAATATTTTTTTTAGTAAAGTTAATTACCTACTTTTCATTTGTCAGTATTTAAAGTAATATTGCTTTTAACACACATCAATTTTTAAATGCAATTAGATTCACTGGTAAAAGCTCCGAATCCTATATATATCGAATTGACATAAAAATGTTTACATCATCCGCAATTATCTTACATTCGGAGTACTTAAAGACAGATGGCAAGTCATTAATAAATAAAAATAGGTCCTAAATGGCTTCCCTGGGGTACACCAGATGTAATACCAATCGACTGACTGAACTGACCATTAAACAGCACACAGAAGAAACGATCCGTAAAAAAGGATTCGATCCTCGAAACAAATTGTCCAGCAAATCCTATCCTTAATATAATTTATTTAATATTATCCGGTGTGAAAATTTATCAAAAGCCTAACTGAAATCGGTAAAGACAAAAAGTCAAGATATTAGGCAAGCGTATCTGGAAAATTACGATTGAAAAACAAAAAAAAATCATTTAATGAAATGCATTGGGCAAATAAAGGGAAGAGTTATTCGATCGAATTGTAAAGACGATAGGGTGCTGACCACCTTTTAATTCTGCCTAAACCGGAGATTTTAAAATGCTTGTAAGATTCTTATTAAAACACGGCTTCTTAACACTAATTCGAAAATGGGAAAGGGGGGGGGGGGGGTGGAGAATGGGGCAGGAGTGTTTGGGTTGAGGAGTGTTTTGAGAATATTTCGTTTGAGATTGCACTTTTTTTACATGAATGTTATTAAGAAAGTTCTACAATTTAGAGCACCCTTTAACTTTATATAGCGGATTTTGATATTTTGTGTTTTTTTTATATTATGCCAAACCCGGATAACGGTCTCTAAATCCCGGAGCCCGGAAATTTCGGGTTAAACCGGGAGGGGTGGTCACCGTTAACGACGATGAAAAGTGGATTTAAAGATGTTACCTATAATGTAACGTATCCATAACCCATAACATTATAATAATATATTTTCCATCGAAGGGACACGATTTATAGCTAAAAGCTAAAACTGAGCGAATGAATATTTCTTGTGAAGAGGTCGAAATATGACTCTAAAATGAGTGGTATAAGGTTAATAAAAAGGAATAATTCTATTCCCGTATAAATGGATGCAAAAATATTATTATATTTAGCCAAGGCGATATAGATTAAATATACTTTTAAAATAAACAGTTTTTCATATTTCTATAACCACATAATCGACTCCTTACATCACACACTTATATCTATATTTGCCATACGCATTTTTCCAACACATCGGGATATTAAATATGATTGAAGAACTAAATTATAGTTTCTTAATGATAATAATAATAATAATAATAATAATAATAATGATAATAAACATAATAATTTATGTACTATATAAAATAAATGTATTGTAACATAAAAATTCAATTAAATTGATAGCATCGCATTTATAAACTTTATTCGCATTCACCCAAAAAAAAGGAAATATATAATATATAAGCATGAAGATGTACTGGATATAATAAATAATAAAAATGGTCTGGAAGGCAACTAAAATATATATATGTATATAAATATATTTGATATCAGTAAATAACACGATTTACTGTCATATATAAGTCATAATATTTTTTTTATTTTATTGATATCGTAAAAAGATGACCAAGGCATTATTTTTTAAAGGTATATCAAATTGTACATCCACAATATATAAACACATATCTTTATTTATATGTTGCGGTACTTTGTATATATAATATACTAAATCAGATCGTCTCATAATGATATACATATACCTACTTATATACAGATACATATAATATTATATATATTCGGTATATAAACACCTGTCTGGATATTATTTTTATGAAATAGTTAAATAAATCATAAAAAAATGTAGTCCATTTTGTCCTAAACAGCCCTTTTTAGTTATGTTTATGGTTATTTTGGGGTTTTTTTTTTCTTTCTTTATTCATACATATGTATATTATTGTTTGTATAATCTGGTTGATGTTTGCGTGTTCCCAAAATCTGAATCTTCTTTCGAAACAAAATATATTTGAATGAATGTTATTCAAACCGTTCAGGATTTGCATATATATATATATATAAATATAAATATCATTGATGCCCATCCGAATATAAAGCATTTTATATTGTTTTGTACAGTTGACTATATAACGTATATAACGATTTTATATATGTAAATATGCAGACCATACTTTTTGAATATATACTTATAATAAATATATGGTATAATAGATATATAATAAAAATATACATAGAATTTAAGTGAGTGATATTAAACTGGCCAAGGGGTTTTTATTTAAAAAAAAAGAAATATTTAACTTTTTGAAAGATAGTATATATAATAACATAACATATATATAAGATAAATGTACCCCCAAGAATAAACCCATCTATTTAATATAACAGGACTAATACGATTTTTTTTTTTTTTAGTTTTTTTTTAATATATAAATATCTAAAGGTTTTTTCATGTGCATCTGGCATTTTATCTATATATAGTTTTAAGTTCAAATACTTTAATAAAATGAAAGATATTTTCATTCATATAAGATTCAAAAGAGTTAATTTTATATATCATGTTCACATCGTGCGAATTATATACTTTGCGACGTACAAAATTCGGTTTAATAATCGATGTGAACGCTTAGCGACGGGAATGATCCACTAAAGTGCCAAACAGGTAGAAAACGCGCAGACCTACGTGGAACACAGACGCAAGCCTGCATACATAGAAATAAAAAAAGCGAACACAATGCATCATTTCATCAGCCCTTTAAATTACACTTTTATATGATTATTTTTTATTTGTAATTCGAAAATGTCAAAAACACGTAACAAATTAAAGATAAGTTGAATATTGGTCAACTTTAGCGTACGTCGTTCACCGCAACCTGCTTCTGCGCTTTTCATAGTGCTCACTTACATATGAATTGTATTATTGAACTTCTACGTGCGCACACCTACGTTCCTACGTTTTTTCTATCTGTTTGGCACTTAATGTGTAGTGAATGATTCACGTCGACGATGTGAACGATTTTTTAGGTCCTATACTGAAGACATAAAATATATTTGATATTTTTCAGTTAATTTCAAAGCTTAATTATGGAATCACAGAGAGTTGCAAATTGAGGTACGAAAAAGGGCCCAAAAGGGTCTGGTTCGATCATAACGCAATCGAAGGAGGTGTTTTAGTCAGTAAGAATCTGACACTACCCTTTTCTTATGTAAGATTTCTCCTGCTTCGTTAAAAAAAATATCTCAAGTCATTGTCCAAACAACATTATATTTTTTAAACGTGTTAAAAATGTCGAATTTTGTACCATAAAATGATGATTTGCGAATAGCATTATTTTTTATTTCATTTGAAGAAAAGTGCTGCAGATTGGCATCGAATGCTTGTCAATGCATATGATGATGATGCTGTATCAGAAACAATATGCAAAATATGATTTCAACGGTTCAGAGATAATGAGTTGTTATCTTATATTGTATTTAATGTTGTTTTTGATTTACTCTATGCGGTACTAATGTACATAATTTGTGAAGAGCTTTATGCTCAAATGTATGTTGCAGCTATTACATTGATTTGAATAAATAAATAAATATTGATATGAGAAATAAAGAACGTGGAATATCATTAAAAAAAGTTTGAAACCCCAAATTACAAACAATATTATATGAAGATGAAACTTTGGATCAGAAACAAATGGCTGATGATGTTAAATGTTGCCCAACGAACAATTTCTGATCGTTTAAATAATAATAATAAATTTTTCGCATTACAACCAACAATTTGGTTTTTGCGTCCAACAATAGCCTTCTGTTGTTAGTTTCTTCATTTGTGGCTTTTACGGTGTCGGTAATTATCCGTACGACCTACCGCAAGGTAAGATATGCAACTCTGTGTTAAAATTCAGATTCGAAAAATAACCGAAAACACAAAACTAATTTTATGTATTCAGTAGGATTCGAACCCACCACCTAAAAATTTTGCAAGAATTTTAGGTTGGCATTTTTAACATTTACACCACAGAGTCACAGAGTTTAAAAGCCAAACGAAATATCCAAAAGGGTGGAAAATGGGTGACAAATGAATTGAACGAAACACATATGGAAAACCGAACAAATAAATGAGAAATGTTGATTCAACGACACGAAAGAAAATCAGCTTTGAACCGAATTGTTACTGGAGATGAAAAATGGATTTACATTAAAAATCCTAAGCGGAAAAATCATGGGTTAATCCAGGACAACCGCATCAACATCGAATGCAAAGGCTGTAGACAGTCCTGTGGGACCAGAAAGATGTGTTCTACCAGGAGCTCCTAAAACCTTGTGAAACGGTTAATACTGATATAGCTACTGACAACAAAGTAATCAATTTGAACCATGCATTGATCAAAAAATAACCAAAATGGGCCACAAGACAATTGAAGTAATAGTAGGTAGAAAGATAATCCGTATGACTCTGTATAAAAAATATGAACCCAACATAGAATATTAAATTAAGCAAAATTCACTCGTGTTTACTAGATGCCGTGACCAAATTTAAGAATAGAGAACATAAAAAGGTCTCCGATTGTCAAATTATTCTCAATTTGTTAAATTTTTTCTTTCATTTTTTTTTATATATTAGTATAAATAAAAAAAAAATTAATAAATTGAGAATACTTTGACAATCGGAGAACTTTTTATGTTCTATTTACATCTACTGAAATCTAATGCTGAATAGAAAATAATTTAATATTTCTATCCTTGGTCGCTGTTTTTGTTGCAACGATTTTTCTACCTACTATTACTTCTATTCACAAGACACGGTAAAGTAATTTTGCTCCCTGACACGCACCTGCACACAAAGCTAAACCGGTTCAGAAGACAATCACACAATTTCGCTGGGAATTGTTACCCCACCCGCCGTATTCACCACAGACTTGGCTCATTCCGACTACCATTTGTTTTCATCGATGGGACAAGAAGTCTAAAATTGGTTTGCTTCAAAAGACGAACAATTCTATTGGCGTGTTGCGTCCACAAATTCAAAATGTGTAGAAAGCAATGGTTAATGGGCTTTGAATAAAATGTTTTTTTAAAATCTCATTTAAAATGAGTGTTTTATTTTCACAAAATGATTTATATCGTTCATTTCATTCCGATACTACTGATTTTAATTACCACTAAAGTGTTATAGATAATCTTTGATTGATCACAATTTAACTAACCTTATTTTTATTATATATTAATTTTAATATCTAACGATACTCAGGCATTCTCTGTGAGAATTACCTTCAAAAATCGAACTTTTTCCATGTTTTTTAGTTTTTTTTGTTTTCGCAAATTTACTGAATTGTTAGTATTTTTCCAAATCTGGATGAGGGAAAATGGGATTTGTGAAGCTTCTCGTAATGCTATGAATTTTAAATTTACAGTTTGTTACAGACGAAGAATAGGTGTAAGAAATTGGAAAGTGTTAGATTATTAAGTGTTCCAAAAGCACTATGATGGAATCTTGAAAATTATGTTTGTTTTTTTGAATTTTGGAAGGTCAAAAATTATTATGCATTAAGATAATTTAACCGGACTAGTGACCGGACTAGTAAATTATGTTATATTGTCTGTGTCGCAGATATAGCAGTAAATTATATATATAATTATATTTATTACCCATATATATGATTCAATAAATAAAAAATATGTGTAAATTGTAAAAAAAAATAAAAAATGTTTTGAATTTTTAAAACTTTTTTTATTTATCTCCTGTCTATATCTATATATAATATAATAATAAATACAAAGAAATAATTATTTTACTTCAAATAAAAAAGAAATTGAAATTAAATTTCCAGATAATTTCTTTTTCGTGAAAGATTTTTTTTTATATATATATATATATACATTGGTACGAGTGCGAGTTTGTCTTTTATATAAAATCGCACCTATATAACCAATGAGCAACATTCATCTTATATGTATAATACATAACAATATAATAACATTATAAATTCCATTTAAATTTTTTTTTATTATTTATATTATTATGTGAACGTACATAGAAAATTTATTTATTATTAGTAAAGGGAAGAAAAAAAAACTGTTCGTACGTGCCTATCCGTGCTCAACTCAATAACACTATATCATTCTGAGAATTATACATTTGAAATAAATTTAACGCAAAAAAAAGTGGAAAATTCTGTATATAAAGAAACAACAGATAAAGATAAAAAAAATTTTTTTTGATAACAAAACATTAATTCACCGCACTTAAATCAACTTCCAAAAACCCAAAAATTTGTCGTTCATAAATTTGTTCATTTTAAAATATATATGTATGGTTGGTATATATGCAAACGAGACAAGTCACAACCATGTTTCATCATCAGTATATGTATATATATATATGTTATATGATCATATGAAAGATTATCGCTTCGTGTTACGTACGTACGTACGTACTGGAGGAGTAATAATAATGGAAGGAAATCATATTGCAATAAATTTTACTTTCGTATAGTATTTTTTATTTTTTTTAATTCCTTTCATTGGGTTTAATGTCATTATTCTTTCTATATATATACAACATTATATATTATACGTACGATAACGGGTACGAGTTTTTTTCTTTTTATAATATCTTTTTAATATCTTTTTAGAGCATATTTTTTTATTAATACAAATTTTTTTTAACACAAAAAATCGTGTGTTGAAAATTTAGTATATATCATATATATAGAATAAAAAGTATGCTGCGTGTGTGGTTTACGCAACACCTATATATATCAGCAATATAATATATTATACAATTTTATTTTTTTTTAGAGGGTTGAAAATATATAATAAAAATATTCAAATTTTATATAAAAAGGAAAATTAAAAAATAAAGTGAAATATATACATGTATATTTTGGGAAATATTTAATTTTCTATATATGTGATATTTTTAACTGTGGAGTTCAAATATAATAAATAACAAAAAAATATATACATATCTTATACCTGTCAATCAATTGCTATTTTATTGTTTACAATTTCATATATCATGTTATGTTGTTGTCTGCGATACGAAGATATTTGAATACAGTAGACTCGCGATATATGGGGGCCAATTGATTGAAGGGGGTCGTTTCCAATTTCGAGGTTTCCTTATATGGAAGAGGTTCCGTTAAAATACCTTTATAACTAGAGATATCTATCAAACAACGGAAAAGAGGTTAAAATCAAATGATATGAATTCTATTTAAGCAATTATTTTGAAAAACAAGGGAAAAACAAGTGTATTATTTGATTGAAACGTCAAACCAAATAAAAATTATGTATATATTATGAGTATAAAATTCACAAACCCAACCAATAAAAAAAAACAATACATATATATGTGAACCGAGTGATTGTAAGAGATGAGGAGATATAACATAATTTCATTAAAATACTTTCAAATACATATAATTCCAATAATTTTGAATACCAACACGTGAATCAACTAGGCACCAATCGTTCCCTTTATCGAGGGTTTGATTGATTAAGCGTTCCTTATTTTTAAGGCTATAATACAAAATTTGAAAGTGTTTTCTTCTTCGAGGTTTCCTTATTCAAGGGTACGTTATATCGCGAGTCTACTGTATATTGTATGATCAAAAAAAAAAAAAAGAAAGGAAGTATTAAATAAAACTGATATTTTTTAATATGTTGAATTGTTTTTGTGGTTATACATTTTTTTATGACTCATATAGGAATTTGACTACGAATTCATATAGAAATATAAATTCAAATCCATACGCCCCTCAATCAAAATAATGAAAATAATAATGGAAACAAATTATTGAACAAATTGGAAGCTAAAAAACTAAATTCAGATTCACATCGTATGTGTAAAACACAAGATAAATCTGTTGATTTGTTGTTTTTAATTTTGAAATTTTTTGTCAAATATAAACAATTGGAAAATGAATAATTTACAGGGCGTTCCAGTTGTTATAGTACAAACGTATACAACGCAATCCTGAGGCTGTTTCCAGCAACAAATCTAACTTCAAACGCCGGAGGTAATTCTAACTTCAAACGCTGCCGAGTTAGAGGGGGTTGAAAACTGAGGTTCATTGACAAATATACATTCAATTAAAACTACTGAACCGAGAATAGGCAGCAAGCACACTAAATTAAGAGGTAGTTAAATTAACTTAAATTTTGAATTCGTTAAAATTTTTGATATCTAGTGCTTTCCGTTTGGTACTATAGATATTGGCACCCAAAATAAGAAAAAAAGTTTTTTCATCAATTTTTTTGGAAAAATAAATTTTCCTAAAAATTTCCACCCATACAAAAATGGTCTTCTGGATTTTTTTCGTACGGCGCATATATTTTAGAAGTTATTTCAAGATAAAACGATAATAATTCTTATTAATTTAATTAATTTTTCGCATTACAACCAACAATTCCGTTTTAGCATCCAACGCAACAACCTTCGGTTGTTAGTTTCTTAATTTGTGGTTTTTACGGTGTCGGTAAATAGCCGTGTACGACAAACAGCAACTATAGGATTCGAACCCACGACCCCAAAATTTTAGGTTGGCATTTTTATCCTCTACACACCGCTATTAATTATTATTATTATTAGAATTAAATACTAATGTAATTATTTTTAAGATGCGTGGAACTTATTAAAAAATGTATAGTGCGTATAATTTCTAGTAAAACATTAATACATTTATAATATAATAATAAATAAAATAAATAAAAGAATATATGTATACAACTCACATTGCTGTTGGAATTTATCATATCACAAAATTGCATGATGTTATTCATAGACATACAAAAATAATGGCACTTACCTGGAAATAATTAGAAAAAAATAAAAAAATATTAATATAAATATAATAAATATTTTACTATGAAATTCTAAACTAATTTCAAGGTGTATATGCGCAAACAACTTATAACTCAATTTGAATTTTGACTTTAGTAACTATTAGTAACTATATATATACTATAACTCTATATGGGCAAAGAAGAATTATTTTGATTTTAATACTTACTCGTCGTACAAAATCCAGCCGAAAAACCAAATAATGGGTTTTTTTTATTAAGAAAATATGTTATTTCTAAAATATTTTTGATAATGAAAACAAGGTTTTAATTGACAGAATAATGAAGGTTTTAAGTGACAGAATAATGAAATAAAAATAATAACAATTATGATGGATTGGTTAAATTAAAGCAATTTATATAAAAATTACATATGAGATTTGCTTTTAATTATAGAGGGGACATATGGTTGTTCGATTGCATTGTTGTGCGCACACTGGAACCACCCACACACCAAACAACTTGCGTTGGTCCAACAATGCCTATATCATTCGCTGATGTTCCCTTCCGAAAGTATATGTATACTGCGCTGGCGTTTCTGCCAATGTGGTTGGCTAGGTTATTATATATACTAGGTTATATAATAACCTAGCCAACCACATTGGAAGGAAAAAGTAAACAAATAAAAAATATTGTGACTTTCGCAATATATTTTTTTTTTTTTATCTTATGTCAAGACAATCAACGACAGAATAGTGTGGGTGAGGTAAACTTTGGGTGCAAATCCTGATTTTATAAAATCATTTATTATATTTAAAAATTGGGAAAATCTAAAGAAATTTCTTGGGAAAATATTATGTTATGTTCTTTTGTTTATTCACTATTCATTCAAAGAAATTATTTACAATATGGAAGCTATTGGTTCAAATCCCAATTATTTTAGCAATCATTTTTTCTGGCGATTTTTTAATAAATTATTGAAAATCAATGATTTTCTTTTACTTATTTAATGTGGAAAATAAGGATATACGTTAAACGATATACGGATAAAAATACCTATGGATTATATTAATAAAGACAATGTGTCACAAGTAAAGGCGTCAAAGTGTTAAGTTATTAATTAGGTTTAAAGTAAAGATTCAAAAGAACCATCTTAAACTGTTAAAGCTCTAATAACTTTAATAGCAGTAATTTAACTTATCTATCAGGAAGGAATCTACAGATTCCCTGGTGTAGTAAATTATTCAAAGTTGAATGCTGTTATAACAGAAAAAAAAACAAAAATTAAATATTATAAGGAAATTCTGTTCCTTCGATCAGATTTTATTATAAAAATGAAAATAAAATTTTTTAAATTAATATAAAAAAATTTCCCGTGTGGAAAAATTATATGGAAAAATCACTAAAAACTGTATCGTTTCATAAGAAAGATTAAGGATATAAATTTTATTTTATTTATTCAATTGTAATATTTCTGCGATAATACCCATATATAATATATCAGTATACTCGTATATGTATATTAAATTTCAAAGAACGTATGTACATTGTACACACACATATGAATTGAATACTTAAATTTCCTTTTGCGGAAAAAAAAACGTAATGTAAAAAATTATCTGTATTGTATATATAAATACAAAATAAAATCTGTCAAAGTCAAATATTGACTTAAGTATATATTTATCTTAAAATCATTTGTATAACAAGAGTATTTATTATGTATACATATATCTATAATAGTATACACTTTATTGTGTGTATTGTATATGCATACCTTACATTTTATAAATAATCCTATAGAAGAAGTAGGTATATAGAGAAATATAAGAAAATTATTATTATTATTATCAGCGGATGAGATAAGTTTACTTTTATAATAAATGAGGAAAATTTTTGATTTACCATTGAAAAATAATGCAACATCATTTAGGGTTGTCTCAAAAAAAAAATTAAAATAATGTAAACGGTAATGTAAAGGGTAAATGAATAAATATATATATACCATATATTGTGCCGTTGTGTAATATTCAATATAGATATATATATATATATATATAAATTTGATATAAAAGATAAATTGTTAAATAATTATACATGCTGAGGAATTGCTTATTATTAGTTATTATGTACTAACTAAAAATAAAATTAAACAGTGGCGGGGAGTGATAAAATTTTGTCCCAAAACCGCAAACGATATTATATTCTGAATTATTGTCAAAATAATCCACCTCGGCTCTAACGCACTTGTGTGAACGGGTTTTCCATTCATCAAGTAACTTGGAGAAGTTTTCCTTCGGTATGGCCATCAATACCTTCTTCGATTTGGCTTTAATCTCCACTATCGTGTGAAAAACGGTGTCCCCGGAGCGATCTCTTAAGCTTAGCGAATAGCCAGAAGTCACGATCCAAGTCTCATTTCAAGTTATGAGATGCGTTTGATTTTATCGTGATATTCGGCAGGCATTGTTTTACACACTTCAACGCGAAGCTGTTTTTCCTTGAAACTGAGCATTCTTTGCATCAATCGCGATTTGACTTTTCTGCGGCACAAAACATCTTTTAAAATTGTGTTGACTGACCGCTTTGAAATTCCAATAGCATCAACAAGCTCTCTAGTAGTCAATCGACGATTTTGCAGCACTAATTCTTTGATTGAGCATGGCGCAATGTTCATCAGCTAATGTTCTTGGTCGTCTTTGATGTGGTTCGTCTTCAACCCTTTCACGACCCACTTTAAACATTTTATGCCATTGATGCACTTGTCTTTTAGTTTATGGCCTGTTCATTGAAGGCCTTTTCACCATTCTGAGCGTTTCAGAAATTTCATTCCAAATACACAAAATAATGGAACTTCTTTGTTGAATATTTTCGGACACATTAAAAATGGAAAACATCACTTTTAACTGTTTCCGAATATGAGCGTCACTTTTCAACTAATGAAGATATTGACGTGAAGTTTGACACAGAGATTAGTGACAGTCCTACCAACTTAAAAATAAAAAAAATGGCGAAAACCCCACAAAATTTTAATTAAAAATTCCGGTTCCTATTTACACAGTCGTAAAAAAATCAAATTTTTAATTTTCAAACAAAATTTTTATCGAAAATTTAATTTATCCAAATTTAGAATATTTTGAATTAGTTTTTTTACAATTTTCATTTTTCCTCACTTGAATCATTTAAAAACCCTTAAAAAATAATTCAATTAATTTTTATTCATGTACCTATCTTTCAAAATATTCTAGCATTTGTGTTGTTGCGTCGCAAACAAATTTTCTCACGCTCCGCGAATGATATTGAAATATACATATATATAGGTAGGTATATACCACCTATTTAAGTATTTAACATGCCTATGCACTACATAAATATTTTATCAAATGAATTCAACTATATAAGAGTATATACCATACATATTATTAAGCTTTGTTTTAACATATCACATACATACCTTATACTATATTATATATAATAAAACCACATAATATTATATTTAATATATATAAATACATATATACAAAATATAATATTACCTTTTGTTAAATAAGTTAAATAAAATATATGAAGTATAAAAAGAGTTATATTTCGTTTAAGTTTAAATACTATACTATATATAAAGTATTTTAAATTTTGGTTTTTATCGCATATATGCTATAAATATATATTACTATATATTTTGAATACTTGTATATTTTTCAGGAAAACATTATTTTATTTTATAAATATATTGGGGGTGGTTGGTTGGTTATATGCCAAAGCTAAATATTATTTTTAAAGCATCTGTTTTGTATATATACATATATGATATATGCTATATATTTATAATACTTTATTTATATGAAACGTATTAAAAAAAAAAATAATATCATATAAATATAATTTTTAAGGCAATATTGGGGTTTTTTTTTTGCTAAAAAAAATAATAATAAAGAGGGTTAGATAGATTTATGAACGCGGCGGGCGCGTATATATATATATATATATATATATTAATAAAATGTGTGAAAATGTGAAAAGTTATAGATAGATGACTTATATATGTATATACTGAATGAATTTATACTTTAATAAGAGACTTGTATCTACTCCTGCTTGTTATACCGGATATGTATACATGCTTAAATATATATATAAATGAAAATTCCAAAGAATCTCTTAGATGTTTGTATTTATATAAAATTATCAAAAATATGCGATTTGATGTTTCTTCCTTTATTATAAATTATATATAAATATTTAGATTTTAATGAATGTTATTACATAATTTAGTGTATATGGTACATATACATAAAATCATATATGGAATTCCGTATATAAGAAGAAGAAGAAGAGAATTAAATCTATATTATTTAGATGGGGTGAGATCGATAAAATTTTATATATATACAATTTATACAATGTTTTGTAAATATTGTTTGTATATGTACATTGTACATATACAAAAGAGATTTAATTAGATTTAAAATCGTTTTGTGTGTTATTTAAATATATATAAATTTGATATATTAAAATACCACAAAAATACATCGCACGGCATTTATAAACAAGTAAATCACTAAATTTCTAATAATATATATATAGATAGTATAAATATATTTACTAATTTTGAATGTTAATAAAATTGTGTTTTTCTGTCATTTAATCTGTAATGTGAATTTACTGTATATATGCTATCAATTATGTTTGTGTTCAAACATAATAAAATATGATATTTAAAAGATAGAAATATCATATCGCAGGTATGTAGTATATACAGGGTGAATTTTTTAACGTGAGACAATGGAAAATCTCGGAAACAAAAGTAAACAAAAGACAAAAGTTGTTTAGTGGCTAGGGGACATAAGATGATTGTGTGTTTTGACCTTGAGTCAAGGTCACATAGGAGATATGACGAAAAACATAATTTTTTTAAATGGAACCCCCTATTTATCGATACGTATTCTTATTCTACATAAAAAAATAAGACCATTTTGTATCCGAACATTTTTTGATTAAACACCAAATTTGGTCGTAAACTTGATTTGAATTTAGTTAAAACCAAAAATGTATTTAGTCATTTTAATTAAATATAAATTTATAATATGTACTGATGTGTTAACATTTAAACATTTAACATTTAAAGGAACATGTTATGCATTATTAAATTAACCATTATTGGGTTAAATGTTCAAAGTTATTATTAACAAACCGAAAGTTATTATTAACAGGCCCAAAATTTAAAAGTATCATTATTTGAACCTATGGGGGAAGATATCATGTCAGACAGCTTTAGATTTTTTTATGGGGATACCTCAGAGCCAAGAAATTTACCAAGAAAGCTCAGAGAAGAGAACCCAGAAAATATGAAGAAGCCCATTGGAAATTCTTACATTTATGTAGATTCGGAAACGGTATTACACTCAATCGATGGTTTCATTATAAGAATAATGAAATGTATGGAAGTTAATGGTCACCACTTTGAACATTTATTCCAATAATGGTTAACTTAATAATGTGTAACATGTTCCTTTAAATATTAACACACATCATGACAAATTATAAATTTATATTTAATTAAAATCACTAAATTAATTTTTATTTTTACTAATGTGGTTTCTATTGGCACAAAAGATTAATATTTTTTTGATCTAAATCTATTTTTATTTTCGATTGGGTAAAAAATATCTATCTCTTTTTTGATTTTGATCAATTTTATGTAATCTCGGTTTTATGAAAGATTTACACCCACACTTTTTAACTATGTTTTCAGTTCAGTATTTATATTTGTTTTGATTTCTTTTATTGTTGACATTTTATTTGATTTCTCTTTTTCATGTTCGATTGAAAGGCAAACGTCTGAAATGTCAGATCAGATTTAAAAAAAGTCAAACGAAAACCACATAAGTTCAAATCAAGTTTACTACCAATGTTGGGGTTTAACCAAAAAATATTCGGATCCAAAATGGTCTTATTTTTTTATGTAGAATAAGAATCCGTATCAATAAATAGGGTGTTCCATTTGAAAAAAGTATATTTTACGTCATATCTCCTGTTTGACCTTAAGCCAAGGTCAAAACATACAACCATCTTATGTCCCCCGAACTACCGAACAACTTTTGTCTAAATCATTTTTCTTAAAAATGCTTTGTTTTCGAGAAAAAGGCCTGGCATTTATTATATAGGACACCCGGTATATTTAGATATACATATTGTCTCTTTACTGATTTTAGTAAGGCTTTCAATAGACTTTCGCACAATTTACTTCTGAAAAAAAAATTGAAGAAAATTGTATTTATTGTTGTTTTCGTTAATTGGGTTTTTTCGTAAATTTGAATGGTCGTTAATGTAAAGCGCTTTTTAATGATGCTTTATCCAGGCCAATTTGCGCTTGTACTGGTGATTGGTAAACCACAGTGTATAGTCATTTGGGTATCTTTTTTGTTCTTTTCATTAATGACTTAACTGCTGTGTTTATAAATTCTATAAAATATAGAATATATGCAGATGACGTAAACATTTATAAATAAATGTTTTTAATCTTGACGATGCTCTTGCACTCCAAACGGATTTTATTGCTTTCTATGATTGATGTTGCCGTCGACGGTCGATTGATTTTTTCAAGGTGAACGCCCCTTAGTTCGCCCCATAGTTCATACCACTTATGGACATAATAACACCTTTAATGCCTTACTTATGTCATATAACTCCTATATGGTTATAGATTAGTTGATAATAAGGTAAAAAATTCTGAGTGAGTTTAAATTAAATTTTTTTTATAATAATCGGTGATTACGGTGGTAATTGGTTTTTTTTTGTATTATTTAATTTTTTATTGCGGTTATCATACATTTTAACAAGATACTGTACTTAATTTATAAAATATATTATATTATTGTTATTGACTGTTCCAAAATTATTGGAATACCAAATATGTATGCATTAGAATTTAATGTTTCTTAATAAATTAACAAAATAATTAAATATATATCAGGAATGTGAGCGAGGATATCCAATTGCCGTTCGCAAATAGATGGCAGTACTGCTAACATTCATTAGGGGTGGTTGTAAGGTACACAAATTTGGTTTTTGTACATGATAAAGTCAAATTGGTTAATAAAACACTGGGGAACGTTTTTACTTGATGGATAATGAAAAGGAAGTATAATCCTTTAAAATAAGGGTATTAAAAAAATTAATTAATTACATTTTTAATCGTAAAAGCGAAGAAATACGATAACATAATTTGAAATCTATACATTTTGGCTTATTTATTATTAGCAAAGACCCATTTGTGTACCTTGCAACCTGTACTGCGGTAATTTTGTGAATGAACCGTATTCATATTTTTTTTTATTGTTTTAAAATCTGTCAATAATATTTAATATTAGCAAAGACCCATTTGTGTACCTTGCAACCTGTACTGCGTTAATTTTGTGAATGAACCGTATTCATATTTTTTTTTATTGTTTTAAAATCTGTCAATAATATTTAATATATTAATTTCAAGTTTTATATACAACCACGTTGTTTATTTTTTCATAAAAAAATGGAAAATTTTGCATCAGAAAATTGTGATTTGCGAATTTCGTTACGTTTTTTTTTCTCATGAAAGTAAGTGCAGCTGAAGCTCATCGAATGCGTGTAAAAGCTTATGGCAAAGACACTTTAAATGAAAGTTCATGCAGAAAATGGTTTCAAAGACAATGATATTGATGACAGAAATGAAGAACGTGGAAGACCACCAAAAAAGTTTGAAGACCCCAAATTACAAGCAATATTGGATGAAAGACAATTTCTATCAAAAAAAAAAACAAATGGCAGAAATGTTAAATATTCACAGCGAACAATTTCTGACAGTTTAAAAGTCATGGGAAAGATCCAAAAGTGTGGAAATTGGGTTCCACAGGTATTGAATGAAAGACAGATGGAAAACCGAAAAAACCTTGAAAAATTTTGAGTCAAAGACATGAAAGTAAAAATCAGTTTTGCATCGAATTGTTACTGGAATTGAATCAAATTAAAAAAAATGTTACTGTGGTTGAAAAATGGATTTTTTTTAAGAATCCTAAATTTAGTTTTTTGTACGTGATAGAGAAAAATTGGTTAATAAAACACTGGGAACCGTTTTTATTTGAAGGATAATGGAAAAGTAGTATAATCCTTTTAATAGGGCTTTTAAAAAACTTAATTCATTACATTTTTAATCGTAAAAACAAAGAAATACGATAACATAATTTGAAATACGGTATAAATTTTGGCGTATTTGTTGTTAGCAAAGACCCATTTGTGTACCTTGCAACCTGTACTCAACAATTCTATTGGCGTGGTAGCCCACCCTGTCCTGTGTATGGTTTCGACTTTACAATTTAATAAAATTATCCGCACTTGTAATTTTTTTTTATATCTATATATATTAAATAAACGATAATTTAAAATACTCTTATGATTGCGATAAAAGTATATATGTTTAAATATTTAACCGATTAGATTAGACATAGCTACTACTGTATTTGTATATTAAATTATATATTGTATAAAGTATGTATAAACTTAAATAATAATCAATTCATTAATCCAATTAATAATTTTGGCCCAGATTTTATTTATAATATATATAATATATATTTTATTTATTATTATATCAATTCATTTATGTACGTAAAAAATCATTTGCTCTATATATTATTCATTTTTATTTTCAATTTATAATATATAATAATCTATACATTAATAAATTGGTAATTTGACAAATTGATCGCATTAAAAAAAATGAAAAAATTAATAATTATATTTATTTTAATTATAAAATTGGCAAATATTAGCCCAACACCAATTAAATTACCAATTGGATTTGTTAAAAATTCACAAAAAAATCGTAAGTTAGATAAATAAATAAATAATTTTCTATCAAAAAGGTCTTTATATTAATATAGAGTTTTGAAAAAGATAAAACAAAGATTGTCGTAATTGTTGTTAAAATGTCATACAATCTTTAAAAATTTGATTAAAAATTATAATAAATTATGATATAGCAATAACAAAAGAAAAAAGTTTAAATAAGCCTTAAAAATTAAGTAAAAATTAGATAGAAATCTCTATAAAATTAAAATAACAAATTCTTAATTTTTATGTTTTTGTTATTTTAAGTTGAACTATTAAATTCCGGTGATTATCAACAAAATACTGAAGAATTAAGTGGTCAATTTGAAGGTGATATTATTTTAACGGAAAAACAAGCGAATGCAATTGAAGGAAAAACACGTACAGGACTTTTGGATGAAACCGCCCATTGGCCAAATAATATTGTCTATTATACAATTAGCGATGGTTATTTTTCACAAGAACAACTTGATCACATTCGTAATTCATTGGATAAAGTTGAAGCGACAACATGCATGAGATTTATTGAACGTACAACTGAAGTTGATTATGTTTATGTAATGGTAAGTAGAGGTATATTATTTATTTATATATAGGGTAGAGTGGGAGGGACAAGTTCGGCCGTGTGGCACCTTCGGACAAATGCAATACTTTTTTTTAAAGCATTATATTAGTTTCAAACAAAGAATGAAATAAACCAATAAATATTTTTGTAAAATGAACGATAAATAATTGGTGAATCATTTTAAGGTAGTTTCCTAAAACTATAAAAAAATGTGCCTTCCAGAGCCTTTGAAAAAAAATCTTCCGAACCTGTTCCACCCTTAATGTGTAATGTATTTAATATTTATTTATTTTTTACCAATGTGCGTTATAAATTTATTATATTTATAGGGTGAACCATCTGGATGTTGGTCATTTGTTGGCCGACAAGGTGGCAGACAAGATTTAAATTTACAATTAAGTGAACCGGAAAATGGATGTTTCCGTTCGGGAACAATTATTCATGAATTTTTCCATGCAATGGGTTTTTATCATATGCAAAGTGCAACGGAACGTGATGATTTTGTTTCAATTAAATATCAACACATTGAATCGGGCCTGGAAAACAATTTTGAAACATATCCGGCTAATGAAATTACCAATTATGGTATACCGTATGATGCAACGAGTATTATGCATTATGGTGCTTATGGATTTTCAAAGAATGGTTATGCAACAATCGTACCAAATGTAATTCAATAAACATTTAATACTCTTTTAATAAAAGCTTTATATTTATAATTATGCAATTAATATCCAATTTTTTTTTGTTTTCTCCAATTACACAGGATATAAAAATTATACCGATATTAGGACAACGTTTGGCTATGACTGACTCGGATATTGCTCGGGTAAATTCAATGTATAAATGTGAATTATAAATTAATTTTGTGCATAATTAATGTACGATATTGAAATGTTGTAATTTAGAGTATTTTGATTAATATATAGTTAATAAATTATATGAAAATGTTTTGTAATTAAAAAATGTCTCTATTATATAATGAATTTTTATAGTACACTTTTATTGTCTGCAATCCCTTAATTATTATTTACAATTATATAAGACTAAAAATTATTTAGAGTGGAGAAATTCCACATTTCTGGAATCAAAGCGTGCAGTTAAGAAAACTTATATTATATACGCTGATATCATTCTTTCATCTTTATATTTTTCATGCATTTATAAAATTTTCAATAAAAGACACATTATTTGTTCATATAAGAAATTCGGTCGGGTCCTTTCATACATACAAACGTTGCACGTCAAACACATGCTTGACGTGGTTCTTTCAGTAGGGTGTTTTTTTTACAGGGGGACTTAATTCGCATTTTTAATTCACTTACTTGGAGACCGGCGTTATAAAAATTAATTTGAAAAATTTTTTATAACATATTAAACATTTAATTATAAAAATGTTATCCAGAGGACTAGGACTAAAAGGGATAGCTCAACAAAAAGATCGACGTATGAGCCTTATGGGTGCGATATTGTGAAAATGGCTACCGTCCCATATAGGGGAGAAATATTTAGACTGCGTAAGGCGTGAAAAGGTAACGGACCGGTACTGTATATGAAATACATTTAAAATTGTGAATATCTTGGGAAAACTATACAAATTCTGAATCGATCAAGAAAATTTTATATTTTCAAGGCATTCTGATTCTGTTCCCCCACGGGGAATCGTTTAGGAAACTATAAACGTCTTATATTCTATAGAAATAAGTTCTATTTGATAATCACAAAGGGAGAATCTGTTTAGCACCGAGATAAAACCTCGGAATTCTATTACCGTGAGCCCGTAATGAAATCACTTAATCAGGTGATGAACCATTGAATCACTTAATCAGGTGATGAACCATTGAATGCATTGAATTTCAGGGATTTTGGGGGGCCAAACTTTACTGATATGTGGCATAATTTATGAAATTTTGAAAATATAAGCAAACATATGAGATAAAAAACAATTTAATCTGATAAGCAGTAAGAAAAAATAACTCATATGTTTTAACCAACAATTGTCCAAGTTGCACTTTAGGGGGATAAGCCTTTATATAAGATGAAATGCTTAATTTAAATGATTGGTTAATTTAACTGTATAGTGTAGTTATTGATGAGCCCGCCCATATGTAAGAATTGTATTCTTGAAGTGCGGTCTTATAAATGCCTTATAAACTAGTGTTAAATTTTCAGAATTAAGGAATTGAAATTGAAATTTGATGATGATAGGAAATAGACCGATTGATAAAAATGTCTTACAAAATTTTGATGGAAATCTAAATGGATATGCGTCTATATGGATGTGCGCCTGTGCTGTAATTGATAAAAATGCCATCTTACAAAATTTTGGGGTCCTCGTGTTTTCGAATCCTATATTGAAGAGATAAAATATGTTTTGTGTTTTCGGTTATTTTTCGAATCTGAATTTTAACACAGACTTGAATATTTTCCCTTGCGGTTGGTTGATCGTACGGCTAATTACCGAAACCGTACAAGCCACAAATTAAGAAACTAACAATAGTCGGCTGTTGTCGCTAGACCGATTGTTGGTTGTAATGCGAAATTTTAGGTGTGTTTGAATTCTCGCATGGAGTTCTTATAATTAAACTACGGCATAATACGCACATTAGATTTTCCATTAGAAAAAAAAAATGGATAAAAATTAATTTCGTGTGTTAATAAAGCATTGCTTTTTGGCGAAAAAAAATGCAGTTGAAGCCAAGGGCTGTTGGCTTGATAAACATTAATCGGACTCTACACCAGGAAAATAAACCGTTCAGAAGTAGTTTGCTAAGTTTACACGAGGCGAAAGGAGCACTGATAACGCGATGCACGCAGTGGATGACCCAAAGAGACTGTTACCGACGAGAACAACAAAAAACGCCACAAAATAATTTTGGGTAAAGTGAAGTTGATCAAACTCTGTACAAAGTGGGTGCCACGTGAGCTCATAATCGACCAAAAAACAATGAAATGGATGTAAAAATTGTATGAATTAAGGTACATTTTCAGTCTCGTCAAGTCTCGACTTCGTCTTTTTTTTAAATCAACCAATAAAAATCGATTTTTTTTCAGAAAGTCTTATAAACCGTGACTATAGGATTGTCTGTGTCTTTTTAAGACGCAGCCGAGGCTTAAGCGGGCATTTTTGTGAAAATTCATATAATATACGAACTATAAATATAAACACAATCCAACACAAACACGTTTTTAAACCGCGGCTTATAAGAATGGACTGAAAATAGTATGTCTTTTAAGAAACATCACAATAAAAAAACCGAAGCCGTATTGAAAATGTACCTTTATGGCCTTCGAATTACTTCCGCGCATCCATCGTTTTCTCCAGATCTGGCCACCAGTGACATTTTTTCCTGTCCTCTCGAAAGAAATTTAGCGCTGATGAATAGGTAATCGCCGAAACTTAGATTTATTTTGAGGCTAAAGACAAATCGTATTATGAAAAAATGACATACATAATCGTTGTATCGTCCTCGCAGGCAACTACTAATTGAAAAATAAAATCAAATTTTATAAAAAAAAAACTTTTTTCTATGATACCCTACGAAATTTTCCAAACCCAACTGTTATATATACATATATGCGATCATTTATTTGTTCTGGTCGAAAAATTGTAAATATTGCGTGTGATTTTTATATTATCATGTTTTATATATAAAATAGATATATTTAGTATAAATGTAACAATAAAAAAGTTTCATCCAATCTATACACAGACAACATAGACAACATATTTTGTTTGCATACTCTCCTCAATCAATACCCGCATTTATGCAAACAGATCTTTTTCTTTCTAGTTTTTACATATGTATATATAAAAACTATATATGTTTATATAAACATTATATAAAATGGAAATGAAATGAATGAAAGCAGAGCATAAATTGTTACAATTTTGACTGGTGATTTCCTTTTTTTATCCGTTTTTATCAAGAAATACAAAAAGTGTTTATCAAAAAAAAAAAAAAAAGAAAAAAAGTTACTTTGTGTGGTTTGTTGAAACTTTAACTTTCGGTACATTTGGATTGTTATATTATTATGTATTGTATTATATATATTTTGTTATCCCTAAAACGTCGAATATACCTATATCTAATCTAACTATATACATATGTATATTTATAAGAACAACAATATAAGACCAACCACTTTATGCAATGGAGAAATGGTCTTCTTTGATATTTTTGTCCGGCGGTTATTTATATATTATATTTTATTTCATTTTTTGTACATTATAATTTTTTTGTATCTATACCATATATAACTATTTGCCACTTGGCGCAAAAACACTTCATGCAAGATAGTTTCCCTATCTATTTATATATATGTATATGAATGTATAAAGTATCCCATTTCATATATGATATATATATATTTTATATATACCTCGATTGAGAGTGTACTTAACACTTTCAATTTATCTTTACACGCTGCTGTGTATTTTTTTTTGTTTGTATATACATAAAAATATTATTATTTTTTGCATATAATGGAAATAATAATAATAATATTTTGTATACTCTTATTTATTATTATAAATAAGATTTTCGAGTTCGAAAAAAAATATCGAATGCATATATAATAATAAAAGAATAAATGATAAAAGAAGGATATATGTTACGTATATGTTTTTGTATATGGTATATAATAACAGGAAAAACGAATTGAAATTTATGTGTCTGCTAAAGTAGTTTTGTGCAATTCTAAAAAAAAAAAAAACAAATTGTATTTTGTATATGTTTTTTTTTTGTTTATCTTATATTATGACTAAAATACTATCAATATATATATGAGGAGAACAAATTAAATACATATTAAAAAAAAAATAAAAATAAAATATAAGGACATTATGAGAAAAATGTAAAGTATATATGTATGGTGAATTTTAAATTGTCCTTTCAAATATGCGGATAAAAAATAAATAAGGACATTTTTAAAATCATATATATACCGTATAATAAAATACATTGGTATCTTATTTTAGGCATTTCTTTATGTTCTTTGTGTGAACCAATTCAAATTTTAATTTATTATCATTTATTTTGGAATATACAAAAAAAAAAGGTTTTACTAAATTTTAATCAATAATACGAATTAAAAAAATTAATTAAAAATGTTTTAAACAAACCAAAGTAATCCAATCGCGTATTAAGAACGGCGTAAAAAACAGTCTTAATAAATAAGGGACGGGTTGTAAGGTACACAAATTTAGTTTTTGAACGTGATAAAGACAAATTGGTTAATAAAACACTGGGGAACGTTTTTACTTGATGGATAATGGAAATGAAGTATAATAAGCATATACTTTAAAACACAAAACATTAATTAATTCAATATTTTAATCGTAAAAGCGGAAAAATGCAATGAAATTATTTGAAATATAGTATACATTTTGGCGTATTCATTGTTAGCAAAGTTACCATTTGTGTACCTTGCAACCTGTCCTCAAAGGAATTTGGATTCCTACAAAAATTGATAGCCATGTCAAAAATAACACTGATGCAAGTTACATCTCGTCAGGTACAAATAAGAGGTTAGGTATGAAAAAATACATTCCTTGTAAAGTTTTAAGTGTAAGAGCTTACAAACGAAGCTGGTTTTCTAGGAAAACAAAGATAGCGATTGATAAAAAAAATAGGGCTTTTTCTCTATCTAAATCGGTTCCAACTGATATCAATAGAAATAATTATATTGTTGCAAGAAATTCTTGCAATTCAATAATAGCTCATGAAAAGTTTTTATTCAATCAAAATATTAAAGATAAGATTACTTCCAGTAAAAGGGGAACAAAATATTTTTGGACTTTAGTTAAATCTATTCAGGGTAATTTTGTTCAAAAATCTTCAGTTGCACCATTGATTAATGATAGTGGAACTATATTAACCGAACCATTAGAAAAGGCTAATCTTTTAGCATCCATATTTTCAGACAATACAGTCCTCAATGATAGTAATATGCCTATTCCAAATATACCTAATACGAATTTTCAAATGAAAAATATATATTTCAGAGACAGGGTTGTTTATAAAGCTCTTAGAGATATAGATGTTCATAAAAGTACTGGAGCTGATGGCATTCCCCCAATTGTTTTAAAAGAATGTGCATCTACTTTAGTACACCCACTTAGAAAACTCTTTCACAAATCATTTTCGAATGGAATATTTCCATCATCTTGGAAAATTGCTAATATTACACCTATTTCAAAAGCGGGTACTAAAAGCAATCCTTCCAATTATCGCCCAATAGCATCCAATAACATCAATACTTTCTAAGGTAATGGAGAAGATAGTAAATCGTATGATTGTGCAATATCTCGATGATAAAGAACTTATTAGTGATTGCCAATATGGTTTCAGGCACAAACGATCTACAGGAGATTTACTAAATTATTTAACTAATAAAATAGGTAATAGTATTGCAAATTTTGGTGAAACACAAGTGGTTTCACTAGACATTACTAAGGCTTTTGATAGAGTATGGCATAAGGCATTAATATCCAAATGCCATTCATTTGGATTAGGGGACACATTCTGTAAATGGGTTGGGAACTTTTTAGCTAATAGGCATATTAAGGTTGTACTAGATGGAATTAGTTCCAAACTTTATCCGGTTTATTCTGGGGTACCTCAGGGTAGTACTCTATCGCCCACTCTCTTTTTAATTTTTATTAATGATCTTTTATCGATAACAGAAAATCCAATGCACTGTTATGCAGACGATAGTACATTACATTCTTCGTATGAACTACATCGTAATCATAATGCGAATCAAATGATTCAGTCTCGCCAGAAGATGATTTCCTCAATTAACAAAGATTTAGATTTAATATCTAATTGGGGAAGGATAAACTTAGTAGAATTCAATCCATCTAAAACAAAGGCATGTTTGTTCTCAAACAAACGATCCATAAATGTTAACCCAATACTTATGCATAATACAATTATTCCACAATCTAAGGACCTATTAAATTTGGGAATATCTTTGTCAAACAACTTTTCATGGAGTAATAATATAATAATGGCAGCTGAAAAGGCAGCTAGTCGCATTGGATTTTTAAGAAGATCGAAAGAATTTCTCAATTCTGAAAATTTAGCATTAGTTTATAGGTCTTTTATAAGACCACTTCTAGAGTACAATTCCTACATATGGGCTGGTGCACCAATTACTACCTTGCAGTTTAGTGACAGGATCCAAAAACACGCTATTTACGCTGATCAGAAATGAAACAATAACAAATTCCATTGAATCATTGGATCATAGACGATCAGTAGCTTCATTGTGCACATTTTATAGGTATTATTACCATGAATGCTCTAATGAAATTTTAAAGCTAATTGCTGAGCCCATTAGCTTCTCTTATAATTCGAGAAATTCACAAAAGGCTCATTCATATTCTGTATCTATTAGTTTTTTGCGAACAAACAGATTTGGAAATTCATTTTTCCCAAGAACAGCAAGATTATGGAATAGTCTCCCTGAACTAGTATTTCCTCCTACTTTTGATTATCAGTTATTTAAATTAAACATTTCATCTTATCTAAAAACTAATCCACCTAAAGTGCAACTTGGACAATTGTTTGAAAACATATGAGTGATTTTTTCTTATTATGTTTTAGTAAAAGTTTTTTTTAACTCATATGTTTGCTTTATTTTCAAAATTTCATAAATTAATCCACATATTATAATAGATTTACCACCCAAAATCACTTAAATGTATTCAATACATCTAAGGCTCATCACCTGATTAAGTGATTTCGTTACGGGCTCACGGCAATAGAATTCCGAGGTTTTACGGGCGCTAAACCGATTCTACCGTAGTAACGAACAAAAAAAAAAAAATCAAATCGGATGCATTTGAAACCATTGACGGAGTTCACCAAGGCGATCCTTTGACTACACTATTTTTCAACGTGATATTGGAAAAATGTATAAGGACGACGACCGATGGATTAACACAATTTTTACCTCATGTGCTCAATATTAATCGGCTATGCCGATGACATTGACGTAGTAGGTAGAAATATATATATGGGTAACGTTAAAAAGGTGTTTTACTGTTTGAAACGTGAAGCTTCGGCAATGGGATTAAAGGTAAATGAGGAGAAAACCAAGTATATAATCGCACCAACGAACAGTAGGTTTATGGCACAACATCAAAGCGTATTAATTGGTCGCCAGAACAAATATGAAACGGCGGGCAGGTTTAGCTACCTTATGAAAGCAGCATAAATAGTGAAAATGATATATATCTGGGCTGAGTTCAATCTCGGGATTGTTTCAGGAAACAAGGCTTTTTAAGGTTTGCGAAAGATGTTCTTATCGAAGACCTTGAGAAGACTTTCAGTAAGTGTATATCAAACAAGTGGTTCGCCCAATTATTACCTACGGTTCTGAAACGTGTTACATGACACAAGCTAACGAAAGACGTCTTGGGCGGAGGTTCGAAAAGAAAATACTACGCCTCAGCTTTGGACGGACAAAGGAAAGGAGACGGTGGAGTAAACGATATGAATTATCAGAATTGGTTGCTTGAGGTGGTTTGGTCATGCGGTGCTGCGTATGGATGGCGATCGTATACCGATAAAAATTCTGCGGTCAGCAATCCATGTGGATCAAGGAGCGTTGGAAGACCGCAGGGTAGGTGGAAAGATGAAGTTGAAGCGAACCTTCGGGTTCTCGGTGTTTCCGGCTGTTGATGGACGCCAAAACCGATTGTAGGTTGTAGGCGCGTGTAAGTAAGTAAGTAAATTAATTTAAAAAGAATTGTATACTAAATCGAAATTCTGCGTACAAAAACATTATAATCGAAAAGAGAAAAATATTTGGTTAAAATATTTGGTTTTTCAACGATCCATTTAAATGATTGCCTTAAATGGCAACATGAAATTAAAATTTATTATGGAATAGAATTGTTTGAATTGGATTTGTACAAAGTTGAAGTTGATTTGTAAACAGTTGAATTTGATTTGTTAAAGGTTCAATCCGATTTGTACAAAGTTGAATTTGATTTTTTAAAGGTTGAATTTGGAGTGTTAAACCTTTATAGTTTATTTAATATTATATCATTATAAACAGCGCGTCGTCAATAAATTTGTCTGTATAATTTTCCTAAAGGAAATGCTATATAATTATGCTCTAAAGGTTGTTCTATTTATTTATTTTTTCGAAAGGTTATTCTATATAATTTTCCTAAAGGAATATCCCTTTCTTAAGAAAATTCTCCAAAAATTTCTAAAGGAAATTTTACATAATTTTCTCAAAGGATATTTTGTCTAATTTTCCAAAAAAAAAACACTGTATTTCTATAATAGATTGACAAAAACACACAATAAAATAAATTATTTAAATAATTAACTATATAATTACAAAAGAAAACAAGAAAAAATTTGAAATAGATGAATCGTTTTTTTTTTTTGGTTTTTTCAATATTATCAACTTGTATAATACAGATGTTATCAGAAAAAAAAGAACCATTTTGAGATAGTATATGTGAAATTATATATATGTAACAGTTGGGCTTGGGAAAGTTCGTAGGATAACATAGGAAAAAGAACTTTTTTTTTATATAAAATTTGGTTTTATTTTTCAATATAGTTGCCTGCGAGGACGATATAACGATTATATAGCATTCATACAATTTTTCTATATCATTTTTATAATACGATTTGTCTGCAGCCTCAAAATGAGCCTCAGTTTCGGCAATTACCTCATCATCGGTGCTAAATTTCCTTCCAGAGAACAGGAAAAAATGTCGCTGGTTGCCAGATCTGGAGAAAATGGTGAATGCGCTGAAGCAATTCGAAGCCCAATTCATGCAATTTGGCCATTGTTTTTCATTTTGGTCGATTGCGAGCTCGCACGGCACCGATTTTGTACAGAGCTTTCGCATACCCAAATATTCATTCACAATATGCCCAACACACGTTCTTTTGATATCTTTAGAGTATCGGCTATCTCGATCAATTTCACTTTACGGCTATCCATTATTATTTTGTGGACTGTTTTGATGTTTTCGTAGGTAAACTAGCCCCTCTGGGGCGTCCACTGCGCGCATCGTCCTCGGTAGTCATTTCGCCTCGTTTAAACTTAGCAAACCACTTCTCAACGGTTGATTATCCTGGTGCAGCGTTCGAATAATGTTTATCAAGTCAGCAGACTTGGCTTGAACAGTATTTTTTTTCGCCAAAAAGCAATTCGAAATTAACACACGAAATTCTCTTTTATACATTTTTTTTAAACTAACACAAGTTGCTTATTCACTCAAAATCCTATATCTCATAAATTAATGGTTCGAAAACGGTCAAATTTATACACGTATCTTTTGAAGGTTAGGGTTAACTAAAAATCATATGGATTTAATGCTTTTTTAGCACCATTTATGATTTAATGCTATTCTAGCACCATTTATGTTTCAGACTACGAACTTTTTATCCTGCCTGATATATACATACATAATATAAATACCCCTTATAACTTAATTAACTATAACATTCAATTACATAATATATATTAAATTTTATAAATTTGTATTCATGCATGCATAATATATAAATAAATATATTTCCATATACCTATACTCTCGCATTCGTATCGTACATTATACTATAGTATATGCATATATTTTAATATAATATAGTAATGAATAATTATTTCAGCATATATGTTATAAAGAAAATTTTCATTCGTATATTAAGAACCATATATAATACATATATTTTGCTATGTGTATATATTCCGTTGGGAATCATTAGTCAAAGTTGTGACAATTAAAATTCATTATATACATAAAGAATGTTTTCTTTTCGTGTTTTTTGTTTTTTTTTTATTTTTGGTATATACACAATCCAATCCACACAATGTAAATGTGTTCGCGCTGTTATTTTATATATTCTAATTCTTCTAAAGGGCTAAAGTTTCTTATACAATGTTTTTCTTTTAAAACGGTTTGTTGGCAATGTGCAATATACGTGAAATTATTTATTAGTAACTTTTAATATTATCCTATATATAGATATATAAATGGGTGATGACATTCAATATATATTGAATATGCCATGAACTTTTAATCTATTTTGTTTTTATTTTTTTAATTTCATTAATAATTAATTTTTTTTTTAATTTTAGCTATTTTGCCAATATAATGATCTATTGAATATTTATACATACATATATACAATAGACTTTATAATGTCATCAAAAAGCTTCACGTCATATTGAAAATTTCAAGTAAATTGGGATTAGAATAATAATAAAATGGAACACAAACGCTATATTTAATAATTGCTTTTAATTTGTTTATATATGCACAGGTTTAGTATATGGATAAATGGATAGCATTGAAAAAAGAATCCTCTTATGAAGAGATAACAAAAATGTTATAGCACAGTTATTTTCGAAATATGAATTAGATGTGTTTTGGTCGTAATTATACCGAATAGGAATAGGTTTTATAGTCCAAATTGAACTTTTTACAAATCAAATTCAACCAATTCTATAAATAATTTTGTATAATTTTTTATTACATATTTTAATTTAATAATAAATTAATTTAATTTTACAACCAACAATCCGGTTTTTGCGTCCAACAACAGACGTCTGTTGTTAGCTTATTAATTTGTGGTTTTTACGGTGTCGGTAATTAGCCGTACGACCAACCACAAGAGGAAAATACAACTCTGTGTTAAAATTCAGATTCGAAAAATAACCGAAAACACAAAACATATTTTTTATGTTTTCAATATAGGATTCTATCCCACGACCCCAAAATGATGTAAGAATTTTAGGTTGGCATTTTTATCATTTACACCACAGACTTCAAACATATTTTAATTTATTATCATTTATTTATTTAACAAACAATAAATTCTAATGCATTACATATTAATATTACAATAATTTCATAACTATCAATAACAATAATAATATTACAATAAATTTTTAGAGCCATCCTTTTAAAATGGAATCATAACATATTAATTTAAAATTAAAAACCAGAAAGGTTCAAATAACTGATTATTATAAGTAAAAGTTTAATTTGAACTGACAAGCGAATAACATTAAGCCCGAATACAATACGGATCCGAAAATGCCTTGCCAACGCGCATAATGAAACAAAGTATGGATTTTATTAACCACATACTCTATGTCGAGCTTGAAAGTGAGTTTAGTATTCAAATAAATTCGTTTGTCAATAATATTTAAAATATCACCGCATTGAAATGGTAAGAATTTAATAATTGTGTACGTTAACGTTAAATAAAATGCATAACCTTACACTTGTCAATATTTAAAAACATATAATTACGGTAACACCAATAATAGATACTAATAAGATCCGTTTGGAGTGCATGAACATCTTCAAGATTAAAAACGTTTATTTTGTAATACATAAAAGACGCTAGTAAATTTTAATCAATACTACGAAATAAAAAAAATACCAAAAATGTTTTAAACAAACAAAATAGTATTGCTAAACTGAACCAGTTGTTTTAAGTCACGTCAAGTCGTGTATTAACAACGGTGTAAATAACAGCCTTAACAAATAAAATGAAAAAAAAACCATATATCAAGTGGAAAGGATTTAACGTCGAATCAAACAAAAAATAACGAATTACATATGCCAATCATTTTACCGGCCAAAAATACGAGAGAATGAATATTTCAAACTCCACGTATATGTATTCACACATTGCTATTCAAAAAATAGCAATATGATCTTGGATATGAATCGTTCCGTTATGTTCACATCACCATATTTGAAAAGAATTATTCTAATTGTAAATTGAAATTTTGTGTAGAGAGTGATTATAGTCGAAACCAGAAAAAAACATTTGTTTTACAATTTTCAACGAACCAGTTGAATGATTTCAACAATTATTACGTGGTGATGACCATTAAATTAATATCATACTACCCTAAAAGGTCGTTTCATACACATCACCGTTCTCACATTACCGTATCCGTTCAGCATAGTGAAATTGCTTCAGTGTCAGTGAAAAAAATATTCGTATCAATTCTGCCTATTTCTTCTATTTTATTTTCCTTCTATGTTTAGTCATTTTACATGTAGAATTTCTAAAAGTTAAAATAGAAGCTTTTTTAGAAGAAATTTGTATTATGCCTACGTAAATTTCGATACTTTTCTCTTATAAACTTTTTCTATTTTGATATTTTATAGAAGGACCTCAATATATCACTTTTATGATAGAAGGTCAAGGCATGTGAATGTGTTAGTATTAATGGATATTTTGTATTATGATCGCTTAAATAAGCCGATACACTAGCAAAATCTGCTCTTTTGAGTATCGATAAAGGCAGAATACCAAAAATAGAGGTTCTACTATTTTGTTTGTCTTCTACAATATTTAAAATAGAAGAATTTTATAGAAGAATAGAAGAAAGGGCAGAATTATTTCTTCGTCATCCTAAACTATTATTGCTATTATTGCTAATTCTTCATTTGTAAATGTTGCCATCTTGAAAATCACTGAAACACTAAACAATGACAAAAAAAAGTACGTATATGTATGAATGGTCATCACTGCCTCTTCACGGAAAGACTGATACTACTGAACGGATACGACACGGTGAGAACACTGATATGTATAGCATAACCTTTTATATTATATTTTATTATATGACATAGCGCCGGCTATTCGCAATTACACGGTCACGTATAGCAATTATTACAATCCATCCATCGAAGTAATCGTATAATCGTTGAACCGTGGACAGTTGAATAACGTCAACCAAATTGTTGTTCGTTCCATTTTAATCGATAAGGGTTTATTTTAATCTGTTGTAAATACACGACTGTTGTAAATACACGATTAAATTGGTTAAATTTAATTTGTAAAAAAGTTGAATGTGGCCTGTAAAACCTATATAACATATGCGTAATGCGTATATAAATTTTATTTGAAACGTGCGCTTGATATACATTTTATAATAAAAAAATAATAAGCAAAATGAATGTCCGGATAAAATATTAGAAATTAAATTCACTAACCTTAGACATTTCTGTTACAACAGAATGCGTTTGAGATTGTTGCTGTGCCACCGAAAGTTGCATACTTTGTTGTTGTTGTTGTTGAGTATTTTGTTGTTGCATAGACTGTTGTTGTTGTTGTTGTTGATGTTGTTGTTGTGTAACAGATGATTGAGATTGATGTTGTTGTTGTATGGGAACGAACCCCGGTACCGTAAAAGGTACTAAAAACATTTGATTTTGATTATTACTTGATGTGGGCACAGATGCACTTTTCGTTGGAATATTTGCAATTGCTGATGAAATAATTGTAGTTTGTGATTGTGTGGGTTGCTGAGCAACTGTTAATTGTTGTTGTTGATTATGTTGAAATTTTGTGACGGTTGTAGCAGCCGTTGATGACGATGATGATGATGATTGTGATGCTGAACACCGACAGTTATCAACAATTCTGTGATGATTCTGTGATGATAAAAAACGTGATGTATTATTACCAATTAAACTGTTTCCAGCAGCCGTTCCGTTGGCTCCAATTGTATATGGTGCTGTTGGTATATTACGAATTTGTTGTATAATTTGTGGTTTTGGTGCTTTCGGTGCCCAAACGGCACAAGGGAGTAGCCCGACTAAGCGTAGCCCCACGGGGCTCGCGTCGGGTGGCGTTGATGATGTTATGTTTAACGAATTAATACAATAAAATACAAAATGTTATTGTCTAAATCTAATCTACTAAATGGTACACGATTTCCGGCGGATATAAATATAAAATTGGTTCAGTTAATATAATAATAATAATGGTACTAATAACCTTAACACTACGTAATGTAAACCACTCTCTTGAACTATATTATGATTTGATTATCCCAATAATTTGTATGAAACTGAAATAAAAATATTAACTGTTTTTTTAATTATAAACACAAAAGATTTACAAACCGCACTGAAAAACTATATACTAATAACAAACACGATAGATATTTTTCAATATTTATATGAACTTTAATTAACAAAAAAAAATCGTTTTTGTTTTATTCACAATGAAAAGCACTTCGTTAATGTCTTTGATCCACACAGATGTTTATCGCGTATTCTAATTGTTATTCTAAATTGTTTAATTTTTTATTGTAATCATAAAAATAGACTATTTTCAAATTAATAAATTATTCTAAAATGATGTTAGTATCTGAAAATAATTGAAAAATATTTTTAATTATTATTTATTTATAGATAATTGTGTTTTTTATATATAAAATAGATAAAAATTTAATTAGAATTTAAAAACAAATATGTTAAAATGTTGTTGAGATTAAGTAACATAGTTATGTAGAATCTAAAATTTTGTTTCATATGATTTTTTTTAACTGTATCCTTTGGCAATCTTTGGGAAAACTTAACATAAATTATAATCTTTATTATATTTGGGCCCCCCCGCGAATACTTAATATGGCCCCACGGGAGGCCGCGGCCTACCGGTTAAGAATCACTGATTTGTACAACGATATTTCCCATATTCTTTTTTTCTTTAATTTACGGATTACTTCAATTCTGAATGGTTCAACCCATAATAATAATATAATAAACAGTGAACATGTAGGGAAAATAATAAAACATAAATTATTATCAGCATCAGAACCAGTCTTTTCATACATGCAAAACGCTGCACTTGAATTGTGACGTTTTTTTAACCAGGACGACTTAATCCTTTTATAATTTACCGCATGATTGAAAAATGATTTAGAAAAATTTATTTGTTTGAAATATTTTTTTGAGACTATATTAAACATTTAATTATAAATGTTATCGTTTGGATGAGACCCAAAAAGGGATACCTCAATAAAAAAAAGCGTCTTATATGAGCCTACTTATGGGTAATCTGGAAAACGATTACTATATATATATAGTATTATATCCCTGTTGACTAAACTGTTGGAATTTTAGATAGAATTCCAAGGTTTTTTACGGAAAAGTTTCCCATTCCAATTGGAATTTTATGTTGGAATTTTCCGACGGAACATCCACATAACATTTCCTACGTAAACGGTTCCCCTTTCTTCCAATTTTTAATGTGAAATTTTTTCCATAAATCCGATATATTTTCCGATTGGCAAAAATTGCGATGTTTTCGCTAGTTTTGCGTATGGAATTTATTCCAACGTTTCCGCTAGTTTTTCCTATGGAATTTATTCCGAAGTTTTCGCTAGCTTTCCTATGGAAATATACAAATATACATATTTGTATACAAATATATACATATACAAATTTCCTCTTAAAAAACCTTGGAATGCAATTCAAGATTGATGCACAACACACACAAATAACACAACACAAAATGATAAATGATTTTAATTGAATAAACTTCTGATTAATTTTCCGCTGACCCCGGATGATCGATTGTACGTTCACAAACGCACAGCCACAATCCCACAACTACAGAGGTATAAAGCACATAAAATATGAAAACGTATTATCACAAGCTCACAATTTTCAAAAATCTCGCAAAAATCACAAGCTTTACAATTTTATGATTTGTTTAACCACATTGTTTTATCAAACATAATTAATAATGCGATACACTTACACAATAATTTTTTAATTAAGAATTTTTTTTAGTAACTATTTATAATTATTCTTATGAAGATTTTGCACTAACCTTTAACTTTAACAGACACACACACACACAACTAAATTTTTGTTTTAATAAAATAAATAATCTGAAAATTTTTGGAATTGTATTTGCTTTAATCTAACCTCATAAAACGAATGCACAAATCAAACTAATTTTTCTACCTTGGAGCATATCGGAGAATATTTGATTTTGATTTTCCAAGCTCAATTTCAGGAATACATCGGAAATACATTATAGGTATATTTTCTAATAAACTGAAAAACATGTTATGCGGTATTAACAGAAATCACTCGTTGTTACTTATTCTGCTTATATACATCCGAAAGAACTTTCTGCTTCAACAACAGAAGCGCATCTGCTCCGATATCGCACAAAAGGTCTTGATTTACCAAATGCAGAAGTCCTCCGTTTATTAGCAGAAATTTTGCTATTCCATAATCTTGCTGTTCTTGGGAAAAATGAATTTCCAAATCTGTTTGTTCGCAAAAAACTAATAGATACAGAATATGAATGAGCCTTTTGTGAATTTCTCGAATTATAAGAGAAGTTAATTGGCTCAGGAATTAGCTTTAAAATTTCATTAGAGCATTCATGGTAATAATACCTATAAAATGTGCATAATGAAGCTACTGATCGTCCATATGATCTAATGATTCAATGGAATTTGTTATTGTTTCATTTCTGATCAGCGAAATAGCGTGTTTTTGCATCCTGTCACTAAACTGCAGGGTAGTAATTGGTGCACCAGCCCATATGTAGGAATTGTACTCTAGAAGTGGTCTTACCTAATGCTATAAACTAAGACCTATAAACTAGTGCTAAATTTTCAGAATTGATAAATGTCGTATCTAAAACGTTTTAGGCCAGTTAAAATTAAAACTCGAAGTTGTTAGTGTTACAAGTAACCTTATATGCAAAAGGATGGCTCCATGTGTAAGGTTTTAAAAAGGTTGGTATTTTTTTGCATTTGCAACGTTATGATATCTCGGTTTAATAACCTATGAATTATACCGTGTTTGATACATTAAAATAAACAGTATTTTTATGAATTTTTTAATAAACTTAATTTAAATGTTTTTATAACGATAAGATGCGAACGTTGAAAAAACGTTATATTTTTACCGTGTACATACAACCTTCATATTATTTATAAATCAAAACCGATACAATTGAAACCGATATATAACTTCATAGCAATGAAACGTACGTGAAATGCATTTGAAACGTAATTAAATGCGTTAAAAATTAAACGTTCTTCAATCCGCTATAAGAATAATTTTTTACAACGTTAAAATTGAAGCGTTCATTAAACGTATGATTATAGTTAGTTTATTACCCATCAAAGAAGCATAATTCACAATGGTTATGTAACGTTTTAAAAACGTTTCATATGAATACGGACGTTCTCATAACGGTTTATTACCTACATCTGAAACACGACGAAGGTTTTGTTTATAATTAAGGTTTTTTCAATGCTACTAGGGCGGCAGATGTTGGAATTCCAAAGTCTCAGAACAGAATTAAGGTAAATGGTAAATAGGGATACTATATATAAAAATTAAAGGTCCGGTACTGATGAGCATGCATACTCGCACACTCATTAAAGAAATTTACAAAAAACAATACAACGCAATTATAATGTACAAGTAGGTATATCAACATTTTAATAAAATTTTATGATAATAACATGCGGATACAAAAAAAAATTCAATTTAGATACCCACTGCTCGAATATTTCAATTCGCTATTATGTATAACATAAACATTTTTTGGGCCATATTGAAAACAAAAACGTTTACACAACAGCATAAACAAAAAAAAAGTATATCAATTTCTTCAATTTTTTTTCATCTCGTTATCCATCCATCTATCCATTTATATATGCTCCTTTATACAATTACATTTTAATCTTTTATTATTCATGATTATATATGATGTGTATTATAACATATTTATTACATAGAATTGTATATACATTAACTTGTAATGCAAAAAAGAAAAAAACACAAATAGAAAATAAAAAACACAAATAAAAAAAATAAAAGTTTTTTTTTATTGAAATAAATTGACGTCAACAGGTACTACACACTACAAACAACAAACAAACAAACATATATAGAACGATAGAACATATACTACACAAATATATATATTTATTACATATACTATATAAAGAAAAAAAGGAATAAATTTAACAACACAAATAAGATACACGTACGTTTTTTTCATTTTACAAACATATAGAATTGGATATATTATTGGAAGTATACAGTATTTAGATAAAGAATATATTTATATATATATATAGATAGATTAATAGATAAATACAATGTATTTAGATATGCACGTATGTGTATAAGAAAAAAAAATAGCATAAGAAATGCCATATGTATAGAATATATATATAGAACGAACCCTTGTTCAATTTTACTTTGACTTTATTTAACGATATGATCAACTTATCGAAAGTATATACTATCAATCAATCCTTATAATACTATCCATTTGTAAATTTTTCTTAAAGCAGAAGAGGGTGGTTTTTTTTTCCTTATATATATACATATATCTTTACATGATGCTTGTTTAGTATTTCATTATGTTAGTATATTTATTCATATATATGCATATTATAAACCATCTTATGATATGTAATATTACATAGAGAATAAATATATTTGAATACATTATAAGCTATATCCTATATGTATATAATGCTATAAGTTAAATAGAAAATAAATTGATATCGATATATGTTTAACTATTATATATATATATATGTGATAATTGAATGAATTAATTATAATACAAATATATATATTACTATTCTATTATTATTTATTATCATCGCATTCATCATTATACCATATATCGGATTTTATTGACACTTTTCAATTATAATATATAATAAGATTTAAAATGGTATAGATAGAGAGCGTAGAAAATGTGTCCTTATATTTATGATCCTTTTTAATATGGATATTCAAAATTGTATACACTTTTAATAATTTAAATTTTTTAATTACAGTTTGTTTGATTTTTTTTGTGAATTTTATTTATACATCATTTGAAAATTTTAATCAATTTCTAATTTTTTCTTGTGTGGAAGAAAATTATATTTTATAAATTGATTGTTAATTCCTTTTTAAATTAAATAATTCCTTTTTAATCTATATATAGAAAAACAATAATTTTTTTTTATTAAACGATAAAGTTTTGCGTGATAATATTGGATTGAAATTCATATTCTATATAGCATATATATAGGCTAGCTATATATGTATAGAATTTTTGAAAATTGAAAAACGTTTCAATCAAATAATTTTTGATCAATTTTAAATCAATTTGTTATCAAGGTTTGTAATCTAAATCGTATAAACAATTATACAACATGTATATGTATAACTAAAAATATACCTCAAGTACATTTTACCTAGGCAAAAACTGCTCAACAACCCTTTAGGGACGTTATTTATACAAGTTAAAAGTGGTTGACTTTCACAAATATGATAATTTCACCATATTTTATATCGTTTGTGTATAACGATTATTTAAAACATTAAAAATCGGTTAATGTCGAGGAGGAAAATCATTTGGATTTTTTGTTGTGGACTAAATACAAAAATACAAAAATGCTATAATGAATACAAAAATGCTATAATTCACAATGTATTCACAAGGAATGCATAGAAATACATAGAATACACTGAAATACAGTGAATCCTACATGTAGATATATAAATTTAATACATATGTTAACATATGGGAATACCATAGAATACACGGCAGTACACTTGAATACAGTGGAATACACATTCTTCCTTATGGAAAACAAAAAAAATATATAATATATAAGTAGCCTCTTAGGGATGAAATACTACAAGAAGGACCAACATGAAAGCTACAAACAGATAGATTAACGACTCAAAAACATATCACAATTCCCTAAAACGATATAAAATATTTTATATTATGAAATTTAAACTATTTATTCAATTAAAAATAATTGTATCTATTCTGCCGTTTCTTCTATTCTTCTACTAAATTCTTCTATTTTAAATATTTTAGAAGACAAACAAAATAGTAGAACCTCTATTTTTGGTATTCTGCTTTTATCGATACTCAAAAAAGCAGATTTTGCTACTATATCGGCTTATTAAAGCGATCCTAATAAAAAATATACATTATTACTAACACATTCACTTCTACCAAATATCAAAATAGAAGAAATTTTACATGTAAAATGGCAAAACCAGGAGGGAAAATAAAATACAAAAAATAGGCAGAATAGATACGAATAATAAAATTATTAATTACATAATAACCATATTAATATGTCAACACCCCTACTCCTACATGACGACTTGATTCAGGAACATAAGCAGGGGCATGGACAGAACAGGAGCATAATTAATGGTGTACTTCATTTCAAATGATATACCCACTTAAATAGGAAAATTCAAGAATTTGTCCTACCAAATATTGCTCATTGTTTTTTAATAAACACCAATCATTTATAAACATTTCATTGCACGGATCAAAAAATAATGTTTCACTTTGTTTCGCTTTACTTTACATTTGCTTAACGATGAATCTATGAAGTCAATCCCAACTAATCTTGTTTCTCTTTACTTTTCATCATCCAAAGTATTTTTTTAAAAAAAACTTTTGTACTATTCGTACTAAAATATATAGTGTTTTCGTGATAGATTTCTACCACACATAGAATACATTAAGCTTAAGGGAATCACCAAATTTCTCTTTCAATATCGGCCCAAATAGCATCCTCCTCTGTGATCGATGTTTATGGCTGTTTATTTAATGATATATTTATGACTGAATTTTTCTTGGAATTTTCGAATAATTTATCACAAAAAAACAAATAAAATATAAAACAAAATGAAACTGACGCAAGAAAATACACGAAAACACGAAAGAATACATATTGAATGCATAAATGAATATACACGTTAAACACAATTGCGAATGCTCAAATAACATACGCATTCAACCAATTTAAACGTAGAATACATGAATACAGAAACAATGCACGGAGAGTACACCGAAATCAAATTTAATATATATAGAATTTACAGAATTCAATAGAATACATTCTTGGGTAGAGTGGACCGAGGGAATACACAAATGATTTCCCCCTCGGTCAATGTATAACTAAAATTACACCACAGGTACATTTTATCTGTGTAAAATCTACTCAACAATCCCTAACGTATACGTAATAAATAACGTCCCTATTTATACGTGAAAGGTGGGTTACTTTCACAAATTTGGTTATTTAACCGTGGTGAATAAACCGTACGAATGAAATATCGTATTCAATTGTTTTGCGAGTTCTAAACATTTTTGCAAAAAAATAAATATTCAATTATTTATTTCGTTTTACCTTTTTACTATGATTTTACGCGCAAACCTTTCTCAATATATATATACATATAAGTGGATATTTTTTTGCCATATTACCAAAAAGATATGATATTTCGAAAGGTGTACATACATGCCTAAAAAATTAATTATTTTACAAAAAAAAAAAGTTTTTCAAATAAAATTTTCCGGAATATTAAATTTTCAAAATTTTAATTTTTTGAATTACAGCCATAGTTTTGTTCCAATTTTCATTTTCCTCGAATAGTTAGAAAATTCCATAAATTTCTGATATTTCAATCATTTTCTGATATTTCATAGAAGAAAATTTGAAAATCTCCCATTGTTTCAACGAAAAATACTCGATTTTCCAAAAAGTGCACGTAAAATTTTGTCCCGTTTTTGCTAACTGTATAAAATGTTTGTGTAACGTTTGTTGGACGTTCACTTATACAGTATAGCAAATTTCTTTGATTTATCACTGAATTTGAATGGAAATCGGCTACAACTTTTGAATCATTATAGAACAATTTTCAAATTTTCTTCTATGAAATATTAACAATTTATTGAATTTTTAAATTGTTCGAAGTAAAACCCGGGTTGTAATTACAAAAAATATTAATTAATAAAATTCGCTATAGCCCGATAAGTAGACAAAACATTTTTAATATCAAAACGAAACAAAACCAATAAGTGAAATAATTCCGAGAATTTCCAAGAATTATACACTGTTCAATATCCCATTCATTATCAAATTTAGTTAATATATATTTTCGGGAGCAGTTCGAACGTAGACGGGTTGTAAGGTAAACAAATTTGGTTTTTGTACATGATAAAGACAAATTGGTTAATAAAACACTGGGGAACGTTTTTACTTGATAGATAATGGAAAGGAAGTATAATCCTTTTAATACGGGTATATTAAAAAAATTAATTAATTACATTTTTAAGCGTAAAAGCGAAGTAATACGATAACATAATTTGAAATGTAGTACAAATTTTGGGGTATTCATTGCTAGCAAAGGCCCATTTGTGTACCTTGCAACCTGTACTCAATTTAGTTTGGTGCACGACCAAATTTTTTTTTCATAAGTCCCCTAATATTATGTATATATACAGGGCCGCCACTATACATATAAGATATTGGTGCGAACGAATCATAGGGGCCGTTGCCCGGGGGGCTGAAAACAATTAGATATTTTATATATTATAAAATTCCTGTTCGAAAGAAAATTATTGAAACAAAAATCTACGTAGAGACAGAGAGTATTTATAAAGACGGAATATATGAGATATATTGATTAAAAACTGATTGAACTGTTCAATTTTAACTTTGGTATGCAAGATTTTCCTAAAGCCTCGATTTCTATGAAAATATTTTATTTACCACAAATATGATATTTGTGATATATAAAAAAATGTGCTTTTTCTGAAATTTATTTTGCCTGGATAAAAAAACCGAAATTTAATAATAAATACCAATTGCTGTTAAATAATTCCATTTTTTATTAGTTTGTAAATTAACTGGATATTTTATTATTATGAAATTAAATCATAAAAATTAAATAAAATGTAAATAAAATGAAAAATGAAGTTTGGACGACGGTCAGCCGACGGCAATAGAAGAAAAAATATCAATGTCCGCCGTCAGTCCGCCATCCAATATTCATAAAAAGCACCGCCATTGAAATGCATGTATTTTCAATTTGACATTTGCCGTCGTCTGCCGTCGGCATTTCATAAAAAGCCTTACTTAAGCTCCTTGCAGAACATTTAATTTTTTTAAAGAGAAGCAAAGGTTATTTCTTAGTTTATTTCCAAATTGGACTATAAAACTTTTTAAATGTTAATGGTTAAAATCAGAATTCGAAACGAAATCTTGAGTAATTCATTATTTTGTATCCTTATATTCATTTATTTCAAAACTAAAATTAAATAAAATTCACTGTTTAATACAATAAAAAAAAAAACAAAATTACCAAATCCAATTCGCTTTTTGAGGGTCTTTTAGAGAAATTGTGGGACGTCAGACAATATAAAGTTCCATTTACCATAAAAAGTTGTTCCTTTTCAATAATATATTTTAACTATAATAAAATTAACAATAAGTCAGTCATGTCAGTCATGTATAGTAAATATTTCATTCAAACGCATTCACAAATGCACTAAATATAATTGATATTTAACTGGCTTAAAACAATTTATGCGTTTATGTTTAAGGACGTTTAGGTTTATTAAGGGCGCTATATTTTAATATTTTAATATTTTTTGAGCCAGGCCATTCATTGTGAGGTAATTTTGTATTCCTTTTTTTTTGTTAATAAAACTATTTTTATTTTTTTTTTTCGTCACAAATATTTTATCATCGTTCGTATATTTGAATTCTGTACATAAGAAGAAAATGGCGGTACACTGGTGCATATATATGATATATACAAATGTTAAATATTTTCTATATATGATGGAAACAAAATGGAATTTATATACGAATATATATATTGTATACTAAATAAAGAGCTATATGGACATTCATTCATATATATATAGTATATATGTTAACCATATATTTTGGAAAAATTAATAATTTACTGTTAAAAATTCTGCAAAAATTCTTATATCCGTATATATAACTTTCATTTCATTATATTATAACCTTATCATATGCATTTATTGTTTCGTCTTATGTCGTTATTAGACAACAAATATCATGTATATTGTATATATATGCAAACAAAGAAAGAATGTATATATGCGACGACGACAAAAAAAGGAAATCCTTTCTTTGACTGCAAATATAACAACATTTCTTTTGGAAAATGATTTTTCAATGCGAAAATCTTTATTTTTTTTTTAGAATAAAAACAACAAATTGGAATAACAAAGATACATGAAAAAAAAAATAGAAGAATTATTATATATATATATATTAAAGGAGAATAATTAATGCAAGGTTTATTTAAAGAAAATTTATTTTAACATCAGACAGCATAAATAAATAAATAAATAAACAACAATTTCAACGTATAGGTATTTATTTATATATATATATATATATATATAGGAAAATATACGAAGAAAATTTGTATCGTATTATATTGTCTTTGTTAAAAACTGCTATATATTTATATATATAACATTATCGTATGTATAGTATATATATATATATTCAATTTGAATTTATATGTGTATATATAAATTTTGAATTTATACATTCATCTGTTATTCATTATATATAAATGTATATATGAATTTATATATTGTACATTTTGTATATTCATTTTGTATATGTACATGAATGTTGTTTGTTTTTTTTTTTTACATTTATCTTCCTTCCATTTATATATACAATTATTATTATTTATAATACAATTATTGTACTTTGTGAACGTATATATATATATATATGTATACAGGAGATTATAGAATTAATATAAGACATAACAAAAACACATTGTATAAATATATAGTTTATATATGTTTTTATACGCAACTATAGTATACATATACTAAATAATATATATATATATATATATTAGAGACAGCATAACATGTATATTAATTAATCTTGTACTATGTGAATATTTTATATATACACGGCGGTGGTGGTGGTGGTGCATAATTAATAATATAACATATATATTCCACGTATATAAATATCGCATAAGTGTATATATAATATGAGGATGTAAACACATGTAGCTTATCTGCGTGTAAAACATCACAATAAACTTAATTATATGTTATCATATATATATATATATATATATATATATATATAAGAGGATAATGCATATATATATACCATATATAAATAATTAATTAATTTATAATTTAACATGCATATACATATACAAAGGACATTTCTATATACGTATATTATATATATACTTACATTTTATACTAATGTAAATGTTCTATATAATAGTATAATGTTCAAAATGATATATGAAATTTTATTAAGTCAGCCTATGTTAGCAAAACTTAACAATCACTATATATATATATGACAAACTACTATACTATATTGTACTATATTTACCAAATTAAAACATATGAAACAAAAAAAAAAAAAAAATCAAATGAAAATTCACATACCGCATTCACAAATTTTCCAAAGAATTTTCACACATATGTATATATATATATTAATAAAAATTTTCGTTTTTATTAAACGTTAAATGACGCAATGCATATATATATATATATATAAAAACGCGATGACGACGACGACTATACGACGGTCAATTATAATTAATTCAAAATATATGTTGATATGGCATGGCACGAATGTCAAATTTTTATATTAATTTTTATTTCTTTTATATGAGAAACACAAACTCGCACGAGATTTTTTTTTTGTTAACCACCGTCGTTGTTTTAAAATGTATAACTGTTAATAACCGAAAAAAAAAACAAAAAAAAAAAAATTATTTCTTAATGGATGTATTTATATATATTTATATATACAGTGAGCGGGTAATATCACCCAAACAAAGCCGGTTATATACTGACGAATTCAATTTCAAATTACATATATAACCGATATGATTACCATTAACATCCACCATGAGGCGTTGCGAAACAATCATTTTCTTTTCATATATGAAAATGTTCCAAGAAATTTTCTCTATATATATATCTATATCATATATATATTTTATATATATATAGTGTATCCATGTATATATACAGTGGATGATCATATTTTTAGATATACCTTTTAAAATGTCTCTTAATTGACAGTTTTTTTTTGCTCTATATAAGAGGTAATTTCCAAAGCAATTTATTTTGATTTAATGGGATAAAATATATGGGGAATTATTTAAATTTTATATCTATGTTTTTTTTTAACGAAGGAGGCGAAATCTGTCAGATTTTGATGTTAATGACTAAAACCACTACTTCGATTGCGGTATGATCGAACCAGACCCTTTTTTCGGGCCCGTTTCAAGGTGGGTTTTCATATGAGCCAACAAAACCCCTGGGGTAAAGTGTAAATTAAAATAAAAACCCCTAAGAAGATTCACATGCGAATGTATTTTCCACCGCGTATTTGTTCATATGTAGTTGTGAATTGTTTTTGTTTTATTTGATTTAAAACAAAACCCAACAATCGTTTTATGAATATGGTGTAAAAAGTTAAACTTGATTTAACTTTTTATTGAGTGCGGGGTAAAACCCCACGAGTAAAATTGTTATTGTAATTTACATGTAAAAATAAAAACTCGCACCTCAACCTCTCATATGACCAACCAGCCTTCATACCTCAATATGCAACTCTCTTCATACCTCCATATGCAACTCTCTGCGGCGATTCCATAATTTAGATTCGAAAATAACTGAAAAATATTATACATATTTTATGTCTTTAGTACATAATAGTGGTGTGTCGGTCGTGAACGATTCGGTCATTTTATATCGGTCAATACACTGACCTCACTGACTCAGTTCACTGTTTTTATATCATATCGGTCATTCGGTCATTTCGGTCAATTTAGTTTTTATTATTTACCATACCCAATTTCACTATTCATGCACGTACTCCCATACATAATCGAAAAATTTCGTTAAATAGAATTCATTTATTTCTCATCATAATATAAAAATGAATATGAGCTAGAAAAATGAATAAATGAGTATATATGCATTAATAAAATTTGAACACACGTACGTATATTGTTCGTACGAATATATTAATCCCATTATTCAAAATGTTGTATGGTTTAACAAAAAAAATCGACATACGTTAATTCATTTTCATATTAAATAGAAAACACATATCATACCATACTATATCTAAATGATTTCTAAATGATTCCATTGACCGATTATATTTCAGCAAGTCTTTCAGGGCATTCAGGGCATTCAGGTCATTTCATATACATCGGTCATTTCGTATACATCGGTCAATTCGTTTAATAGGTGGTTATATCCATTTAATTTGTATTCGTGTTATACAAAATAAATAAAGCAGACAAAAATCACACAGAAAAGTTGTTCAATATTTATTTATACCTAACATTTGAGGTATCTATATTTATTAACATCTGATTTTCTATAATCTAAGTTTTTAAATATTATATTTATATTTATATTATATTAAAAAAATATTATATTTAAAAACTTAGATTATAGAAAATCAGATGTTAATAAATATAGATACCTCAAATGTTAGGTATAAATAAATATTGAACAACTTTTCTGTGTGATTTTTGTCTGCTTTATTTATTTTGTATAACACGAATACAAATTAAATGGATAAAACCACCTATTAAACGAATTGACCGATGTATACGAAATGACCGATGTATATGAAATGACCTGAATGCCCTGAATGCCCTGAAAGACTTGCTGAAATATAATCGGTCAATGGAATCATTTAGAAATCATTTAGATATAGTATGGTATGATATGTGTTTTCTATTTAATATGAAAATGAATTAACGTATGTCGATTTTTTTTGTTAAACCATACAACATTTTGAATAATGGGATTAATATATTCGTACGAACAATATACGTACGTGTGTTCAAATTTTATTAATGCATATATACTCATTTATTCATTTTTCTAGCTCATATTCATTTTTATATTATGATGAGAATTAAATGAATTCTATTTAACGAAATTTTTCGATTATGTATGGGAGTACGTGCATGAATAGTGAAATTGGGTATGGTAAATAATAAAAACTAAATTGACCGAAATGACCGAATGACCGAAACATTTTATATCGGTCAGTGAAATGAGGTGACCGGATTGCCCTGAGTCAATGTATTGACCTGTTTTGCCCATCTCTAGTACATAGGATTCGAACCCACGATCCCACAAAATTTTGTAAGAATTTGGTTAGAATTGGCAATTTTTATCTACTGGATCAGAGAGGTGTTTTTTTTTTTGGCGCGAAAGGAAATCCATTTACGGATGGACGGTGTCGGACTCCCACCAACTAAGTTGACGTCCTACCGACTAAAATCCCTCCCTGTTGGTGGAGTAGTTACTTAAACCTCGGCATACTGCGACCCATTGGATCAATTATACCCTCTGAAAAAAAATATTATTGTGAATTGATATCGAAGATATGAGACTGAAAACTTGATCCTTTTACGATTGGCTTGATTCAACATGCCCAGCAGTCGTTGACTGAGAGCCCTCAGAATTAAGACTAGGCATTTCGGTATCTGAAATATCTGACACCGTGCCTTGAATGGAACGGTAAAGTAATAATAAAATTAATTTTTCGCTTCACAACCAACAATTTGGTTTTAGCGTCCGACAACAGCCTTCTGTTGCTAGTTTTTTAATTTGTGGCTTTTACGGTGCCGGTGATCAGCCGTACGACCAACCGCAAGGGGAAAATGCAATTTGTGTTAAAATTCAGATTCGAAAAATAACTGAAAACATAAAACATATTTTATGTCTTCAGTAGGATTCGAACCCAAAATTCCTTTAGAATTTTAGGTTGGCATTTTTATCATTTACACCACAGAGTCACAGGTAAAGTACCGTTGTTTCATATGATGCGTGTTAAGATACACATCATTATCTTCGGCTTTTGTTTTTGTTGGACTCCATTGTTGCAGTGTTAGATGATTTGTAGTTGAGGATTGGTTGGTCAGCCATAGAAGAGCTTCTTTCTAATACTCCCAGAGGGCGCCCGTTGTCTGGCAGCTGGAAATTCTTAGTGCATTGCTCCCCGTAGAGCTTTGTAATATGGGTGTCCCTATAACAGCATAGGCCTTCGGTTCATTGCAACCTAAACTCTCGCATCACGTCAAAGTGACTTCCGAGTGACTTCCCAGCAAGACCATAGAGTTATACATAGAAATTTCATATTTCGTCAACCGAAATACGAGGATTGAAAAAAATATGTGAACCGCACCCTTTTGCAGCTAAATATTACCGCTTCAACTCTATATTGGCATAAAATTTATATACCGATTCATTTAGAATAAAGTTTATCCATTCAATGTCGCATCAAATAAGGTTTTCTATAAAATTGCCACTTATTATTGATCGTAATGATGAGAAATATCTGTGTGTCGTAATATTTTTTGCAAAGCTTCCAAGCATTTTGGTTTTTGGTTTTTTTTTAATTTATTTTATAGATTATTTATCAGTTTTGAACAAGTGATTCTAAATATGTGGTCAAGGGATATATTTCCATTTATATACATATATATATAATATATATATGGTATATAAACCTGAACATGATAAAATAATATATGTATTATATACAATATACATTTTACAAAGGCGGAGCTTTTTGCTTTATCCTATTGGGTATTGGAACTCCTTATATGAATAATAATTATTTATCTTATATATATTTATATTATTTAACTTTTATTTTACACTTAATTCTGTGTGTTGTCATATTTTTACACCAAAAATTGCAATGATTCACTATAAAAATATAAAAATTAAGTAACTTTAAGTAAATTTTACGATTGATTACAATGATTCAAGATTATTTTGTGAAATTTGAATTTCACTACACCACTGTTAAAATAAATACGATACACGTGGTTGTTTATAAGCAAGCGCCTTTAATCACAACAACAAAACAACAACAACAACAAGGAAATAAATAAATAAATACAATACAAAATAAAAAATATACGCAACATGATACAAAATATACAAAATACCCATTCCATCATCATATACCATATATACAGTATAAAATGCTCTATATATTTTGCTTATACAGTTTTTTCTATTTTATATATGGTATACATAGAGTATAAAGAACTACAGCAGCATATGCAATGTGTACAGTATTTTTGCTACCCCTCGACAATGTATCGTATATATAGCAAAAATACAGAAAAATAATATTAAAAACATACTCATCGTATATGTATCCATAGAGTGGTTAGATTATATTGCTTTTCTTTAAATAATCTTTCATATATTATTATACCCGCACCATATATGTATATATAGTATAGAGAGATATGAAGATTTTAAAACAAAAACAACGGTCATATATACATATGTATATAAATTTTGTGCTGCAGTTATATAAATTTAATGTATGTATAAGTGTATATATATGCTGTTGTTTTATTACATTCGTAACATCAATAACTGCAATCGAGTATACTATCATGCGTTTTGCGAAGATTAAATAACTCTGCGTGTTGCAGTGGTTCTTCTTGTTATTAAAAAGGATATTCTATATATGGTATAGTTGAAAATTCAAGCAACGTTATTAATACACAACAAAAATTCATAAGATATTAAAATTATTTCTTATAATTCGGAAATTTCGCACGTACGACTCTCTCTCCAAAATTATCCATTTATATACGAAAATATATAGAAGGCATCTGCATTTTTTTTCCGATTGATATTTAATCTTTTTAAGGTAATTCTAACAATTATTGAGGATCCAAAAGTTATCTGAGGATATTCAGACACTCAAATCAGTGTAAAATTTTATCACCAATCGATATGTATATCATATATGGTATGGAAATTATAAACCATATTGTTTTAAGGTGGAAGATAATTTTGGGATTAAAAAAAATAGTTTATTTGAGAATATCTGGAAAATGGTTAGGGATGTCATTATATATTATACCAGGTATACCGTTTAATGTGAAAATGCGGATTTTGGTGTCATTAAAACGTGAAATGCGGACAGCATTACTTTTTTGTTTTCGTTTGAAGAAAACTGCGGCAGAAAGACATCGAATGCTTGTAAAAGCTTATGGCGATAACAGTTTATTAGAAAGAACATGTAGACAATGGTTTCACCGATTCAAAAGTGATGATTTTGATGTGGAAGACCAAGAGCGTCCGGGACAGCCGAAAAAGTTTGAGGACAACGAATTGCAGTCTCTGTTGGATGAAGACGACACGCAAACGCAACAATAACTTGCAGAATATCCAGAAGTTGCTCAACAAACCGTTTAGGATCGCTTGAAAGCAATGGGAAAGATCCAAAAGGAAGGAAAGTGACTGAAAGCCACATGAATTAACTGAAAGGTAACAAGAAAATCGTAAACCCAAATGTGAAATGCAACTTCTACGTTACAAAAGGAAGTCTTTTTGCATCGAATCGTGACCGGTGATGAAAAGTGGATTTATTTTGATCAACATCGACTGCAAAGCCAAATCGCTTCGGCAAGAAGAAAATGCTTTGGGTTTGTGGAATCATAAGGGTGTAGTGTACCACGAGCTTCTAAAACCTGGTGAAACTGTTAATACTGATCGCTATCGACAACAAATGATCAATTGGAACCGGGCTTGTGCTGCAGATACGACCAGAATATCAAAAGAGACAACAAAAGATAATTTTCCTTCATGACAATGCACCGTCACACAAATCGCATGCATGCGGCTTAATCACCAGACTTGGCTCCTTCATACTACCATTTGCTTTCATCGATGGGCCACGCCCTTAAGGATCAGCACTTCAAGACGTCTGAAGAACTAGAAAATTCTATCTCTGACTGGTTTTCATCATAGGAAGAACAATTTTTTTGGCGTGGTATCCATAAATTGCCTGAAAGGTGAACAGAATGTGTAACTTGCGATGGAAAATATTTTGAATAAAAAATTTTTGTGTTTGCTCCCACAAAAAATGGGTTTTTCAAACGGCAGACATTAACCGGTATACCTGGTAAAACCCACGACACTTGAAAGATATAAAAAAATAGCCAATAAATATCTGGTTAATTTATCTATATAGAAATATGACGGTAATGATGCTACAAAAATTGAAAATACGTGTTTTTCTCAAGGGTCCACCGAAGTGCTCTGGACCACCGAAGTGCTCTGGACCTAATAATTTGAAACCTACCAAAAAAAATTTAACCTATTGCTAACATACTTAAATTTTAAATCGATAGCATAACGAGAAGCGGTACAAATCCCATTTTCCCCCATTCAGATTTGTAAATATATACTAAAAATCTAAAAACATACTAAAATTGACAAAAAATGCTTTTCATTTTATTATTTATTTCAGGCAAAAAATCGATTTTCATTTTTTAAAGTAATTCTCATAAGGATCCAGACATTGTTCGAGGATGTTCGGACACTCAAATCAGTGTAAAATTAGATGACTAATCGATTTATGATATAGTTTGGAAACGATGCAGCAATGTTTTAAGATGATATTTTATATGAAAAACGACCTGGAAGACACATTTTTGATATTTGAAAATGTATGGTTATTTGCGAATAACTGAAAAATGGATTGGGATAGAATTGCCAAACCGGCGGGACTCGAAGGATATTAGAAATCGCCTGTAATCTTAACTCACCCGGTTAAATTAGCTTTAGTTATAAGGAAGTTAATCAACTTCCATAATTAGAAAAAAATGCGAATTTCTAGGTGCCACCAAAGTTCTCCTGTGAACAGCTAATATTTTGAAACTCTCAAAAATCTTAAATCTATATTTGAGCTATAACATAATTTGAAGCCCCTAGCCTTCAAATGGAAGCTTCAGAAATCTAGGTTTGGAAAATTCTAAAAATTCTTCAAACTGGCAAAAAAAGCCAAACAGTTATAATAATAAAATATTTTCATTTTGTTTTTTGTTTTCATATATGTTTTTCATTGTCCGGTTAAATTATATTTACAAATAAGATATGGTGGCTCCAAAAATGGAAATGCGTGATTTTTAAGATTACACCAAAGTACTCCTGGACCAGCTAATAATTTGAAACTTGCCAAAAATATCAATCTATACCTGTTCTATAATATACTTAATTTTGCGCTAGTTAACATTATGGGAAGCTTCACAAACCTCTTGTTCTCTCAACCAGATTTGGAAAAAAATTAAAAAATTCATCGAGCTTGCAAAGAAATGACCAAAAGGCCATTTTTCATACAAAAAATCAATTTTTTTTCAATATTTTAAGATAATTCTCACAATTTCTGTGGATCCAGACGATGCGAGTATATAATTACCAAACCAACGACACTTGAAAAATATAAAAAATAGCCAGAAGAAAAATTATAATGAAATTTTTACATTTTAAAAAAATTTGTTCATATTAAAATACATTTTTATTCGATTTTTTAAGGTAATTATCACAAATTTCGAGAATCCCTCCGAGAATGTTCAGATACTCAAATCAATGTAAAATTTTATCATAAATCGATAATTTGATTTTTTTCATCATAGTTTATTGAAACCCATTAATATAATTTTTATTCATACCTTTTCAAATTTCAGGATTTGTGTCAACTATTTTATAATATATATACAACAATAATAACAAATATAGAAACATATATTTACTAAAAATGACAAATTCAATTTATTTATAAAATGATTTATTTTCGATAGTATTTAACAACGGATATACGCAATTACAACTATATATACTGATATTGGTTTGGTACAAATTATGAATATACAATTATATATGCATGGTATATTAGTAGGATACAAATGATATATATAAATCAAAGAAATCCCAGAAAATACAAAGGTAAATCATTCAACGACACCAACATACACACCATTTTTCACATTCTATACATACTTGAATATTATATATTTAGATGCATAAATGTATAGTGTATTTACACACATGAATATACATAGTTAATATTAGACGCATCAGGGATGAGGCAGTATTATATTTATTCACATCTGCATTATATAGTTAAATATACATAATTAATTCTTATCAGATATATTGAAAACTGATTAAACTTGCCATATTATTAATTTATGGTTATGGGAATCCAGTTAAAACCAAAAATAATTATTTAAATATTTATTTAATAAACAACGCGTCGTCTATGTGTCGAAGTTGTCTTAAAATTTATTTTGAATTTCAAACGATGTAATAAAGAAGGGCAATTTACATATAACACCGGATACACCGATAAATTCTCTATATGTCTTTCTAACGTTGGTATATCCAATAATGTCAACCGTTGGTTATAAGGCAACGTATTCAGGTAAAGTATTAATGGATTTGACCACGGTAGTGCGATTTTAAAGCAAATCTAAGAAATTTACGTTGAATTGAATACCAAACACAAAGATCTGCCAACTAAATAAAATGGCGACCAAACTGGGCATGCGTATCCAAACACACGCCGAATCAAAGAATAAAAGAGAGCACGTAAACAATAAGGATCGGTGAGTTCCCTAGAAGCGCAAGAAAAATGTAACCCTAATCCATAATTGGATTTGCTTTATTGACGATATAATCAATATATGGGATTTAAAATTCAATCCCCATCAAAAAAAAACACCGAGATCCAAAATTTTTTCAACATTATACCATGAAGTTGGTAATCAAAATTTAAAGTTGAAAATTTTTTTCACAAAAAGTACATGCACTTACATTTGTCAATATTTAAAACTATTCTATTCATACAATACCAATTATGAAAAGAATCAAGATCCATCTGTCATCTGTCGGACAGAATCATTAATAGACCGAATAGATGTAAATAGCAGCATACGGCATCGGCGCATATATCGAATATCGAGAATTTTTTTAAAAATCGATGGCAAATCATTAATAAATAAAATTAACAATAACGAACTCAAGTGACTATACCTTGTGGAACACCAGAGGGAACATTTATTGTATTAGACAACACACCATTAATTATTAAAACATGACATGAACGACCATAGTCAAATACGATCGAACCCACTTAACAAAGTTATTACCACCAATACTCATTTTCGATAATTTAACAAATAAAATATTATGTGCCAGCTTATGTCAAAAGCAACCTTAGTCAGATCCTTAAAAACACAGTCCACTTGATCGCCACAATTAAAACTTTCAAAACAAAACGAAACAAAGTCAAACAATTTGGTGGTTGTGGATCTACTAACCATGAATGAAACCATGCTGTTCTGGACAAATAATCGACTTAATGTTAAAAGATAAAATATCAATCAATATCATTTCAAATAACTAAGGAATGCCAAAAATCTTAGCAATGCGCACCTATAATTGGAATTGCACACATCTTCACTACCACCATTTTTTTTTATATGGGTTTTATAAAGGATTTTTTTATAAAAATTCGGAAATAAGCAGCCCGCAGAGAAAGAAATTTATTAAAAACGATAGTAAGGGGTAAGGCCAGACTTTCCACGCACATGTAATTAAAACGATCGATGGAATTCCATCGGGCCCATATAGGTAATAAACATCCCTGGTAATTCTATCCCATATATATATATATATAGATTTAATCCATATAAGAATCTGCATATAAATGTGTATTGCATGTTCATTGTCCATATACGGTATATAAATAAATATATATGCAAACGAAGCGAATATATAAAATGAAAAGCACAGGACCCATATACATATATGTATATGTTTTATATATATACAATAGAGGTTAAACAATATATATATTAAAGTATATAAATAATGTGTAAATTACCATAAATTTTCATTATAAAGGGTTAAAAAACACAGCAAATAGTTAAAAAAAATAAAAAAAACTTATTAGAAAATCGTTGCGAAAAAGAAGAAAAATAAATATAATGTCCTATTTTATTTACATTATATTTTTATTTTTTTTAAAAAAAAAACGCGAACGTAAACTATATAGACATTAAAAGCAGATGGTTTTACAGCTATACAAGACTATATACAGTGCGACAATTAATATTCCGGACTCAAACCGTATCTCAATAACCAGTCGGAAGATCTATTTGATGGAACATGCGTTTTCAAGCTTGATGTATTCTCTATCGTCTGTAATAATTTCATTGCATTTGGTTGACAAATAAAAAAGTTATGATATTTCTTGTGAAACCATATTTTAGTTGAAGTAGAAATTTTGATATGGAACAAAGAACAGTCATTAAATTCAACGCAAAGCTTGGTAAATCTGCAACAGAAACGTTCAAATCGATGCAGCAAGTTAATGGCGACAATTGTATGAGTAGAACACAAGTTTTTGAGTGGTATAAACGTTTCGTGGATGGCTGTAACACAGGCTAAAAAACAAGAAAAGTTCCATCGAAAATCAAGACAATGCTCGTAACAATGCTCGTTCGATAGCAAGGGAATTATCCATAAAGAATTCGTTCCAACTGGTCAAACAGTCAGTGGCGCATATTATATCGGAGTTTTGAAGCGTTTGATGGGCAGGATTCGTCGTATTCGATCTGAATATCGTGAATCAGATAGTTGGTGTTTGTTACACGATAATGCACCAAATCATACTTCACATATTGTTCGTCAGTTTTTGGCTCGAAATCAAGTCTGTGTGTTAAATCATCCACCGTATTCACCTGATTTAGAACCATGTGACTTCTCCTTGATCCCAAAACTTAAAATGAAATTGAAAGAATGTTTTTCGAGGATTTTGAAACCATTCAAACAGCATCTACACGCGCAATAGAGGCAATAACACAAAATGAGCTGCAACACGCATTTGAATCATTATTAAATGGATGTAACAGTTGTATTGAATCAGGAGGAGAATATTTTGAATAAATATTAAAAAAAAATTTCAAAAATCGTGTTTTTAATGTATTTCTTAGGACCATAGTCCGGAATATTAATTGTCACACTGTGTATATAGTATTTATGGATATCTACACACATTGCTGATGCTGATTGTATATACCATAGTATAAAAGATATAATGTCAAAGCTACATTACATACTCTTTTTTTTTTAATTGTAGCAGGTATAGTGGCCATACCCTTGCCATTTGTTTTTTTTTTTTTTGCTACAAAATGACAAAATACAAAAAAATTACTGAAATGCTATAGGTGTTATGTTTATGTATATTTCAAGAATTTTTCTTTTCGTTGGATTTTCATTTCGTCTTTTTTATTCCGCATATATAACATAATATAGGCATTTCCATATGCTAATTTTTGTAATAAGGTTTCAAAATTATAATATAATATTTTATTTTAAATTTCTTAATTATTTTAATTTTTTTAGCTTTTTATTTTTTTTATAGATTTGTATTGTAACGTGGTGTACAGGTTAAATATAGCACTTTTGCTTGAGGCTTCTTGATTACGAGTTTAGGGATAAAATTACCATTAACCTTATACCAAACGTAGACCCCCCTATCTTCGGAAAGTGGGAGTGACCGCCAAAACATTATAACGGTTATTTTGTCTGCGCAACATAAGCTTACGATTGGCGGTATCCCAATGTCCTAGCTCAGGTAACTCCTTGTACAACCAAAATCCGGTCGAAAAATAATGGTTTTTTTTGCTAAGAAAATATGTTATTTCTGAAATATTTTTGATAATGAAAATACCAAGGTTTTCGGTAACGAGAATAATGAAAAGAAAATAATAATAATTATGATTGATTGGTTAAAAAGCAATTTCAAAATATGTACAATAAAAATAATAGCAATAACAAAATTACACTTTTGATTTCAATTACACGGTTCTAAATGTATAAAACCTATGGTAAAACTAAGGGGGCCAGTGGAAGGGGTCAAAGATTGCATGGACATTTTTTTTTACAGTCCCAGCGGGGAAATTTGTTGTGGCAGTGGTTAAGGGGTACCCATTTAGAAACTTTTCGGGCTTAGTAACAGCATCATTTTTAAACGGAAAATCCCCTTTTAAGATATGTGTCGTGTGAAGTCCTTTAACGCTATCCATTACCATAATACGTATTGTTTATAGACATTAAAAAGAAAATCATAATTTTGCAATATAAAGGGTGATTTTTTAGCTATATTATCTTTTTGGCAACACTGGTTTAAACAGCTGACGCACTTTTCGTGTTTTGTTTCACTGTCAAACATCTTCAGTTTGGTCTATAATTTAACTATGAATCGTCTTACAAACGAACAACGCTTGCAATTTATTGAATTTTATTATGAAAATGCGTGCTCTGTTAAGAAAGTTCATTGCCGCGCGCTTCTTCCATTTTATGGTCAGTTTAATCGACCCACTGAAGCGGCTATTCGGGCTATTGTGACTAAATTTCGCACCAAATTTACATTGTTGGACATTAAACCACCAACACGCTTACGTAGAGTGCGAACTGAAGAAAATATCGCAGCTGTTTCGGTCAGTGTTAATGATGACCATCAATTATCGATTCGTCGCCGTTCGCAGCAATTGGGCCTCTGTTACTCAACAACGTGGAAAATTTTGCCGAAGGATTTAGGTGTGATGCCTTTCAAAATACAGCTGGTGCAAGAATTGAAGCCGAACGACCTATCGCAACGTAAAATTTTTGGTGAATGGGCACTTGGAAAGTTGGTCGAAGATTCACCTTTTTACCGAAAAATTGTGTTCGGCGACGAAGCTCATTTTTGGCTCAATGGGTACGCAAATAAGCAGAATCGTCGATTTTGTAGTGAATATTTGTAAATTCTAAGCAGTTTCCACATCACCCAGGAGGTATGCTTAACAATGCGTTTTTTTTACCTGCTCTATATATATGATATTATTTTATCGTTATTCCTCCCTATATCCACTATGGCGGGCAATTTTGAGTTATATGCCCCAAATTGCTTAGTTGGGGTCCCCCTTTCGTTTTATTGTGCCCAAAAAAATATAAAAAATGCTTAACCGGGTGACGTCTTTCTATGTTTACAATTTTTAATTCCCTCTCCTATCTCATAGGAAGAAAGGGGGGGGGGTGGCGACTAAGTCCTGAAATACATAGTAAATAAAATATATTTTAAAAATAATACGGCCATGTTTGAAAACCATTGTAAACAAAAATATGTCATACATTTTTCACACACAAACTAATTTTCGTTTGCTATTTTGCGTTCATTTATTATGACATATATTAATATAATAAATGAAATGGTATAAAGTTTTTCTTCTATATATTATACGAATGAAGTTTAATAACGTTGTTTAGGATTTTTTTCTGTTTCAATCAATTTGCAAGTTGAAAACTTAAAAATACTAAAAATAAAAATTTTTGAAGGTTTTTGCATCATCAGTGCGTGGTAGTGCACGGTGTAGACAAAAATTGTACTTTTAATTCGTACAATATTGAATAAAATCTTAAAAACATCACGAATAGCAAAATTAAAGATGGACCAAAGACAACTTATTTCATTTGGGATTGCTTCCGTGTATGCGCTAATATTCAATGCTAATGATAACGATAACGTTGAAGTGGGTCAGAACGTTTATAAATATTAGGTTGTCTAAAAAGTATTGTTAATTTTTTTATCAAAATTCAAACGATTTTTTTATATATTTCAAATGAACTTTATTAAACCAAATATGCGCCGTTTTGATCCATGACCCTTTGCCATTTTTCTGGTAAAGACATTATCCCATCACTGTAGAACTTCTGTGTGTTTTCTGTACATTATTACATTATTTTCGTATGTGATCCATTTTTCATCACCTGTAATCATTCGCTTTAAAAATGACTCGATTTCGTTCCTTTTAAACAGCGTTTCGCAAATGGAAATTCGGTTCATTAAATTGTTTTGTGTTAATTCATGTGGTACCCAAACATCGAGCTTTTTCTTGTATCCAGCCTTTGTCAAATGGTTTAAAACTGTTTGGTGATGGATGTTTAGTTCTTTAGCGATATCATGTCTGCTTACGTGTCGATTTTCTTCAATTTTTGATATGATTTCATCGACTTTTTCAGTGATTGGTCGACCCTAACGAGGTGCATCTTTGACATCAAAATTACCGGAACGAAATCTAGCAAACCATCTATAGGCTGTTAATTTTGATAAAGTTCCTTCACCGTAAACTGCACAAATTTGTTCATGTGGCTGCGTTGCATTTTCACATTTTCATAATAAAATTGTAAAACGTATCGAATTTTTTCACTAATTTCGCTCATCTTTAATGCACTACAACTTTTAAATGACTAAACAAATTTAATTTTTTTTTTTATCTACGAAATGTCATCTTTCGAACATATGTTATTGTTACCTGATCAGATTAGTACTGCTTGAAATATTCAATTATAATGACATCTATTTATAAAAATTAACAATACTTTTTCGACAACCTAATATATATTATATACTTATATATAAAACTATAAATTTAAAATAACAAAAAATTATGAAAATTCTAAAAAAAAAATTCGGAAATGAACATGAAAATTCATCAAATATAATTGAAATCTTATTAAATTAACATGAAAATGTCTATTGAAACTGAAAGAAAATTCAAAATATTTGCCTAAGGTGCATAAATTTCTTGGAGGTACATTAATATACCTATACAAAACAAAAATATAATTTAATTTTATACGCATATTGCATTGTTTTTTTATATGGAATTATAATATAAAAATGTCACAAATATTATTTGGATATATATTACTATAATATTATTCAATATGGCCATAGGGTATAATAAATTTCCAGGAACATCCATACAATACATTTACATAATATATGAACTTCAAAATTTTAAGAGAATCCAATTAAAAGTATAAGGGGACCAATATTTTATACCAATTTTGTTATACTTTAATTACCGAAATTTTGGGTACTACTACTACTACTAATATTGAATACGAAATGCAAAATTTCACGTTCAGCTACAATTTAGCCACTAATCGTTAAGCGGCTTATCGTTTCTCAATTTTTGTTTTATTTATTTAATAGACATTAATTACAAATTACAAATTAGTCAATGGAAAAAGTTAATTAATAAATCAAATATTGTTATAGAATTTATATTTAAAAATTTCATTCTTAACATTTTATTATCTAACAAAAAACCATTACATGAATTATATAACATGATTCAAGACATCTAGTCGGTTAAATCGGCCATATTGTTACGATAATTATCCAAGTAAAAAACACGGTTAGCGCGAAGACTTTTAAAATTAAGTTTATTTAAAATAGAGAAGACAATCAACTACATAATTTAACAAATTACATAAAAACGACAAACCAATGAATTTATTTATTTATTTATTCATTCGGTTTGTACATTTGAGCCAAAGCTCTTTACAAATTATGTACAGTAGTAATAATAAGTTATAGTATTATTTAAGTTACAATTCAAAAAAAAAAAATAAATATAATTCATAACTTATTAAATATTGCATTTTAAACGGTAAAACAGGATATAAAGATGTTAAGATTTGAATTTAGATTGTTGACCATAATGGAAATAGCGAAAAGGAAGGCAAACGAAAACCCAACAGGGCAAGTTGCCTAAAAAATTTAAAGAGAACCGATCAAAAAGAAAAAGGATATTTCAAAAATAACCATACATTGTCCTAAAAGCATTTATGCTCATAGCAAGTTTAGCCAACGTAGGTAAGGGAATTCCTTAGATCAATACCATAAACAAATAAAGATAATGAAGCATGTCGTAATGAATGTCTGGGTATGATGAGGTTACCGGTTCTCCCAGATATAGCAAAACGCAAAAGATTAAATAAATAACCCGGTCTACGTCCCCTTATCAATTTAAAAATAGATAACACACTCCGGTAATTATAATACCTGAGCAAGGAACAACCAAAAATACAATATTGCGCATATTGCGAAATGTGATCATACCGACGCAAATCATAAATATATCTATCTAATACACGCATAAAACATTGCGTTCAGTTTAGTGCGACATGCCGAATCAAACGAGTTCAAAACCATATCACAATATAAAAAATGAGGAATGAGTAGGGCGATTTAACCAAATACAACCGCGTTTCCCTTGGGGTTATAGACACGAATTTCCAGAGTACCCGCAGCCTGCCATATATTGACCCCCCAAAATGACATTAATATGATCAGACCACGTAAGGTCTCCATTGAATATCACACCAAGGATTTTCAATGTTGAGGAAAATGGAATAGGCATAGAATTAACAATGACAGTTGGAAATGATGACGTATCAATTACCCTTTTGTAAATAACAATACACTGTGTTTTAGATTCAATCAACTTCAGTCTATTCCGATGAATCCAGTCCGAAATTGATAACAAATCAGTAATAATTGAAGCGATACACTCAGGTACACTTACCGGGGTACCATGACGATACAATTGCACATCATCAGTGAACATATGTATACTCGATCCCATTAAAGACGCAGGCGCAGATCATTAATAAATAGGGTAAACGATAGAGGACCAAGAATAGATCCCCGAGGAACACCGGAAGATAGATTAACTGGCACCGAAAATGAATCCATCATACTAACAATTTGGGAACGATTTTTCACATAGCTACGAATTAGGTTAACCGCAGCCATCGAAAAACCAAACGATTTGCCCAATTTACAACACAGAATGTCATGATCAATGAATTATCTATTTCTTTCCAAGAACGCTTCTTTAACGGCACCCATATTTCTAGGCACTACTACAGATCCCACCAGCAATTATTATTATTATTCCTTCCGCAAGGAATATGTTTGTATTTTTTTCTTTATAAGAATGACTCATTTGTATATTTTATGTTGAAAGGACATACTTTGGGTCTTTGTTGTTGCGGAGTATCAAAATATCTTGGACAATTCACAGCATAAACCTGTTCTTTGTTAGCTATTAATATATACTAATATATAAAGAATATCCTTCACAACATATAATCATATATATATATATATATATATATATATAACTTTTGTATGTTTTTATTTAATCATCATATCTCTAACTAAACGTACCATATTCATATTTAAAAAAAAAATTGCAAAAATTCAATGAATATTTAATAAATGTTATGTCAAAGCTTTATTATTATATCGTATATATATAGGATATAGGATAAGGATATATAATACATATATAGAGAGCTATATAAATAAAAAAATATACAATTAAAATTTGTTCCATTTTTTTTTAAATTAAAAATAAACAAAACCATATATATTTGGTATATATATATTATAAATAAGTAGAACTTTTCTATTCGCATTTGAAATCCAAATCGAAAATTTCTTCTCACATGTTCAATTGCAAAAAAAAAATTTCAATTTGATGAAACAAATTGTAAATTTATTTATATATAGATAGAAAACAGGCGATTGTGCAAGAACACAAATTTTATTTATAGATATAATATGAATTAAATAAAAACAAACCTCTAATGCGTTCTCTTAAAAATAAAAATGATGAGGAAATTGGTTATATATTTTATATAATGGTACTGGTACCAAAAATGAATGCGGATGTTCGACTAAAATATACTAAAATATACTACTGTGTAGTGTAGGGAATGCAAATCCGAATTTTCGGATTCCGGAATTCCGATCTTTTTTTGTCTACCAAAAATCCGGAATTCAATAAGGTAAGTGCCGGATTTTTCGGATTTGGAAATAAAATACTGTTAACATCAAATGTTCAAAAGACGGAACGACCAATAAGTTCGTTGGACCGGAGCCGTACACTACGATTAGCAGAGGTACGGCGAGCGACATAATCGAGAATTGGGCCATTTCCGAACATCAGAAAAGAAGTAAGTAAAAGGACTCAGACAGTCCAGGATGACACTTGGGAATAGGAGACACCAATCGGGAGGTTCTTGGCTTAGGGCGGGGAACTCCCAGGAAATTGGTGGCACCCACATCTGGGCATGGCGGCTTCAGAGGATGAGGAAACGGCTACGCACATTGTGTGCAAATGTCCCGCCTTGGAGAGATTACGGATGGGGGTGACCGGGCACCGGTTCCTCGTAGAGAGCGAGCTGGGAAGGATATCTTTCAAGGAGATGCTTGAGATAACGAGGGACACTATATTCGAGGAGGTCCGTAAAGGGACCCAAGTATCGTCTGATTCGAACATACCGCAGCCGGAGGAGGGGTTTTAGTCAGTAAGAATCTAACACGCGTCTTCGGGCGTGTCTATGCAAGATTTCCCCTCCTTCGTTAAAAATAAAAACCTCAAATGATTGTTATTTTTATCCAAATATATTTCTTTCTCGAATTAATGCTCGATTTGCATTGAAGATAATTATTAAAGTGTCGTAGATTTGGATTCAAATGATGAACATTTAAGTGATGATGATGAAGGAATGCGACATAAATGAGCGTGAAACGAACGTCGAAATTACAGAAAAGTTTCAACTTCGAACAGTACTTGTACAAGTTCGGTTAATTGTACGAATATTTAGAAAAAAAAAACTTCATTTAGTAAAAATAAAGTGTTACAAAAACATGTGAAAAAAGATAGTGGCCAGGAATTGCAGCTGATACTTGTTTCGAAAACTGGATGGAGTAGCTTAATGTTTTAAATTAATTATAATGATTTTATAAAATTCCGGAATTAAACCAGAATTCCGGATTTGATATCCGGATGTAATTCCGAAAATCTGGGATTCAGTTTTTAGAAAAAAATGCATTCCCTGAGTGTAGTGTGTACAAATATGACCAGGAATTTTGTTTTAATTTTTAAAATCTTTATTTCTTGTTCAAAATCAATTTCATCCAGTTCAAAATAATCGCCTTGGCTTCAATGCACTTGTGCCAACGGTTTTTACATTCATCAAAACATATTGGAGAAGTCTTCCTTCGATATGGCCATCAATACCTTCTTCGATTTGGCCTTAATCTCTTCTATCGTGTCACAACAGGTGTCCTCGCGCGGAGCATCAGCAAATGTAGTAGTCAATGGACGATTTTGCGGCACCAATTCTGTGATTTGTGTGATGGCGTGATGTTCATCAGCCGGTGTTCTTGGTTGTATTTGATGTGGTTCGTCTTCAACACCCTCACGACCCTCTTTGAACATTTTATGCCATTCATACTTGTATTTTAGTTTGTGACCTGTTCACCGAAGGCCTTTTTCAACATTCTGGGCGTTGGGGCAGCAGAAATTTCATTTCTACCACACAAAATTTAATCGAACTTCTTTGTTGAATATTTTCGGAATCACTTTTAACTGTTTACGAAAATGAGCGTCACCGCTCAACTAATGAATATATTGCCGTGAAATTGGACACAGATGTAATTGACAGTTCTGCAAACTTAAAAAAAACAGATTTGTCCCTATCGAAAACCCCTTAAAATTTAAAATGAACATTCCGGATCATTATATATGAATTTTTAATCTCGGCATATCGGTCATGATAATTTTTTAATGGTTTTGCAATCTCTCTTAATATGATGTATATGAGTATACCATTAATCAGCTAGCATTTAGCATATATTCAAAGTTAAGGTAACTTTACATCTTATTAATTAACTGAGTGATTGTCATGGTTTTTAGTTCTTAAGTGGGGATTGTTTGAAAATTTTAAATTGAACAAGTAAGAAATACGAGGGCGGATCGATAAAGATCCGGTCTAACAAAGAAAAAACCATTTTTTCGTTCTAATTTTATTTTATTTCTCAACATGGTCACCTTTTGGCTATAAACATTTATTACAACGATCTTCCAACGTTTTTATGCCATTCAAATAATACGATTTCGGGAACTCCTCAAAATACGCGTTTGTTTCGTTGATTGCTTCTTGGTTTGATGTGAATTTCTTTCCTGCGAGCCCTTTTTTCAAGTTTGGAAACAAGAAAAAGTCAGTGGGTGCTAACTCTGGACTGTAGGGTGGTTGCGGTAACAATTCGTAACGTAATTCATTGAATTTAGCCATTGCAATGGTTGACGTGTGCGCCGATGCGTTGTCTTGAAAAAAGAATACTTTTTTCTTTTTTAAATGTGGTCGTTTTTCCTTGATTACATCGTTCAATCGATCCAATAATGTAGCATAATAATTTCTTGTTATAGTTTTTCCTTTTTTAAGGTAGTCGATGTGCAATATACCGTTCGCATCCCAAAATACAACCGCCATTACCTTATCCGCTGATTTAACCGTCTTTGATCTCTTTGGAGCACTTCCACCTGCTTCTATCGATTGTTTCGATTGATTTTTTGGTTCAGGTGTATAGTGATGAATCCATATTTCATCAACCGTTATTAATCGACGCCAAAATTCATCTGGATTATGCTTTATTTTGTCAAAACATTGTTTTGAAGTGATCCCACGATTTCATTTTTGTGCGATGGTGGGTAAACGCGGCATCCATCTTGCTGATAGCTTTCTCATATGCAAATGTTCGTGTAAGATGTTGAATACACGTTCATATGAGATGTTTACGATGTTAACAATCTCTCTTCTCACTTCACTCGACCATCACTCAAAACAATATCATGGATTTTGTCGATCATTTCTTCAGTTGTCACCTCTTTAGGTCTTCCCGGTGATGGTATTGTTTCGGTGCACGTAAGACCACTTTTACATTCAGCAAACGGTTGAATTCACTGGAGCAGATGTGCCATAATACTTATCAAGCTTTTCTTTTGCGTCTTTTGCGGTTTTTCCATGCAAAAAGTCATCTTTTATCAATGCACGATATCCACTTTTTTCCATTTTTAAGAAAAATCAAAAGTTGTCTGCCGTTTACTGCTCGCAAACCAAAACTAAATGACGCATCGCTCTAAAAATTTACAGAGAGCCTACTAACAGATTATATTTGATACAAAAAATATCCAATTGATTACCAGTTGCGCCATATCTTAGAAACCGGATCAATATCAATCCGCCCTCGTAGATGGTTCGTAGGTGGACACGAACCAAGTACGTTTCGGATCCTCATCAGTGGCCATACGTACAATTTAACAACTTTGCCATCAAGTTGATGTATATATTATACTTTGTTTTATTTCATAATAACTATTTAACTATTGTATAATTTATTTTTATTTTATAGTATAGTTTATTAGAAGGATCATATTTGTACACAGTAGTATATATACGTTGTATAATATAAATACTTGTTGTTTTCTTATACTAACTATATATGTATATGATGGTATTACCATGGGGTTTTGGTTTTCGTATATATATGTTAATATGTATAATATATACGTTAAAAATGTGAATATTATATAAATATGTAATGTACATTTATATGGAGCAAATAGCTCAAATAGCATCATCATCTTCTTCTTCATCTCCATATATAAAGTTCTCTGTTACGATTTTGTTGAAGATAAGATATTATTATACGTATATATGAACATTTTGTATTTATGTACTTCTTATATATGTATGTATGTATGTATGTATATTATTAAAGCATATATAAAGCATAAAAAATGTATATTATTATTTTATCTTTACAATAAGGGGAAGAGAAAAAAGAAAAAAAATAACAACAAAAATATATACCATATAAAATAAAATTGAAAATTAAAATCTAATTGGTAATTGAAAAAATTTTTCAATTTGAATATTTAATTTAAGTTTATATATAATGCCCGAATAATGGAAAAATTTCAAAAATACATTATAATTTTCTTCACACACTATATATATTGATTATATATGAGATGACATCGTCTTATAAATACGGTTTATTAGTTAATTTATTAATTCATCATCATACAGAGGGGTTAAATGAAATTAATAAATTGTTATTTAAAATATTAATGAAGATCTTAACAGGCCCGCTCCTGTTATTTATGAAAAGACAGGAAAATTTCCACGGTCCGATTAAAGGTAAGGGGCGCCAAAATTTGTAAAATAATCAGTATAAGATATCGGAAATTCTAAAAGTGTAAAATATTTTTTTTTCATTTTGCAAGGGTGGTATCAAAAAACACCATAACTTGGGATCACGTTGGGTTAGAATAACGTTCTGGGATTTTCTCGATAGATAATAAAATTCTCTAAGGACTTCCCTTAACGATCAAATGGCTTTGTAGCACAGTTCTAAATTGTAAAAATCTATACATGTGAAAAATTTAACCCTGCTTTTTGTATATAGAGAACCCTTTAAGTTTATTGTAAATTCGGAAAATTCAATTAATTTTACTGAAGGTTCACTTTTAAAATCAATAGCGTTTCATGGCAATTTCACCCTTAAAAATTGAACGGATTGGAGGTTGATTTTTACGATACGATTACGTTAAAAGTTGTAAAAACGGAATAACTTGGAATACTGTTGCGTTAGAATAACGTCTAGAAGATCATTCGATAGATAATTAATCTAATCTAAAAGTTTCCATAACAACGCTAATGGGGTTGTAAAATAAATTCTATATAGAAATAGTAGAAATCTATAAATGGGAAAAATTGTCAATTTACTCCAACTTTTTGTATGGAGAACCCTTAATATTATTGTAAATTTGAAAAATTTAGTTTATTTTACCTAAGTTTCACCCTTAAAATCAATACCATATCATGGAAATATCACCCTTAAAAGTACAAATTAATAGAAGTTAATTTTAATTTCAAAGTTAAAGTTAAAAGTTAAAAATGTTGTAAAAAAACACCATAACATGCGAACCCGGGGAGTTAGCTTAACGTTCAGAGATGCATTCGATATATTATTGAATTCTCTAAAAACTTCTGCAAGAACGCCAATGTGGTTGTAGAACAAATTCTATATCAGAAATCGATAAATATGAAAAATTGTCAATTTAATCCAACTTTTTGTATAGAGACCACTTAAGATTATTGTGAATTCGGAAATTTCAATTTATTTTTCTTAAGTTACGTTTTACCTTTAAAATGAATATCATTTTATGGAAATATTACCCTTAAAAGTTAAAATTATTAGAAGTTGATGTTTTACCAATTAAAGTTTAAAAAATGGTTTTTTTATTAGAAAGCCATCATTTTTTCACAACTTGAACAGGGCGTAAAAATATCCAGGAACAGAACTGAATCTTAGTCGGTCCATTAATAACAGTCCATGAGAGTTTTGTATCCAAATGTTTTTATCTAAGACGTCCAATATTTTTAAGGTAAATTATAGGCGATCAAATGTTATAGGAAAAGTCAAAGAGTTTCAAGTTACTGGTTCACAATAGATAGCATAGACTAAAAAGCGATTGAAATTGTAAAAGGTCTCGCGGGATCCATGCGCCAAACGGATGATTAAGTATGGGTTAAATCAACGACTTATTTGTGTAAAATTTGTGAAATAATCCTGAAATAATGCGTTTTTTTATATATAATAGAATTTTTACTTTTATTATAATATATATAGTTATAATGAAAATAGGATATTGGATAATGTGATGCTTATGGTATTGCTGTATTTCACTTAATGGTATTGGTTCGTACTGAATTAAAAATGTTTTATCAACTCATCAGGCTATAAGGACAAAACCGAGATATAATTCACTAAATCAAAAAAAAAAAGCAAAGACTATTGAAACAAATAGTGGTTGGTGTTCCGGAAGAGACGAATATAGAAAATCAAAAATAAACAGGAATCTGGTGAAAATCTGATAATCGTATTAACAGTGACATAGAAAGTATTACAAATCTGGAAATGATTCAAACGGTTTTTCGGCGAATATCACAAATCTGCATGGGGTAGACATCAGAGGATTTGTAGAACATTGAGTAGATTAAAACAAAGGTATTGGAAACATGGAAAAATGGAAAGATGGAAAAATTTGCTTAAATCTATATCGGAAAATGTGAGTGGTGTAAGAAAAATAAATCGGGAAAGTCAACTAAAATACCAATGGCAATCACTACAATACCAGTGAACATCCCCTTTTGAGAAGGTGGTCCTGGATATAGTAGGGCCAATGCGACTTTCGGAAGATATATAGTAATCGGTATATACTGCGCAGGATGATTTAAACAAATTTTCGCAAATGGTAATAGCATTGCTCGATGCAGAAGTACAAACAGTGGTGAAATCCTTATGTACGCCTTTACTTATCACCCACAAAGTAATGGGCCGCTCGAGAGGACTCACCGTACTTTAATTGAGTATTTAAGAACATATGTACGCCTTACGCCATCTATACCTATAACCCTTTAACACAACGATTCACAGTAGTACGAAATTTACACCCCTGGATTTGTTATATGGTTACGAGGCAACCCTTCCTTCTTTAATAAGGCCAAAGGACATGTCTGTCAATTATGAAATCGTATTGCTAGGGTGACGCTGTGACGTAACCCTATTGACCACATGATGGAAAAATCGATGGAATGCTTTGGAATTTGGAATATATTCCGACGGAAAAACAGTAGGAATATTTGGAATGGAGTCCATTAGAAAATATTCCTAATATATTTCTGATGAACATAAATTTTGCTTGGAAAACCAAATGGAATATTCTCCGATATTCTCCAAGTTGGAAAAAATTCCAATATCTATTAATTTCGTCTATATAGGAATTTTGCATGGAAGGTTTTCCTATGGCATCCAATCAAGGAATGAATTGGAAAATATTCCGATCATTTTTCCTATAATATTTTATAAATATTTATTTTGCAATATCTACGTACATAGAACGGAAAGCACTCACGAAAAGTCAACGGGGTAGAGGGGGGTTAAATTGATCACTAATGAAATCCTCATACAATTTTGCTATAAAATGATATTGAAGTGTCAGGAATCGGTGAGATCAACCGATACAAAATTTGTTCCATATTTTGTCTTCAAACAACCTTAGCCAAAATATCTAGTGGATCGGGTTGAAAGTGTAAGAGATTTCTCAAATATCTCTTTGGATTTATATGGGAATGAACGGAAACAATGGGATCCGAAATATTTACATGTACCCAAACTTTCAAATATAGAACTTTAAATTTCTATGAGATATAAGAGAAACCAAATCATTTCTGAAATTGCAAAATTTGCAAATGTGGGGGTAAAACCAATAGTCTGACATACCGCATCTTCCAACTGAGACGGCTCACACACGAAAATTATATTGCAAATTTCATACCAATTTTTCCCGTAGTTCCCGCCGTAAAAGCTGGAGACAACAGAGCAGGTAAGCGAGCGGACGACATAAAAGAATATTTTTTTTGGCATTTTTTATAGATAAAAACTCATAAGTATAGAAAAATAGAAATAGAAAAGTCACAAATTAAGTAACTAACAACGCAGAAGCAGGCTATTGTTGGACGTTAAAACCGAATTGATGGTTGTAAAGCGAAAAATTAATTAATTTAATTAATTGCTAGTGAATTAATTATGTTAAAAATTCAAATCTGGTAACGTTTGACGTGGCTTATAAGGTTTTTTATTAAGGAAACAATGTAGAAAACATAAATTAATGCCACTCTGGAGTGGCCCACATGAAATTATTACAATATTATCTCCCGGTAACAGTGTCGTGCGTATTGGGAGGAGACAAAGAATAAAGCGATCAATAATAATAGACCAAATGATTTTCAAATTTTAGGCTCCGGAATTTTAGGCTTGGGATCTATACACGAAGAAATTGGGGAATGCGTATTTTATCACTGATTCTTTCGTTCTTTTGTTCTTTGACGTTGATTTTTCCATGGTTGCTGAAAATATATAACTTATATACGTATTCGTGTGTTGCTCTCGCGGTCCAACGGTCCACCAAACCCCCAAATAATAAATATAATTTATATGAAAAAGATTTTTGGCGGTATTATCAGTTCATATGAAAAATAATAAAAATAAATTGATATATAGACAAATTTCAATATATACTAATTAGTAGTAATTGATAGTAGTAGTAGTAATTGATTTATTACATAGTTGCTTCATTAAAAATGAAATATATAGATGCGGGTCGAACTTTTTGTACAATTATTAAATAATGTTTCAATTAAATATGAAAATATATTTACTGGGCCTATATTTAAAATATTTCTGGTTAATATATCTATATACATATACCTTCCATGCTGCAATATATTTTACGTTTAACTTTACGTGAATGAGATTCAAATTCTCCCCCATTGACGGAACCCATTATATATATTATGTCACATATTATTATTATTCGTAATGTAAAATAATACAAATTCTTTGCGAAAAATTATATACTGTGTTCTGTGTAATATAAAACAAATGGAATATATATACGTATTTATGGAATGTTGGGATGTTGGATGTTGTTGGATGTTATTTTATATTTAATATTTGTTTATCTAGAGAATGTTATGTTAATGTTATATACTATATATACTTGTTGTATACATAAATATATAGAGGGTATACCTTTGTTTATACCTTCGTGCTTTGTGAATGTACAATATACTATAGTAATAATATTATATTACACATGCATTGTGATATTATGTTACAAAAGTAAGCATATCGGTATTACACACGTTCAGAAAACATTGGCATGATATCGTTATAAATTTTAAATATATTTATTTATTTATTTATTTATTTATATATGCATCATATATATATATATATACGTTATTTGAGTTATAATGATACAAGCTTTAAAATTAGTTGTAATACTAACAAGGACTGCATGAATTCGAATTGGAATGGGTGGATTTTTTTGTGAATAGTTTGTATATTTAATTTTTTTTAAATATTTTATTGTGTCCATCGCTTTTTGTATAATCATTATATTTGCATCCAATTTTCTAGCAGCATATATACCGATAGCATTTTAAAAGACCCATCCAAACCCTATGCTATATTACCAGGTCAATGCCGTTTTTTAAAGAGAAAAAACACATTTTTTGTGGGAGAAAACCCAAAAATTTGTATTCAAAATATTTGCCATCACTTGTTACACATTTTTTCCACCTTTCAGGCAATTTATGGATATCAAGAGAAACAATTGGTGTTCCTTTGATGAAAACCAGTCAGAGACGCAATTTTCGAGTTCTTCAGACGTTTTGAAGTGCTGGTCATTAAGGGCGTGGTCCATCGATGAAAACAAATGGTAGTCCGAAGGAGGCAATTCTGGTGAAAAAGCCGCATGCGATAAAACTTCCCAGTTAAGCGCCTCTAACGTTTCCTGGACCGGTATTGCTTTGTGTGATGGTGCATTGTCATATAGGAAAATTATCTTGTGTTGTCTTTTTTGATATTCTGGTCGTTTTTGCAGCAAAGCACGGTTCAAATTGATCATTTGTTAGCGATAAGTATTAACAGTCTCATCAGCTTTTAGAAGCTTGTGGTACACCACACCCTTCTGATCCCATCAAACACATAGCATTCTCTTCTTGCCGAAGCGAGTTACCTTTGCAGTCGATGTTGACCGTTGTGTACCTTGTGTACCGTTGAAGGTGCATTTCACAGGTGGTTTTACGATTCTTGTTGCCTTTGAGTCAATTCATGTGGCACCCACTTTCCTTCCTTTTGGCTCTTTCCCATTGCTTTCAAGCGATCCGAACGGTTTGTTGAGCAACTCCTACTTCTTCTGTAAGCTGTTGTTGCGTTTGCGTGTCGTCTTCATCCTATGGTATAGACCGGTAATCATGTCTCAAAGGATTAATATTTGCAAACTAATCCTTTGAGACACGATTTAACTTACGCTTCATATTCAATGGATGGTATGGATAATGATGGCCATATAATATTCGGTCTTATAAGGACTACCGTGGTTGTGATGTTAATGCTCTTATGTCCGAGGCTGCGTTGTCATTCGTTGGGACTCAATTTATTGCACGTCATGTGTTGATGATCAAATCTTGGCCTGGTTAATAATGTAATCGCTGAATTGTTTAATAGACATGTTAAGATCAAAAGGCGCCGTGTTGGCAAGAACCCTAATCCATGCGGATGAATAATGAAATACATCGTGCTATTGTTGGCCGCAATTTGGCGTACAATATTGGTTGGAGACGGGATCGAACTGATGCGGGACGCAATCAATACGTATCTTTGAGAAATCGTGTCACTTATTTAATTCGTTTGGCTAAATCATCTTTGCTTGTTCCCTGAAGGCCGGGTAAAACTTTGTGGAATAATATTAGGCCGTTGGGTTTCATGCCGCGATGGCTGATTCGCATTCCTATTCTCCCGATGAACTTAAGAATTTTTTTCTTTCTTCATCTGTGCCTTTCGCTCTTCTTCCCGTCCCCCTTCCACCCCTTCTTCGAATGGTTTTCATGTTCCTATCTACCTTATGGATAAGTTTCCCTTCCATAACGTTACTCCTACTGATGTGTGCGCGATGCAGTTATGTCCCTTACTTCTACTTCCTTTGGGTTTGATGGGATTTCACTACAATTTATCAACCTTATGTTTCCGGGCATTGTTGCTCCTATTATTCATATTTTTAATACTATCCTTACAACTTCAAGTTTTCCATGTTAATGGAAAATGGCAAGGGTGATTCCTATACCTAAAAAATTACATCCCGTCACTATTCATGGCATTCGCCCAATCCGCCCAACCAATATTGCCCACTTGCTCGAAGGCATTTGAGCGCTTCATGAATGAACAAATTTGTGATTTCGTGTATGGTAAATCCTTGTATTCGCCATTCCAATCCGGATTTAGGAACCCCGGGCATGGTTGCACTACCTCTCTACTAAATATATCTAATGATATTCGCTTAGCAATGGATGATATGATCTTATGACCATAGTGGTGTTGCTTGATTTCTCTAAGGCATTCAAGATACGATTGATCATGATATTTTGTGTAATAAGCTGGTGTCTTTCTTTGGTTTTTCGAGGACTGCGCTGTTGATTTTATTAGGGGCTATCTTTCGTCTCATCAGGTGGTGCACTTTAATGATGTATATTCGGATGTTGGTCTAATTTCCTCTGGTGTTCCTCAGGTTCAATTTTTTCGGGCCCCTTGTTTTCTGTCTCTATATTAATGATTTGTCTTCGGTACTTGGGCCCTATAAATTACATATGTATGCTGATGATGTGCAATTGGGCTCTCGGTGATATTTAATTCATGCGTTAGGTATATTCATGGCCTTCAACGTTTCGGTCATATATCTTCATATGCCTATGACATTTTTGGATGCACGCTTTTCAAATATTATGATTATAGATGCGTTCTCTTTTTGTGGGACTTTTATAGAAATTGTGAAACGTCGGACAATCCTATAATTAAGTTCCATTTACCATAAAATATTTTAATCCTTTTCAATAATATATTTTAACTATAATAAAATTAACAACAAGTAAGCTAATGTAGTAAATATTTCATTCAAATGCATTCACAAATGCACTACCAAATGGGTATTCAATTGCCTGATAAACATTTATGCATTTACAAATTTTGTTTCAGGGCGCTATATTTTATTATTTTGGCCAGCCGGCCTGGATATACGGGAAAACAACAATAAAGACTGCGGAACAATAAGAAAATTTGCGCGTTTATTTTCGTATAAACATTTTAAGTCGAATTTTCTTTACAGGAAAATTATACAGCATTTTCTTTAGGCAAATTTCACTGCGAATATATCCTTTAGGAAAATTATTTTTCCTAATAATTTCGTCATTAATTTCCATATTAGAATGTATTTCTAGAAAATATTTAAGGAACAAAACGACAACAAAAGAACATTGAATTTTATTAGTTAATTATTTAATTTAAATATGTTTTAAATTTTTGAAAAATGGGTATTTCAACATTATTTTTCGCATACCTCTAAAACGTATTGACACATTTTAAAAGTTTGTAAATACACCCAATTAAAGCTAAAACATCAAAGAAGTTTTCCTAAAAAATCCGACAGCTGATAAACGTAAAAGCGCTAGAGTTCTAGGCTTGCAAAATAACATTAATATGCGTAAATCCATTGAAATGTCTTGTATTTTACCAGCTATAGCATGAAAACGGGTTGTCGCCGATGTTTATGTTATTTGAAAGAGTTAAAGATCGTTAAAATGCCTTTCCAATAAGGTTATATTCAATAAGGATTCCGATAAGTGGTTACGGAGATATTGTAAATAACATTTGCGTACTATCTTGAACTTCAACAAAATCGTTTTTTCGGGTCGGCACGAAACGAAGTGAGATAGACATGGGGTTGCCCTACATTGTTTGATTGGAAATGAGGTTTGAAATGAGGTGTATATATAGTATATATTAAATAAATATAGAATATAATCCAAATTCAATAATTTTATTTATATAATTTTGATAGTTAATTATAAGACAAATCATTATTTTCATATCCCGCATGTTAATATGGAAACAGGGGAATTATTTCCAAAGAGGTATCGACGAACATTGTTTGGAATATTAGGGTAAATATACAACGAAATTATTCCGAATGTGCTATGGAATGTTTTACTAAAACCCCTGAAATCCATCAGATGTATAAGTGGGGAATGTAACATATACATTCCTTACTAATCTATCAACATTCTTTGGAATTATCGGTTTATCACATTGAGCATATAAGTGGAATTTCCGAAAAAATGTCAATAGTACTGCAAAGAAAAATTAACAAAATAGATTTTCTTAAAAAATTGATATTCGCGTTACTTGTCGATGGTGACGATATGGTGTGTAAATGTACCCGTTTAAGGTAAAACTGTGCCATATAAATTACGCTCAAACACCTTTTTTTTATCATTTGCATCTACTTTGATGGGATGATGTTGCCGATCGATGATGCTGTGTTCGTTTGATGACGATAAAACATCTACTTTATTTCTACTTTCTTTCGTGATTACATGTACATGTTATACATGTCATTCAATCATTATAAATTTCAAAAATTAGTTATAAATATATATTGTAAAAAGCGTACCATATCGTGCATTCATTAACATAAATAGCCGCATTCAACAATGCAATATGCATCAAATATACTCTCCTTGTACCATAAAGAAATACAATAATACTACTTTAACCATTATAATATCGGACAACTGCTATTTATGCTCGATTTTGAGATGCCGAGAAAGGACTTTAAACTATCATTTTTTAATCCTTCCAATATTATTTCATAAAATGCTGGTTTTAGTTAAATAATTGCGCAGATAGAAGTAAAAAAAACCTTAAAATCCAATTACTACTTATGGAATATTTATTTCAAAATGATCCATTTTTACAAAAACTAAAGTTGCTCATTATAATATCAGACACTGATATTATACGCCACTAATCTCCCTTGTAACATCTCCTTTTGACTGTATGATAGTCTCCATTCTCTTAGAAGTGGTACTTACCAATTTTTGATTTCATCCGGTGTTTTTTATTTCCCCAAAAGGTATAGTTATTTAATATAGAAATGTAATTTGGGAAGTTAACCGTACAATCAATGGAATGTAAATTCCCGACGCCTTTTACCGACATACAACCCCACATCATGACATTGACTGGAAATTTCAGTGAGTTTTAAACAATCTCCATTGTGATTGTGATGCTTCATTTTTTGTGTGAAATACTCGATCACCAACAATAACGTTAAGTTTACATTCATCACTAAATATAATGCTATCCCATTGCAACAGAACTCAAAATTGTTTATTGTTTTCAGTTTTGCAAAACAATTTAAAGGGGCTTTGATTTGGGCTGCAAAATTATTAGGGATATTATTATTATTATGGGAAAAACATGTTTAATAAAATGTGTCTTTATTTTTAACAAATATTCATAGTTCGGTTTTTTTGATTTCGTGCGACTGGTTTTTGGATTGCTGTTGACCATTTTAGAGTTATATTACGCCAAGCACTTCTCCTATTTTTTTTCCCAGTTGCGTTTAATCAGCAACATTAGATTTTTCTCTACTTTATGTGACTCAAATGAACCGATTAAACGATATTTTATTTAAATATCAGATACGGTAGACTTACAATTAGCTACATTAAGTTCTTTAAGAATATTTCGTATTGTTCTTAATAATAATATAAGATTAAAAAAACCATATACAGTCCAGATTTAAGTCCAATAGAATCATTGTGAGCATTAATAAAACAAAGTTAAAAAATGATCAAAAAGTTAAAATTGGAGGAGTGAAGAATTCCAAGGAAAAATCATTGAAATGAGGATTCCAAAAAAACCAGATGAATGAAAAAATTTAGTAAATACCACGGGTAAGAGAATGAAGGCCAAAGGAGGGGTTAAAAAAGAGATTAATGGCGTATAAGTGTCCGATATTATAATGGTAAAAGTTTTTGTTTTGTTAAATTGAATCATTTTGAAATAAATTCCATAATTTGAATTGAATTTAAAACTTTTTTTTACTTCAGTCTGCGCAATTATTTAACTTAAATCCATCATTTTATGAAAAAAAATTAAAAGGATTAAAATATAATTGCTTAAAGTCCTTTCGCTCGGCATCTCAAAATCGAGCATGCATACGAATAAAATAGCCGTTGTCCGATATTATAATGATTAAAGTAGTATATACCAATATCACACTTTAATAAAATGCTATATGACTGCTGCTATATGCACTATATATATGCGGTCGTATAACCATTATTGCAACGATCGATATGTACGTAATACATACAACGGTATGGGAAATGCTAAATTCATTGATATACACGGACGAACTACGATCGATACGCTACAATAGTAAAAAATACCTATATATACGATTTAAATTATTTTGTATATTTACAAAAGCTCGTTTCGGGTTCATCAAACCGACGACAACGAAAAATCAAAGGTAAAAAAGCACATGAAAGATAATTTTTTTAACTAATATAATTTTCCCTAAAGCGTACAAAGCGATATTCTGCATAATTTTCCTTAAACCATATATTCTCAATTATTTTCTGCAGGAAATTCAATTTCATTATCTGAAAGGTATTCACTATATATATATTAATATAATTTTCCTAAAGAAAATCCTACGTACTTTTCCAAAAGAAAATGCTATATAATTTTCCTAAAGAAAATTCTGTTAAATTTTCCTAAACGAAAATTTTGTATAATTTTCCTTATATGTATAATTTCTCTGGTTAATATTCTGTATGCAACCGCGACGCATTGCGAGAGTCGCATCGCAAAGCAAACTTTTATTAGTGTTTGTTAATGCGACGAAAAAAGGTATTTTTTTGCTGCAAATTTCGATGCATTTCTAATCTGAATGCATATCTGTTTTTTTTGTTATTTTTAATTTCATAGAATTGGTATCTGGTATGGTATATATTGGTGTTGTTGAGTGTATAATAATGGTATATTCTTATGGTATATTAATAAATTTATATATTTCTATTATAATAACACATACAGACATATATAATTTCGGATTTATTAAAAAAAAAACCGGTAGTAAAATATAAATCCATACATATATCTTTTCATAACAAAATATTGATATTTATGGTAAAGTATTTTCGTATAAATAATTTAATCCAGAGGAATTTTCATTACTTCATTCATTATATATATGGTATGGTATTAAATTAACTTGTCTTCGATATACTGAACATTATTTTAATTGAATTAAACTGTATTCGTTTACAATATATTTATATATATATAGTTATAGTTCAATTAAAGTGATACAAATTACAAAACAAACAAAAACAAACTTTTTATGCATCATTTTTAATACGATCGATGACGCAATATTGCAATGGCATTAGAGAAATCAATAATAAATATATTTTATTAAATTAATTTGTCATCATTAAATTTTAACCTTCCTTATAAACCAACGCAAATCAAACAACAACGAATTCAAATATATCATCAAAAACAAACGAATACAAATCGCACCACATAACTTTACATTATTTTACAGCACACACATTTTAATGATGGTCGTTTTTTTTTTCTATTTTCTATATTTTAGTTTTAGAGCGGTTCGACTCTTCTGCCGATAAATAAATATATATAGAACACTTTTATTTGCAGTTACATCTTTTTCATAGTGGTGACTGGTGTGGTACTGTGGTATATATATGTTTTGATTTCAAAATAATGAATGTGTATGAAGTATAATCACGATGGGACACAACAAAATGAAATATTCGCTATCTCAAAGAAGAATACAATAAAAAAAATATATGTACCTAATTTAAAATTATCATTTTCTCTATATAAAACGTCACGTTTGTGTATTGGAAAATCACAAAAAATGATGATAATTTTATTATAATATATTTTAATTTTTATTTTATTTTTTTTAGTAGTTTGAGTTTCTTTTGCTGGTTGATTTGAAAGTGTTAATATACATTGAGTGTGTTGTACTTTTTATTAGCATTGTGTATCCGTTTTTAAAAGAAATATATCATATAATAAAAAAAAAAAAAGAAAAAAACTTTGAAAAAAATTTCATTCATCGATTAAATTAATTGTAAAGCAAAAATATACAAAAAAAAACATAAAATAAATGTAATATTTATTTAGTAAAACTATTATTAATTAATTAATCAAATAAATAAATAAATCAAACACAAACCTTTTTGTTATAGCATGAGGGAAATCGTACATTTACAAGCTGGACAATGCGGTAACCAAATTGGATCAAAGGTTTGTGGTTATATTCCATTTTTTTTTTCTTTTTTCAATTGAATTTGTGTGTAGTACATCTGTGAATTGTCGTTGGTATGTTTTTTAAATTGATGTTTTTTTAATTTCAATTCAATTATTTTTTGATATTAGAATATTTAAGTTAATATTTAGAATAGAAAAGTGAAAAAGCTATATTAAGCATCATTCGGTAAAAAGAAAATAAAAAACCAAAAAAAAAGTAAACGTGGCCGCAAGTGAAATTTTTCCTCAAATTGGTAATGGTCGCATTGCATTATATTGAAAAAGAAAAAAAAAACGCATTGGCATTTTCTTTAAATATCTCAAAAGATATTTTCCTCTAATATAAATGAAAAAAAAATAAAAAAAAACGATGACGCCATAATGCGTAATATTTAAATTTATTTAATTTGATCGGCTCGACTAATGAATGATTTTGTTGATGATGAATGACTGTTGGTTGTCGTCGTTCGTTTTTGATGATGACTAACGTTTTTTTTTGTTTTTTTTAAATTTTGTCTTATATTAAATAATCATTTTACATTTTTTTTTTAAATTGGAAAATAGAAAATTATATAGTAATGATTATTATTAATTTTGGTTGTGTGTGCGTGCGTATGTTAAAATATTTGTATATGTTTGTGTATAACTATTTTATTTTTTAAAAATGTTCCCTCTATCTATATATTGATTTGTGGTGGTATAAAGAGGGAGATCACTACAGAAATTAGTCTTCAATTTGACCTTGGATGTTTCGTATTTTTTTTTTTCCATATAAATATACGGACCCTATATAGAAAATTGCTTATTCTTTTTTTTTTACAAAAAATACCATCATATATAGTGGTACGTGTTGCATTGGGCATGGTATTATATATGTATATTACATGGTGGTATATACCATCGTCAGTAAAATGCCATGCCCAAGAAGATGGATGATGATGGTATTTTATTTAGTTTGGTAAAATTTTAATATATTGTTGTTGTATTTGAAATGAAATCCGCAAGAAGAAGAAAGAAGTAAACAACAACAACAACTATTTGTTGAACCCGATGAAACGACGAAGGTATTTAAAAAAAAAAAAAGTGTTAAAATACCGCTAGATCGGCTAAAATATAATTAAAAGATGTGTTCCTCCTAGTGAGAAAATCATTGCAATACTTTTTTTTGAAAAATCTATATAAAAATTATATCGTTAATAATTTTATAAAAGGACCAAATTTAATTAGATTCTTTATAATAAATTAAAAGGTTTTTTTTATTTTTTCCAAATCATATGATATTTCTTCATAACTGATTCATTGCGAATATCATTGTTGATGATGATGCGCTATATAAAAATATATTTATTCAGTTCAATACACACGCACCACATACAACACCACACACAACACCACACCTATTATAGTATAAAATAAATAGTAAAATTTCTTAAAAAAAAAATTTATTTTTCTGAATAAAAAAAATATCGATCGATTGAAAATTGATTCATTTATGAATGATTGCGGAGTTTGGGAAACTGTTTTTTTTTTAATTATAATTAGTTTAATAGGTTTTCTCGATTATCAAAAAAAATTAACATTTATCGTTTGTTTATGTATCATATATGATATTAGCGCCATCCAAGAACGTTGATTTTGATGTTTGTATCATAAAATTTCGATAACTTTTTGATACGCACAATCTTAGATGATTCACTAAATAATTTCTGACATCCCATTTTTTTAATATCATTATATTTAATTATTTTATTATTATAATACTGTGGTAACGGGCGTAATTTCCATTTTTCCTCGTCATAAAACAAAAACAATTGGTGAATGGCTCTATAATAATAAATAATATTTTATTTAAATGTATATAATCAAAGGTATTATATGGCTATATAGCGTGTTAATACACTGCGGCAAACTTATTTATATTATAATAATCCATATATCTATAAATATATACACGTTTTTTACGTACCAAACTAAATCCAATTTACCACCACCACCACCACCCCATTTTCATTGTATATTTTCACGTGGAATTTTTACTATAAATTTTTTTTAGTGATGGTTTTTTTTTTGCTTTTTTCAAATAAAAATGTATATATTCATAAAAAAAAATAAATTCCACTGTGGGTTTACCGTAGAAGTATAAAATAGTATGTTGTTAGATCAACGCCTAGAAAAACAAGTACTTATACGTATAGAGTCAGGGCAGATATGGAGGTCAATGGGAATGGAAGTACATTTAACTTAGTTCTAAATATTCTTGAATTTTCTAGCGGAAAGGTTTAAAGTTGTGAAAACAGCAAAAAATTCCGATATAAAAAATCTTTTCCATTTGTTCAAATTTAAAATTTCAATTAAATTGGAAGATATGTAATGTTTTACGGTCATTTTACCCAACAATTATATTCAAAATTTCAATTTAAAATTACGAAAAGTCCGAAAAAAAAATTGCCAAACGGTTCAAATAAGTTCCAATAAAAAAGTGAACCCATACAAAATACATATTTTGAAAAATTTGCAAAACTAAAGCAATTAATCACATGACGACTCTTTAACGCCTCACCACCAATATATTATTAAAATTAATTTTTTCGTTAAAAACCGGTAATAATCATCTTTCCGCATCGTTTCGTATCCCATAATCTTAATATAAAAATATTTATACACTCTTAAAATTAAAAATTATTTTATCTATTTCTTCAAGTAACTATAAACTCTTCGAGCATAAAATAAATTCAAAAGTTATATTACAAAAGAAATTATTATTGTATTAAAAAAAAAAAAAAGAATAAATAAAAATTAATTAGATCCAGCAGGTGACTGACTCATCATCTCAAATATTGTAAATTATAATTTAACCAAAAAAAAATATGGTAATTTATATATGGATATATTGTGTTGTGTTTGTGTTGTTGTTCAAAAAACAATCATCAGATATAGTTTTATTTTTATGAGATGAGGAGATCACATATTTTGAATTATTTAATATATTATAGTTTTTTTTTTTTGCTTTAACAAATAAAAGATATTTTTTTTTTGTTTTACAAACATTAATTAATAGATATAGATTCTATAGTGTGTGCGGTAAGGTTCTAAATGTATTGAAGGTTTTTGTTAATTAACACAAACACACACACACAACTAATAAATACACGTTTTTCATGAGAATTTACAACTTATTAATTTATTATACAATTTATTTTGAATTATATTTTAAACAAACAAACGTCATCTATTGGTATTCAAACTCAAAACGAATATTATAACGATAAATTTGTATTTTCATTTCGTATTTATTATTTTTTAAATAATAATATCGTTTTTGTGCAACCCTCTTTCACTATTATGATCAATACGTTTCTTGTCAGCTGAGTGGGGAAGTATGCGTAGAAAATGACTGATTACTGATCCTTCAAACCACTTGAGTACATATCTTTTTCTCGCGATTGTATTACAAAATTGTTTGTGCGCATTGTGACCCACAACATCCGTGTTTACATCTAGATCTACCCGTAAATGTTCATGATTAAGTACGTCTGTAAAATCAGGCATGTGATACGTCAAGATACGTATTTTTTTTTTTTTTTTTTTGGGGCATTCTATTTAATTAACAGTTGGGCTTGGAAAAGTTCGTAGGCTAATATAGAAAAAAACTTTTGGAAAATATTGAATATAGTTGCCTTCGAGGGCGATACAACGATTATATAGCATTCATAAAATTCGATATACCATTTTTATAATACAATTTGTCTTTAACCTCAAAATAAATCTTAGTTTCGGCGATTACCTCATCATCGGCGCTAAATTTCGTTTCAGCGAGCATTCGCTTGGGGTCTGAGAACAGAAAAAAGTCGCTGGTGGTCAGATCTGGAGAAAACGGTGGATGCGCGGAAGCAATTCGAAACCCAATTCATGCAATTTTGCCATCGTTTTCATTGTTTTTCATTTTTGTCGATTGTTAGCTTGCGCGGCACCCACTTTGTACAGAGCTTTCGCACGCACCCAAATATTCATTCACAATATTCCGATCAACTACACTTTACGGTCATCCAAAATTATTTTGTGGACTTTTTTGATGTTTCGTCGGTAACAGTCTCTATGTGGGGCGTTCACTGCGTGGATCGTCCTCCGTGCTCATTTTGCCTCGTTTAAACTTAACAAACCACTTACTTCTCAACGGTTGACTTTGCCTGATGCACAGTCCCAATAATGTTTATCAATCCAACAGCCTTGGCTTCAACAGTATTTCTTTTTTCGTCAAAAAAACAATGTTTTATTAACCCACGAAATTCCTTTTTATCCATTTTTTTTTTTAAATTACCACCAAATTACCAATCAAATTTATACACGTATCTTTTGAATGTTAGGTGTAACTAAAAATCATATGGATTTAATTCGTCATTTATTTGTCAGCATACGAGTTATTCATCCCACCCGATAGTTCAACAAATTTTTCCTGCGTTCGATTAGGTAATGAGAAATTCGTTGGTTCGCTCCTTAGCAGGTTCTTTTTATACCATGATGATGATTGTGTAAGGTTAATAACCATATAGATATTCTTTTGGAAAGAGTTCTGTGTGCGTTTGTTGCTTTTCTTAATATAAGTTTCTGGTGGGTTAATTACATTATCCATTTACGCAATATTAAAAAAAATAAATAAATATTACATTGTTGTTGTATAGTTCATTAAAACTATAAATAATGCGTAGGTATATACAAAAAAAAAATTGTGTTTAAAGTAGATGTACTTATTTGGATAAATGAACATTTTTTTTTTTTTTTCATATATGGTCTCATAAAAATAAATTTATTTCACTTTAGACTCGTGTAATTATTTATAACAATTCTATTATTGCATATCCATATAACTGCGGTCACCTTTTTTTTCTCAGTTTTGTTTTTCTCGTTATGGATATTTTTTTATTTTTTATTTTTCTATAATTATGCAATGAGGTCACTTATCAATATTTTTGTGCCGTATATACAAAGATATATGTACAATAAATAATTTTAATTATATTTAAATATAGCATTCACTCATTCAAAAATAATACCATATGACAAAATTTATTCAGTATGAGTTCTCTGGTACAAAAAAAAAATAAGTGGAAGTTTGCGATTGTATAGAAGAAGCTTTACCTGTAATGTAATGTTATTCTTTTATTACATACTTATGTTAAATTAATGTTTGTACATATAAAAATAATTTAAAAATTTTATTCAAACGTTTAAAATAAGAATATAACACACGCGCACGTATATTAAGAAGATGCGATTATTTATTATAAAAGTTTTTATGATATGTTTTTGGTTCGTTTACATTTTTTTTTATTATACAATAATTTACAAAATGCAAAAATATATTTATTATATGGGGAGAGATATGCATATATAATAATAATACATTACAGTATAATATTGGTAATATATGTAAATTTTCATTATACATCGATGGTCGTATATTCTAATATAGCACATACAAGAATATGTATATGTATAATTAAATAATAATTGGATATAAAATGTGCATAAAACTCATTTAAAAGAAGTTACTTAAATATTATCGTTTACTTTTTTTTTATATCATAAAAGTTCATCACGCATCAACAGCAGATGAATGAATATAAGATTCATTCTATAAATAATATTTTGTAAATTTTGAGGGTGTCGTCAGTTAGGATTAGGATCGAACTTTTGCACTTTTTGTTGCTGAAATGGAGTTTTGGGCATTAGTGCCGGCGGGGGGCTTAACCAACCGCTAGGCCCCAAAGAGGAGGTCATCCTGACCAACTTTTGTTCTACGATTTTTTTTGATGTGGAAATGATCCCTGGCGGAATTATGGGGGTATTAAAGTTAAGGAAATTCTTATTTTTGAAGGATGGGAAGGCTGAACATGGTCATGAAAGGTACTTGAATTACCTATCGAGTTCATATACTTATTATAATTTTCGGAGTAGAGAGAAGGGGTGAAACTGGTTAATATCAAAGGCACTTACCTAGCGATGGTTGTATCAAATTTGTTCTGATGTAAATAATTGAAAAAAAAGATTAACAACAATAAAGTGGTAAAAAAATGTCTTTTCCAATTTCCATTACAATTACAATCTGTTTCCATATAGCATTTTATTGTATTTATTGTATTGTATGTATTATGGAAATTATCTGTATACACACTATTCGTATTGTACTATTACCAATTTAGTATACACTATTTGAAAATGGTCGTATTAAGTCAAAAAAGAATTACAGAACAGATTTACATCATATGCAAACGATAGGGGTAATTCAAATACCTTTCATTTAAGTATACTACCGTGTACAAATATGAGTAAGATTTTATTTATAACTTTTGAAATCATTATTTATTCTTCTAAATCTAAATCATCACTCTCAAAATGATCCCCGGCTGATGGTAAAATGCAACGACGCCAACGCCTTTTCCAATTTTCAAAACATTGTTTATACTCGTCTTCCGGAATGGCCATTGGGTCCCCCTTCGATTCGGCTTTCATCTCTTCAATCGAATCAAAACGGTGTCTTCGAAGTGAAGTCCTTTTAGTTTGCTGAATAGCCAAAATTCACACTGAGCTAAATCTGGCTAATACGATGGTTGCGGAACGATATTGCTTGAATTTTTGGCGAAATACTCACGAAGAATGCGAAGAGTGCAGTGTGCGAAGGTGCACATTATCGTGGTGCAAAAACCAAGAGTTCCGTTCGCCAGAATTCCGACTTTTTCAAACAAAGAGCTTCACGCAAATGACGCATAACCCTCAAATAATATTCGTTGTAAACAGTTTAGCCAGTTGGACGGAATTCTTAATGCATAAAATTTGTCACCACGCTGGTCGAAGAAAACTGTTAACATGACCTTGATTTTCGAGCGACTTTGGCTTTGGGATTTTTTTTGGTCTCGGCTCACCTACGGCGCACGATATTCATTCGATTGATCGGTTATTTCTGGATCGTAAACGTAGACCCAAGCCTCATCTCCAGTTCTTATACGTTCCATCTTATCCTGATAGTCAGAAAGCATCGTTTCACAGACTTCCATGTTACGGCTGTTTTTCGAAAAAATTTAGTGTTTTTGGCACCAATCGACATTTGACTTTTTTTCAGGCACAAAATGTCTTTCAAAATGGTGTTGACTGACCCATTTGAAATTCCAACAATATCAGCAAACTCTCTAGTAGTCGATCGACGATTTTGCAGTACCAATTCTTTGATTTTGTTGGCGTGCAGTGTTTATCAGTAGAGGTTCTTGGTCGAAAACACTTTTTTTTTTTTTTTTTTTGGTTCGTTACTACAGCAGAATCGGTTTAGCGCCCGTAAAACCTCGGAATTCTATTGCTGTGAGCCCGTAACGAAATCACTTAAACAGGTGATGAACCTATGATGCGTTGAATGCATTTAAGTGATTTTGGGTGGTAAATCTATTATAATATGTGGATTAATTTGTGAAATTTTGAAAATAAAAGCAAACATATGAGAGCAAAAAAACTTAAACTGAAAAGCAGTAAGAAAAAATAACTCATATGTTTTCATACAATTGTCCAAGTTGCACTTTAGGTGGTTTCATTAAAAATTTTTGTTTCACTAAATCTTGGACAATTGTATATGTGCTTTTAAATTTGTACTGCATTTAAATTTAAATTTAATCCACATATATTACAAAAATCGAAGGTAAACCCGGTTCGCGATAACTTGCTATATATATTTATGGGCATTTTCTATATTTATTGAATATCGGCGATGCCTTATATCCAAATACAGAAAATCACCAAAAATATTTATATATATATATAAAAAATAAAAAAAAAAAATCTGAAAAACAAATTTTTAAATTTTATTTATTAAATTGAAAGCAATTTTACTTGTTGTCTCCTTCGATTCATATTTTGTATGAATAAAACTTGCTCTTGACATCGACCACTGACCAAAGGCCTTCTGAACGGCATTCTGAACGTTTCGGCGGCCGATATTTCATTTCGCGCACAAAATGTCCTTCTTTGTTGAATAATTTCAGACATTATCAAAAAATAAACAAATCGAATAAACAATTTTTCTTTGTTCACACACACACACACACACGCGTAACTACTACAGCAATGAACCAATTGACGTAAAATTTGTCACAAATGTCAATAACAGTACTACCAACGTAAAAATAAAAACATTTGTCCAAATAGATAAACCAGGGAACAAGTTTAAATTGAAAAGTCTTACTCATATTTGTACACAGTAGTATATATGACCATATTCAGTCTTACCATTCTTCAAAAATAAGGAATTTAGCCCCAAAAGTCGTTGAACAAAATTTGGTCAGGATGATCTCCTCTTTAGATCCTAGGTTTTGGTTAAGACCCCCCGGCACTAATAGCAAAACTGCAATATCCGTCGCACTTTTTTTTTGTAACGTTTTTGCTCGATCATTTTTTCGATTATCCACATCATTTGATGATCGATTACGGTACGATTACTCAAGTTATCGTGTTGCCGCCGACAGACAAACACTCCAGTTTATCGTATACGCGGGTCAATAAAATTTATGCAAAAACCATTTGAATCTGAAACACATTAAATTTATAGCAAATAGCGAAAAAAAAAAACAGAATATTTTATTCTATCCATATGCGTATATATGCATATTTACGACCAGACGTTTGGGTATAGAAAATCACTGTGTAGTGTTGATACAGTCAAATATATTATATTGCCTATTGTATAGTAAAATGTAATATAATATTCATATGAAAAAAATTTGGTATGCAAATTTACTTCTTTTTTTTTTTATACATTCATATGTAATTTTGATTGTTTTATAAGAAAAGGGAGCGAGCGCGCACATATGAAGAAATAAAGCAATTTCAGATATTGTTCCTAATAAAAAAAAATGAAAATGTCATACATATAAATATATAAGATACATATGTATATTAATAAGTGCTTATTTTGCATATTCCTTTTTTTATTTTTTTCCATTTTACACACCTAAATGTATATATATTCAAAAGATGTGACAGAATGTTTACAAACCGAAGGATTCATCTGATAATACCCGAAACAATTTGAGCTCTATATAACTGGGTGCGAATGCATTAAGGGAATTATTCCATTTTAACTTGAAAAATAAATTTTTTTGAAGGGTGTATTCAAGATAGGCAAAATTTCCTCTAAATTCGTGATAAAAAAAATACCATCCCTTTTGCGTATGAAAAATAGAATCGAGACCGTTAAAAATGCAAAAATGCTGGATGGGACAAACAAGTTGGATCACGGGGGGTTGGAAGACTGGGGGGAAAATGGACAGATAAAGTTGAAGCGGACCTTTGGACTCTTGGAGTTTCCCGCCTTGTGGATATTGATAGTGAATAGATCAGAATAGGCGGTGAATAAATCAGATTGGCTGTCCGGAGATGAACACCAAAGCCAATTGTAGGTTGTAGACGCGGAAAAAAAGAAAAAAAGAGAGTATCCCTCCAAAAACAATTTGTGCCTAAGCATATATGACACAGATATTAGAAAACAATTTCGTTATTTACTATAAAAAGAATTTTTAATTCTCTGTCGGGGTTTTTTTCTTATTTGTGCCCGAAGCATTTTGTGCCAATGCGTTTACCGACCTTATCCGTTACCATGTGATATGATCGAGCACGGGACACTAGAGCTCGGCAGCTCGTTACTTTTTTTTTTGGACACAAAGCACGAAATTGTTTTACGGGTATCGAAACCATAAACTTTACTTTATAAACGACTTTTTTTCCTTGTAATAATCCATAGACGTCTGATTCAAATGTTTTGCAAAAATTATATTGGCTCGAGAGTTGTCTTTATTCATATATGGATAAATAATATACCTTATAACATAATATAATAAACCAATTTGTTTGCTGGCTGTTACCGAAGGAAATGACTATTTCACAAATCGTATTGTTTTTTTTACATTTATAGGTCGGCATGTGCGTGTGACATACGCCTCCACCACAACAATATAATTTTGAATATAAACTCTACTATATAGTACATGCACACGCAGTGTATTTATTTCATTGTGCTTTTTTATTTTTTTCTTCTTTATATATTTATATATCATACATTAGTACTAATCCCAATATAATACTCGTACATATATATACAATTTAAATAAATAATATGACTTTATGACATGACACAAAACTATATTGTCTCAATTATTATATAGTTATTAATTTTATTAATGTAGTAAAAAATAATTATTTATGTTTTGGTATAGAAAATTTTAAATTAGGTTATATTTTTGTTTTGATCAACCCAAAAACAAATTTTGATATAGATGAATGAATGAATGAATGAGTAATCCAAGCTCAATATAGAATATCATTATGATAATTTGACGCAAACAATAAAACCATATATGGTAATTATTTATATATAGGGAATGACTCGCGTATATATTCCATTCCAGTGAAAATTCTGGTTTTGTTTTAACATACTTACACGCGCCTAAAACCTACATTAAATTGGTTTTGGCGTCCATCAATGGCCTTCCGGCCAACCGAGCCTTTTACCCGCCAACGTCCCAGCCGGAAACACCGAGAGCCTGAAGGTCCGCTTCAACTTTATCTTTCCACCTACCCCCCCCCCCCCCCCCCCCCCCCAGCGGTCTTCCAACGCTCCTTGAACCAACTGGTTTGCTGACCGCAACATTTTTAATGGTATACGATCGCCATCCATACGCAGCACCTAATGACCATACCACCTCAAGCGACCAATCTTGATAAATCGAACAATATGTCGGGCTCGCCATACAATTTATATAGTTCGTGGTCGTATCGCTTACGCCACCGTCCCTTTTCCTTTGTTTTTAGTATTTTCTTTTCCTGAAATGTGACGGCAATTAGATGTTGCAACTGCTACTTTCGGAAGAGTCACAAGAAGGGAACATTAATTTAATATTTCCCCGACAAATGGATTAGTAGAGGCGGTTACGTAGGTTATCCTGTGCGGTCACCCGATTTAACCTGTTTGGATTTTTATCTGTGGGGAACAGTAAGAGAATCGAAGAAAACGTGACGGTTTTCGAAAAAAAAATGTATGGAGACAAAAGTTGTTTATTTTTATCTCTTTAATCCTCAAAAGGGGGTGTTCCGATCAACCAAAGTCATCTTTAGACGTCCCCGTCCATTGTCTATGCAACATTTATATAGAGAGTTTTTTTTCTTTCTTATCTCTTACGGTTTCCGAGATAAAGGCACTGCATTTATTATAATAAAACTCACCCCTGTATAAGTGAAAGTTCTGATATAACTATAAAATTTATATTTTGTCCATTATCAATTTTGGAAAACTTTCCAATTGTAAAATTGAATATTTGTAAAAGTTTGACTTTAATAGAGTAGTTAGTTCCCTTAATATATGATAGAAATATAAACAGTTGAAACATTTCGAATATGCAAAAGGAAATATGAAAAAATTAGTTGCAGTTATAAAATACGGATAATCTCCGTAATGCGGTTTGAATGGTTTTTAATTTTATTTTTATTTTTAATACATATATATGTATGTATATATGATTGACGCCGGTATAATCCACGCGTATCTTGGACTTGAAATGTTCTTATCTTATTCCAATATATGTATTGTATTATCTATTTTTCGTAATTTCTTTTGATGTCGGCAATTTTGTTTTTGTTATACATTTACGCTATGCTCTATTATAATGCATTTTCATTTCATTGTATTCAAAATTTATCATATATTTTCAAATATCCAAATATCATTTCGATATGTTTTTAAATATATAAATAAATCGCTATATAGATATTTGTTTATTTATTAAAATGATGGTGATAAAAAATATTTAAAAATAAAACCAAAAAAAAAAAACTATATATTATCCGCATAAATTTTGATAAATAAATCTTTGTAAATCTAAATAGACATATGAATACGAATTTTATTTATACATGTGAATACATGAAAAACATACTCCATCCATTACCAGATTACCACCCACTTTCAATCCATGTTTTGTTTTTTTTTGCCCTCGCATTCAACATTATCGCAGCAGAGAAAATTTTTTCCGCATAACTTGAAATTTGAAATCTTACGATTTCTGTCTACATATATGTATGTTTTAAGCATTACACACGTATATAAGATTTATGTTATTTATATATATATATGTACAAACAAATAGATACAGGAAGATTGTCTGTTTCATTGGGATATAATAAAGGATATAATATGACGATGATGATCATGATGATGATGAGAAGTTATTAGTCACATGTTTTACACTTATCAAAAGTGTTTTTATATATTGTTGTATATATTTTGTACATAGAACACAGTTGGGCTTGGAAAAGTTCGTATAAAATTTGATTTTATTTTTCAATATAATCGCCTTCGAGGACCATACAATCGTTATAGTGTTCATACAATATCATTTTTATAATACGATTTGTGTTTAGCCTCAAAATAAACCTCAGTTCCAGCGATTACCTCTTCATCGGTCTCTCTAAATTTCTTTCCAGAGAACAGAAAAAAGTCGCTGGTGGTCAAATCTGGAGAAAACGGTGGATGCGCGGAAGAAATTCGAAGCCCAATTCATGCATTTTTTCCATTGTTTTCATGGTTGTTTTTGGTCGATTGTGAGCTCGCGCGTCACCCACTTTTTACAGAGCTTTCGCATACTTTCGCAGACAAATATTCATTCATAATATACCCAACACGTTCCTTTGATATCTTTAGAGAATCGCAGCTATCTCGATCAACTTCACTTTACGGTTATCCAAACGTTATTTTGTGGACTTTTTTGATGTTTTCGTCGGTAACTGCCTCTATCTGGGGCGTCCACGGCGTGCATCGTCTTCGGTGCTCATTTCGCCTCTTTTAAACTTAGCAAACCACTTCTCAATTTTGGTTGATTTTGCCTGCTGCAGAGTCCGAATACTGTTTATTAAGCCAACAGCCCTGGCTTCAACAGTATTTGTTTTTTCGCCAAAAAGCAATGCTTGATTAAGAATCGAAATTCCTTTGTGTCTATTTTTTTTTAAATTCACACAAGTTACTTCAGTCGAAATGCTATATATATCATAAACTAATAGTTCGACAGTGGTCAAATTTTTACACGTAACTTTTGAAGGGGAGAGCTAACTAAAAATCATATAGATTTACTTCTTGTAGCGCCATTTATGTTTCATCCTACGAACTTCTCAGTCCACCTGATATACCAAAAAAATGCTTATAATATTCGGTGTGTGTTCATACTTATTTTTGACAACGATTTTCTTTTTTCTTTTATAACATTTAATAAGACATATTTGTATGTTCAAATATATATTAAGAAGACAAATTCGATCAGGGATTTCATTTTATCATGGGTACAAAAAAAATTTGTACAACACCCCCATCACCACCTTAAGCTTAAGGTTCTTTTTAGATATGAAATAACAAAAATGTGTCAATATATAAATATATTTATTTTTTTTATGTCTTATGTGCTGCTTATATTAAATGTATATGTTTTCAAAATATGACCTCATTTTTTTAAATAATATATTATAAACGTTTATGCGGTGGTGGTTTGTTGTTGCCGTTTGTTGTTGGTGTATAGTGACATAAAATATTTCTGCATGCATTATGAGTACCATTATGTTTTGTTTCAATCAATCGAAGAAGAATCAAAAACATATACACCCGCAGAATAAACATAAATTCTGTTTTCATTCTGTTAATGGATTATGTTAATTGTAGTATTCTCTTTAGTAGTCTTGTTTTTGTATCTTATATAGAATGCATTGCGCCGAATATAGATTAGACACAGATGTCACTATAAACTGGAATTTCCTAAAGTTCCAAACCCAGATAGAAAATACGCAGACTTACGCCAACGTAGATGTGCGCACGTCGAAGTTCAATAATATAATTAATATGTAAGTGACCTAATTGAAGACCTATGAGTAAAAAGAAGAGGTACAATAGATCTCTTGGTCGCGGTGCGAGGGGTTATTAAGGAATCCCATCCCGTGTGAGAGGTTTTAGTCTGTAGGACGTCATAATGGGGGGAATCCGACATACAGTCTGTAAATGGATTTCCTCTACAAATTACTACAAATTACAAATATTGATGATGAGCCGTATGCAAAAATCCTTTCATTTTCTGTCATTGCCCAATATAAATACAAATGAAAAAAAAATTACATTCAATTCGCAGAGCTTTAATTTTCCTATACGACATTAAATTTTGTTTTCTGGATTCATTACCAAAATGTTTTTGTTTTTGAAATACCAATTCAATGAATGTGTTAAAAAAATCACAGAATCTCCGAGAGCCCGGGGAAAAAGTTAAAGTAAATTTCCGGGCAAATTTCCACGAGGTGAAAAACATCTCACGGGAAAGAAATTTTATATAGGAATCGTCGCCATGTTTTCTCTTCGCATCTCGCATAACGAAATCCATCTTTATAATATTAACATTATATGAAAATCGTTACTTTTCGCGGTTATCGTCAGTTCTTATTGGTGGTTATGATCGGGCGTTTTTTTGTTATATAGTTCATTGCAAAATGACAGACAAAACATTTTCCATATTTCCATCTTTCATTAATTAAATAACCCCTCAACATTTCTATTCATTCTATCGGCAAACAAAAAAAAAAACCGATTATTTTTTTTATTAACATTTGTTTTATGTTACAATCGTCAACACATTTTTCGGTATATGATGGGTGGTAATCTATCTATCTATCTAAAAGTATTAAGATAATTTTAAATAGAAAAAACAATATATAGTTGCAGAATTAAATTTTAAATTAAAAAAGAAATAAAACGACAGAAATTCATAATAACAAAATAAATGTTTGCAAATATTATCTTTGAAATGAATATATATATACTATTTTAAAATTTACCAGCTCTCCATTACCACCATTAACAATATATACATATATTTGTATTATGTTCTTGTGGGTCTTATCATTCTCATTATCAAATAATTTTTTTATTTTCGGTTATTTATAAATTACAGTCATTTGTTTTAATTTTTTTTTTTTGTTGTTTTGTTGTATTTTAGATAATGGTTATATCATTTTCCAATTTCTGAAAACAAACACACACACATAACTGTTGGACTGAAAAGTTCGTAGGCTAACATAGAAAAAACTATTTTTTGATAAAATTTGATATTATTTTTCAATTTATAATTGCCTTCGAGGACGATACAACGATTATAGCGTTCATAAAATTTTTCTATAACATTTTTCGAAATTCGATTTGTCTTTAGCCTCAAAATAACTCTCAGTTTCGGCGATTACCTCTTTATCAGCGGCTAAATTTCGTTCCAGCAAGTATTATCTTAAGGTCTAAGAACAGAAAAAATCGCTGGTGGCCAAATCTGGAGAAACCGGTGGATGCGCTGAAGCAATTCGAAGCCCAATTCATGCAATTTTGCCATCGTTTTTATTGTTGTTTTTGTGCGATTGTGAGCTCGTGCGGCACCCACTTTGTACAGAGCTTTCGCATGCCCAAATATTCATTCACAATACGTTCCTTTGATATATTTAGAATAAACCAAAATTATTTTGTGGACTTTTTGATGTGTTCGTCAGTAACAGCCTTTTTGGGGCGTCCGCACGGCGTGCATCGTCCTCGGTGCTCATTTCGCCTCGTTTAAACTTAGCAAACCACTTCTCAACGGTTGATTTTGCCTGGTGAAGAGTCCGAATAATGTTTATCAAGCCAACTGCCTTGGCTTCAACAGTATTTGTTTTTTCGTCAAAAAGCAATGCTTTATTAACACACCAAATTCCCCTTTATCCATTTTTTTTAATTAACACAAGTTGCTTCACTCAAAATGATATATATCTCATAAACTAATAGTTCGACAACGATCAAAGTTATACATGTATCTTTTGAATTTAGGGTTAACTAAAAATCATATGTATTTAATGCTTATAGCGCCCCTGTATGTGTCAGGCTACGAAATATTCGGTCCACCTAATATATGGACGAATTGATTTCCTCAATGCACATTATTGTATTGGGGATAGTGTCTCTTACCGACTAAACCGTTTCAGTTATTAGAATTTGAATAAGATCCGTAGGTACTGCAACTCATGGGATCATAGGAAGGGAAAAAATTCAAGATTCTCTTATTTCATGATCTGAAAAATACCGGACCCCGTATCGTATTTTTTTGGGGTGACCGTAAATTCCATGAATTTGGTGTGCCAAAGGATTACTTAACACATTAAAGGTGGGGGATCTTAAAAGTATACTAGGTAAAGCGGTGACAACATCCCCCCCCCCCCCCCCCCAAAGTATACTAGGTAAAGCGGTCGTTTTAAGTCATAGAGCGGCCGATATTTTATGGGTTCATAAACAAATTTATTTAATCCCTTAGAACTACAATCAATATTAAAAAAGAACGAAACACTAATTATAAATTAAAAATGTTTTAAAGTACATATTTATGAGAAAAATCTAGTATTTTTTATGAGTGTATTAATGTTGATAACACTCGCCACGGCGGTGAAGAGGTATATTGCAAAACTCGCATTTGAAACAAGTCAACTTTCTTTTTTTATGTACCGCATAAACTAACGGCTTTATGCTACAGTCGAGATAAATGCGTAGTACTACGACTCCCGCCTTTAATGTGTTAATTAAATTAGTTTTTTTTTGTTACAGTCTTATACCTCCTCTACACTATGATAATGTTCAGAGAAGGATCCCGGTGTCTTTTTATTCCATTTCATTATAGCCAGTTTTGTTTTCCGATAAATTATTAGAGTTTTTTTTTACCCAAAATTGGATTTGATAATGTTAGATATGATAATGTATCAATTAATTTCATAAAAAAAAAAAAATTGTGTTTGAATGGAATGAATATGAAAATTAATGAATTGTTTTTAATATTACCGTTTTTCACAGAACCTTTGCGGTTCTCCCCCAACAACAGCCATTAAATAAATAACTAATTATTATTATTATATATTTTTTTATTTATAGTTCTGGGAAATTATTTCCGATGAACATGGAATTGATCCAAATGGTAAATATCATGGTGATAATGATTTACAATTAGAACGTATTGATGTTTATTATACGGAAGCAAATGGTGGTAAATATGTACCGCGGGCGGTTTTAGTAGATTTGGAACCGGGAACAATGGATTCAGTACGTATGTCACCATATGGTCAATTATTCCGACCGGATAATTTTGTATATGGACAATCGGGTGCAGGTAAACATAATAATTTTGTTATGAGCATTATAATTAAATGTGATAAAAAAAAAATTGGTTGTTTATGCGCAGTACATTATATATGAAATTATATTATAGGAAATAATTGGGCCAAAGGACATTATACTGAAGGTGCTGAACTCGTCGATTCTGTATTAGATGTGATACGTAAAGAGTCTGAGGCATGCGATTGTTTACAAGGATTTCAATTAGCACATTCGTTAGGCGGTGGTACTGGATCCGGTATGGGAACATTATTAATATCAAAAATACGAGAAGAATATCCAGATAGAATTATGAATACATTTTCTGTTGTACCATCACCAAAAGTAAGTTTCATGTCATTTTTTTTTCTCAACGCTTGCGCACATTGAAGACGAATTCTTTTGTGAGAATCAATTATAATTAAACGGTGGTTAATTTACATGCGACGTTCCATTTTTTTGTGTATATAATAACTGTAGTTTCACCTAAAATAATCTCTATGATAAATCATATGCGGACAAATTTTTCGAAAAAAAAAAAATTATTTTAAATGTTATTTGCTTTCGTGTCAACCTACCTAGTGGAAGTTTATTATCAGTTTAGAAAATTATGCTACAAATCAATTTTAAAATCATATACAACCCAGGAAAAAATATTATGTATGTTTTAATAAATAACTCGATAAATACCTAATGATATCTACGATTTTCTTATTAATTTTTAATTTTTTTATTTATTTTTAATTATGATACCAACAAATGAAATGTTTTTTTTTTAATTATTTTTCTTTTTTTTATTCAATTGTAAATATGGTGGTTATATCATCAAATGGTATTTTATTTTATTTTGTGTAATTATCATAAAAATGTTATCTATTTTGTAAACACTTTTTATCTTCATGTACACACACATTCGAATATCTAATAATTGTTTGGATACGTGTGCTTATATTATTATGGTATTTTCTTCATTCATACAAATACATTTGATTTGCTGCGGCAGTACCTAAAAAAAAAAAATATTAACATTACATGTTGCAAATAAAAAAAACTGATATCATCCATCATCAGTTATTGTGTTTGAAGAACATATACAAATTTACAAATACTCTGCTGATGATGAAGCTCAAGCGATGCACTTTTTTTTTTAACACGTATCTCTTACCGCATATATAAATATTTTTGAAGTTATTTTAATTATGATGCGGTGCGCGATAAACTGGTTATTACATATATAGAAATTTTGAAAGTTGCAATTACACAAAATGTTTATTGCAATCCGATAAGATGAAGACCAACAAAACAAAAAATGAATATTATTTAAATACCATGCAAAACAGGATATTTATTTTATTTTTTTTTTTAATATTATTATTTGCAATGAATGGAGTTTTATTATATTATTACCATATACACAGTTAATGGTGATTAATAAAATTGAAAAAAAGAAAGAAAAAAGTATTATTTTAACCCCCATTAGTGCATAGAGAAAACTGTGTAATAATGCGTAGTAGTAAAAAATCCAAAAGAATTAAATTTTTTCAGCTCGCTCTCTGCTAGGAACCGGTGCCGGTGGTCACCCCCATTCGTATGCTCTCCAAAACCGGACATATTTTTATTTTTCGCCATCCTCTTGACATGGTTTCCCATGTAAATATGCTTGCGGATTGGTTGTGTTAGACCGTGACGGTCCCACATTCTCCAACCGCAATCCTTCCACCCTCCTCTGGGTGCCCTCATCTGAAGATTTACTAAGTATTTCTACCCTGGATTTCTTCTCGTATTGGCCCCGTTCCGGTGTGGAGTTTTCTGAAGTTAAAACTTCAGCCTGCTTGCCACTGCCATCACTCTCAGCAGCTCCCAGCAGTTTTTGCCGATCGGACGAGTGGCCAATTCGGATCACTTACAAGTGATCTTCAACCCCCCCCCCCCCCCCCTTCAAATAATAATTTGCAATTTGCCCCCCCCCCCCCAATTTTTTCTTCGCATTAGTTACTATTAGCTGCATTCTAGGATGCATTGCCCGGTTACCACCACGTGGAGGTGTAACTAATACTTGAGGATGACGGACTGAGAATCGCAATACCCTGGAATGCTTTAACTCTTTTCATCATCCTCTTAGCAACCAACCTATGAGCTCACTTATTAACTTATAATTTCCAAACCGTTCAATTTAGATGAAAAACTAGATACTCTATTTATAGGTAATTGAATTACCTTTAATTTTGCTGGGGGATGCAAAACCTTTCCGAAAATTTAGTAAAAATTTGCACATTTTTTGGTTCGTTTAGCCTAAAATTTTTCATCAAATTCCAAGCATTTGTTATGAATACGTCCAACAAAATCTGCGGAAATTGGCCAATACCATTTGCGTTTACGCATTCCTGGTCTAATTAATTGATGTACATAAGATATCTGGTGCATGGAGGCCTTTGAAAAGGCCAACAAGAACATAATAATAATAAAAAATTATACAAAATATAAATCTGCTATCGCTAATACCACCAAACTAATACTAAAAATCAAAATAAACAGTTTTAGAAGAAGAATTTCTAAAATCCTAACCGAAATTCCGTATAATTAAATAACAAAGAAAAACATTTGACACGTTAAATTAGCAGGGGGTGTATACACAAAATAAATATTTCGGCCTCTTTCGTTATAAAATTATATGCACCTGCATTCTAAAACGGATTTTGATATCGGGCTTTATAAGACCTCTATGCAGTAATGGGTTAATATTTAATCTGTCTCATATATAAAAATGTAAATGTTTTAAATACTGCTTTTGTTGCCTGTTGATCCCAAATGATCATCCAATGAATATATAACAGATAAATTAACATATTTTTTTTTTTTTGTTAACAATTACCCAAACAGGTATCAGATACGGTCGTTGAACCATACAATGCAACATTGTCCATTCATCAGTTAGTTGAAAATACCGATGAAACATTTTGTATTGACAATGAAGCCCTATATGATATATGTTTCCGTACACTTAAATTGTCATCACCAACGTACGGCGATTTAAATCATCTTGTGTCGGTAACAATGTCCGGTGTAACAACATGTTTACGTTTTCCCGGTCAACTAAATGCTGATTTACGTAAATTAGCCGTAAATATGGTACCATTTCCACGTTTACATTTCTTTATGCCTGGATTTGCACCGTTAACGGCTAAAGGTTCACAACAATATCGTGCCCTAACCGTTCCCGAATTGACACAACAAATGTTTGACGCTAAAAATATGATGACAGCATGTGATCCAAGACACGGCCGTTATTTAACAGTAGCAGCAATTTTCAGAGGTTTGATTATTCATTATTTAATTATTTTATATTTGAATTTTACATTTTTTTTTTTTTATATCAATCCTCCCCCTGTCATTTTAAACGCACATTCACAAAAAAAATAATATTTTACTATATTATATATTGTCTTTATTTCACCTATAAAGTTGCCAAGGAATATTTTTACTAATCATTGTCTGATGATGAAAGTGTGTTGTGTGCAAAAAAAAAATGCCTCACATTTACTATATATTTGTTTTTTTTTTTTTTGGATTAATCCATAAACATGAAAACTGATACTAAACTAACTACTAAATAACATAATTTAATTGTAATTTTCAGTGTATTAGTATTTTTGTAGTTTTCGTTTTGTTTTTTTTTTTTTTTTTCTAAATATTAATAATTTTTCTGGATAATCATTGGAATTTAAAAATTATTTAACACTTAACGTGAATGATCGCATTTTTTTTAATATTTGAAATGTCGTGAGATGATGGCGGCATTCGTTCGTTAAGGGTTAATAATTGGAAAACAATTATTTGGTTCGAAAGTCGTTAATAAAACACTAGAAAAGATCAGAAAATCTAGATCACAAAGCATGGACGATGCATATAAAATGGGCAGGATTAAAAAAATTATTCCATTTTTCATCAAGTCTTCAAATTCAATTCCATTTCATGTCAATTGATTATATAGTAAAAAGAAATGGAACGAGAGATCTCTCTATTAGATTCTCTAATGATTTCAGGGGAATATTTGATGGATCTTTTGAGGGGAATAATAGAAATATACGTGATCAAAATGTTCAAAGGTGTAAATTGTAATTTATTGTGTGATAAAGACCACGGGCGTTTTCTATTGTAAAAATAAACGATTGATGACAAAAAAAAAATTGTGGTTTTTAAATGGTCTTCTGGAATCGATCGGGTTTTGAGATAATGGACTTTATTTCACATAAATTCATTTCGGGTGTTTTCTAATCCGAACAATATCGTTACCATATGTAAAGGGTTATGTAAAGGATTGCAAAATCGTTTTAATCCGATTTAAGTTTTAAATCGATTATACTTTAATATTTCAAAATTCATCGAATTTGAACTGGGAAATATATACGCAACTATTTGTTTGTGGGATAGATGCGTAGATCGAATAGCATCAAACCAAAATTATTTAATACAATTGTATCAATTCGGATAATTTTTTAAAACATATTTACTTTATCATTTTTAAAGAAATAAATATAGAAAAATTCATTAAAATATTAATTAAAAAATAATATTCTATTATATTTAAATTGTGCCGAATTAATGCCAGAAAGTATAGAAATGCCATTTTGAATATATGTTGTTTTATGAGGGGCCATTCTATATATTAGTATATTTCAGCGGTTAAAAATTAATATTTTGTTTGTTCTAAAATGCGGTCTATATGCAACTATTCGTAAATCTTCATGGGGAGTGGAAATTATTTTTCTGATAAAAATTCATTTAGAATTTGATTGTGATTGATTTTCTATTGATGGAAAATTTTCTACTGAAGAAAATTCTATTTGAAATTGTTTGTGATTGATTTTCCATTGATTGCAAAGTATCTGATGTAGAAACTTTCTACTAAAGAAAATTCTATCAGAAACTGTTTGCTACTGAAAGAACTTCTATTAGAAATTGCAAGTGATGGATTTTCCATTGATAGTAAATTTACTTCTAAAGGAAATTCCATTAGAAATTGATTGTGATTGATTTTTCATAAATAGAAAATTTTCTCTCTATAAAAATTTATTCAAACATTGCTTGTGATTGATTTTCCATTGATGGAAAACTTTCTACGGAAGGAAATTCATTCAGATATTGTTTGTGATTGAAAGAAAATTTTCTAGCTATAAAAATTCATTCAGAAATTGTTTTTTTGGATGAATTTCTATTGATGGAAAATTTCTCCAGAAAAAAATTTTGTCAGAAATTGATTGCATTGATGGAAAACTTTCTATGGAGGGAAATTCATTCAGATATTGTTTGTGATTGCTGAAAAATTTTCTACTGAAGGAAATTTATTCAGAAATTGTATCTACGATTGATTTGCCATTGATGGAAAAAGTTTCTACTGAAGTCAACTAAATCAGAAATTATTTGTGATTGATTTTCCTTAGATGTAAAACTTTCTACTGAAGAAAATTCTATCAGAAACTGTTTGCGATTGAGTTTCTATTGAGGGAGATTCATTCAGATATTGTTTGTGATTGATTTTCCATTTATGCAGTTTATTACGGAGAAAATTATTTGATACCGAAGGAAATTCTATTAAAAATTTTTTGTGATGGATTTTCCATTGATTGAAATTTTCTATTGAAGGAAATCGATTCAGAAATTGATTGTGATTTATTTTTCCATAATAGAAATTTTTTTACCTATCAAAATTCGTTCAAAAATTGTTTGTGATTAATTTTCCATGGATGTCACAGTTTCTGCTGAAGAAAATTTTATCCGAATTTTGATTTTGATTTTCTATTGATGGAAAGTCTATTCAGAAGAAAATTTTTTCCGAAATTGTTGATTCCATTTATGCAAAAGTTTATTCCGGAGAAAATTGTTTGCTATACTGAAAGAACTTCTATAAGAAATTGCTTATGATTTATTTTCCATTGATAGAAAATTTTCTAATGAAGGAAATTCTATTAGAAATTGATTGCAACTGAAAGAACTTCTATTAGAGATTGTTTGTAATCGATTTTCCATTTTCCATTGATGGAAAATTTACTACTAAAGGAAATTCTATTTGAAATTGATTATGGTTCATTTTTCTTAAATAGAAAATTTTCTACCCATAAAAATTCATTTAAAATATGTTTGTGCTTGATTTTCCATTGATGGAAAACTTTCTACCGAAGGAAATTCATTCAGATATTGTTTGTGATTGAAAGAAAATTTTCTAGCTATTGTAAAAATTCATTCAGAAATTATTTTTCTGATTGAATTTCTATTGATGGAAAGTTTCTTCAGAAGAAAATTTTGTCAGAAATTGATTGATGCAATTAAAGTCATATCAGAAACCCGGTGATTGTTACAAAATCCTCAGCATCCTCACAAACCCACACACACACACACATGAGATTTATTATCTTTCAGTTTTCACAGTGACAAATAAATCATTATTTGTTTGCTCCGGATAACTTCTTTTCGGGTTAAAATAACATTTCACCAAAAAGATTCCAAAACACCGATTTACAATAAAAATAAATAAATCAATTTATTTATCATAAAAAAAAACACAAATATTTTTATTTTTATTTTTTTTTATTGCTTTTTATGACATGAAAAATGTATATATACGTAAAAACTTATTTAGTAATATGAAATCAGTCATTTGTCATTTTTTTTTTTTTTAAATAAACGCAGAAATCTTCTCACTCACATTATTAAATAATATTAAAAATTTTTATTTCCATTGATATAATTATAATAATAATAATAATTGGTTTATTCGGCAACTTTAACACTTAACTTAATCAAAGATAAATGAGCGGCTGTAAAACATTGGAAACCTTTGAATACCCAATCGCATGTTGATTGTCCTTCGGTTTTCGTACCGGCACATTTAATAATTTCTGCCTTAACAAAATCTTTATCTTCACGACCTTGTCCCAATTGTTGCGTTAAATGTTCAATATTGAAACCGGCCTCTTCACTGAACAATTTCATTTCAATGAAAATGCATTTCAAATAGCATTTTGTTTTTTCATCATTTGGGAAATTCCATTTTTTATATTCTTCAACCATAGCATCAGGAATTTCGACTTTTTTCACACAAGTTGCTCGATGTTTTAATAGATCGGCATGTGTTTGAACGGCCCATTCTTCTTCGCTTTTAACTAAAGCCTATATATATAAAAAGTTAATAATAATAATATTTTTTTTTTTTTTGGTTTAAATACCACTTACAAGACCACTTACAAGAATCACAAATAATAAAATAACACCAAATACTTTGTTCATGATTAATTTCTGATTTGAATTTAATTTAAAAAAAAAGTAGTAAATAAACTTTAAATATTTTTTCCTTTTTACTTTTACTTAAACTGAAACTATGATATTTGTTACTACAAATTGACGATCACAAACGTACTAATAATTTTATCATAAAAACCATTCAATTTATATAGTGTGGAGGAGACCGAAAAAAAAAAAAAATTCTTAAATAACATTTTATTTTTTTGTTATTTAGAATTTGTATATAAAGTAAATTTTAAAGTATAGATAATTTATATTACATCCTCCTTCAATCTTCTTATTCTTTTTGTTTTTTTTTTTTGTTTTTTAATGTTATCCTATATGTGTTTTAAATCATTTAATCTTAAACAATTTAAAATGTTTTGAATGCGGTCTTGTTATGTATTATGCATGCATATATAAATGTTATTATTTATTTATTCTTTGTTGAAATGTTCTTTTCTATACAACACACACATATTCTGACTAATGATTTGTTTAATTTAATTTACTAATAAATTATTTTATGGTATTTTTCCATCAATAACACAATATGGATAAAAATTGACATTCAGAGTTAGGCTGAATTAATAAAAAAAAAAATGTACAATGTATTTTGAAACATATTCTTAATTGATCACTTTTTAGTCTATTAGTACTTACTTATACTTACTTTGACGGGCTTACAACCTACAATTGGTTTTAGCCTCCAGTAGCAGCCTTCTCCAATCGAGCATATGTACCGCTATCCGGAAACACCTAAGATCGCAAGATCCCCGTAAATGTCACCTTACATCCACCCCACGGTCTCCCAATACTCTGCCATCCTCCCTCCGGTTTACTGTACAGCATTTTTGACCACATGGCCAAGCCACCAAGCCAACGACCAAACTTGATGTGTTGAACAATGTCGGGCTGTGAATGTTTTTCCTTGTTCCTTGTCGGGACATGAATCACTCGTGGGATTTTGTTTTTTTTTTTTTTGAGAAAAACACGCCTGAGACGTTGTTCATTTGCTTGACAATGTACAATGTACCACACGCTTCCGACCCATACGTAACAATAATTGGTCGCACCAGTATCGGATTTAAGCTTTACTTTTAGTTTTTTACTCAATGTCTTAGTATACTAAAACATTTTTTCTCAAACTGTAAAATGATTTATTTCCCAATGCAATTCTAGATTGCACTTCATCACTATAATAAAATAAATGATCACGGTTAATTTGGATGCCAAAATAGGAGAACTTATCAACCGTTTCGAAATGATTTTGAATTGACCAATTGTTACATTTGGATGTTATGTTTTAAATGTTGTCTTAATACGTCGACCGATCATATACTTGGTCTTCGAATCATTCACTTATTTATCCTACTTTCAAAGATTTCCTGCGTTCAAGCAACATGAACGCTTCTTTAACGGCACCCCCATATTTCTATCCACAACATCATTTCGTCATCAGCATAACCGAGTGTGGATTGTGTGAATAACGAAGTAAAAATGGTATTGCTGGTGTCAAAAATGACAGTCCCAGTGCTGATACACTTATATCAATATACTATTACTAATATAAAGAATAACGTAGCATGAGCAAGATTGAGAAGGAGAATTTTTAACAATAAGCCATCATGGACATATGAAATCTGGCTTTGTCCTAGTAAGACATTTTTTTTTCTAACATCAGACACCTTAAGGGTAGTGTCAGATTCTTACTGACTAAAGGCCCCCCTCCTTCGATCGAACCAGACCCCTCTTGGGCCGCTTATCGTATCACCGATTGACACCTACCCAGTTTGCTACTCAGATTTCCCCGATTGCTCATCGAATTTAGTTTCCCTCGTTATCTGATTAAATCTATTTCAATGGAATCCGTCACATCTCACTTTCTGGGGGGAGTGGAATGAACGTGCGGCGGTTACCCTCCGCCTACTTATGCTATCTTTAAAGCCGGACATTTGTGTGTACAAATGTGTATAGCCGTTTGTTCATCCTACAGACAGAGTCTAAACATTCATAAGAATTTTCATCCCCACACAAGATGATGCATGAACCCTCCATGCCCAGATGCCAGGCCACCCAATTTTTATTGAGAATTGTCCGCGTCATTGCAAGAACATCCCGATTGGTGTTTCCCACTCTGAACCCAAGGGTTTAACCTAGATTGTCGGTGTATAGATAGCTCCTTACATCTTTTCTGATGTTCGGAAGTAATCCATTTCTCGACTGGCCGCCTTGCCGTATCAATTCCCTGCATTCTATCCAGCAAAAAGGATTTCCTCCCCACTCACATTACTACATTGAACCTGATCCAGTGCATGAATTAGGTCTATTATCACCGCCTGGGATACTGAGGCACAGTTCCCGTCTCTATCTGACAGTCCATGCCAAGTTCCGTCGAGTGCTATCCAGCCCCGAAGCTGCCATTTGTCATTGACCCGAGTCCGTGAAGATTTTTATCGTTTCCGACTCCCCACACTTCAGGGAGTGCTGCGGATAGGACATTACATCAATATTTCTATCGTAAACTATATAAATTGGTCTTTCCTTAAATATCATTTGATTTTTCTATTCCATTTCCTTTTCGGGTTTGAAAGGTTTCCAATTCAAAGTATATAAGCAATGAGGATTTAAAAATAATGGATTTCTTTTTCCCTAAACATAAGAATCTATTTAAGTTAAGAAGATAATATGAAGAAGTGTTATATTAATAAACCGGCTTTATTATTGTTATATTAATAAACGGCTTTAGATTTTCACCCCATGTATTTGATATTGTTTTTAATATATGTATGTATATTATATAAGATAAAGACATTTTAAATTTTTCTTAAATAACAAAAAAAATAATTCAAATGCATTTAGGTTTTTTTTTTGTTTTTTAAATTAATGTCTGCTCTCATGCTGAGTCCAAATTATTTTTAAATGTATAAATTTATTGAACGTGATCGAAATTTGTTATGATAAATGGATAATGGATAGACGGAGGACGTATAAACGATTATAATCAGTAAATTGTTTAATAATATAAATATAAATATAGAAACGAAAAAACAATCGTGCCTCGTAGTGAATCACTTAATAATCATTCAAATAATTGTACATAAAATAAAGGAAAATGGATTTTCCTAACCAATTTTTTTTTGTTCGTTACTACGGCAGAATCTGTTTAGCGCCCGTAAAACCTCGGAATTTTTATTGCCGTGAGCCCGTGTAACGAAATCACGTAATCAGGTGATGAACCTATGCGATACATTGAATACACATTTAAGTGATTTTTACTCATATGGTTTCAAACAATTGTCCAAGTTGCGCTTGGATGAGTCTTCATAGATAGGATGAAATGGTCCATAATCTTGATGTTCTTGGAAAAAATGAATTTCCAAATATGTTGGTTTTCGAAAAAAAGTTAATATGTAGATACTGATGAGTATGGATGCGCTGTTTGAGAATTTGAAAATTTCATTAGAACATTCATGGTATGGTAATATTTATAAACTGTGCATATTGACGCTATTGCAGTACGTCTATGATCCAATAACACAATGGAATTTGTTATAGTTTCATTTCTGATCAGTGAGACTGTAGTGTAGTTATTGGTGAACCCGCCGCCCATATGTAAGAATTGTATTCTAGAAGTGCGGTCTTATAAATGCCTTATAAAACTAGTGCGAAATTTTCAGAATTAAGAATTAATCCTTGGATCTTCTTAAAAATCCAATGCAACTATAGGTGCCTTTTTAGATGCAATAATTATATTATTGTGCCATGTAAAATTATATTTGACAAAGACATTCCCAAATTTAATAGGTCCTTAGATTGTGGATAAGCATATTATTCATATTGAGAACAAACATGCCTTTGTTTTAGATGGATTAAATTCCACTAAGTTTATCCTTCCCCAATCAGTTATTGATTCAAATCTTTGTTAATTGAAGAAATCATCTTCTGGCGTGCCTGAATCATTTGTTTCGCATTATGATGTAACGTACTATCGTCTGCATAACAGTCTAATTTGTTTTCGGCTATTGATAAAAGATCATTGATAAAAATTAAAAATAAGGTGGGTATGATAGAGCAGAACTCTGTAATACACCCCGGAATAGACTGGATAAAGATCTGAAATTACATCCATCTTTTCTTTTTTTTTTTTGGTGGTTGGGATGGGAAATCCATTTACGGACGAAGTGTCGGACTCCCGCCATCAAAGTTGACGTCCTACCGACTAAAATCCCCTCTAGTGTTCTAGCAAATTAAATGTATTTATTTTGCCTGAATTCAGTTAAATTTTTATTCATTCATTCATTATTTGTATTGGGTTGGGTCGTCAGTCCCCTAAACCTTGACCCCTCTGGGGGTCATTGTGTTGCTATCCTAATTAATTCCATATTCATCCATTCTTTGGCCCTGCTTAAGAACCTTTTGGTCAACTTATTTATGGGTATGGACCTAACTTCCTCAGGCAATGGAAATGATGAGCGAATAATCCTAAGTCTGATCCCTCGTATAGCTTCACATTCCACAAACCACAAAATGGTCTAGGTAGAATGCCCGCGCCAGTAGAGCCAAATAAAAGTTACAAACGATATGTCCACATACTGTATAAAATTAAACAAACAAAACTATAATTGCTCTATATGTTTCTTATATTCAGCGATTGCGCGATGATTTAACACAAACATCAACAACCACAACAACATGTTAAAGAAAGATTTTTTTTTTTGTATTCAATTAATATTTAATTAAATTTAATTTTTCAAATCGGTTAATAAAAAAAAAACATTTGTCTGTTGTTTGTTGTAGTGTTTATATAATTTAATTTATATACGAAGGCAATATAAAGAATGATGATGATAATAACATAAAATTAACGCATAATAGTGTCGTATAACATAACATAATCATATAAGATCACATAGATACAACAGTAATTTGGTGAATGTGTAATTGATAATGATAATAAATCCAAATAATTTATTGGATTAACAATAAAAAAAAATTGTGTGTATACAGAGATTTTTTTTCGTGGAGCACTTATAAATTGATATTTTGTTTTTTTTCCATTTAATTTAAAGAAAAAAAAAACAAATGCATTTTTTTTAATTGATTATTATTATTATTATTAGAATTGTTCTATTTCTCTTGGCAAATTCTTAAGGATTGCGCAGTCCTTTTAAGGTAGACTTAATCATCCAGTAATCAATCGTGGTGCATTTTCAATGGATTTTCATTCAGCAGAAAATGATTTCTTGTTTTGCTAAACAGAAATCAAATTTCTAAAGAATTTTCCATATAAGCAAATAAATAATTTTCCTCGTACCAGAAAAAAACTCTGATTATTCCGAAGTCTCAAGCAGATTCTCAATAACAATTGGATTATTGGACTTTTTTAAGACTAATGTTTTTTTCTGTGCTTCGTCCATCAACGGCATGCCGGGCAACCGGCCCTATTCACCGCCAACGTCCTCCCCAACCGGAAACACCGAGAGACCGAAGGTGCGCTTCATCTTTATCTTTCCACCTACCCCGCGGTCTTCCAACGCTCCTCCAGCGCTCTTTGATCCCTCTGACATGCTTTCCAGCATTTTTAACAGTATACGATCGCCATCCATAGGCAGGACCTCATGACCAAACCATCTCAAGCGACCAATCTTGAACAATGATCGAACAATGTCGGCTTCACCATACAATGTATGCAGTTCGTGGCCGTATCGCTTACGCCACCGTCCCTTTCCTTTGTGTCGGTACAAAGTTGAGGCGTAGTATTTTCTTTTCGAACCCCCCACCCTCAAGACATTGTTCGTTAGCAGCTGTATCATGTATCAGAACCGTAGGTGACAAGTGGTCGAACCAGTGTTGGTTGATATAACTTTACTTTTTTTTTTGGTATTTTACTCATAATGTCTTCGAGAAGAACATCTTTCGCGCAAACCGCACAAAATAGCCTTGTTTCCTGGAGCAATCCGGGATTGAACTCAGCTCAGCTATATATCATTTTCACTGTTTATGCTGTTTTCTTAAGGTAGCTATAAACCTGTCCTTCGTTTCATATTTGTTCTGACGACCAATTGATACGTTTTGATGTTTTGGTGCCATAAACCTACTATTCGTTGTTATTGCGAAACACAAGGAAAAATACTAAAAAAACATTCTTTATGTTGATGTGAAGACTAAAACAACAATTTTTATAAACAAATTGTCAAATTCATTAGCCACCGGAATAATTATAATAATAATAATAATAATAATAATATAATTGTATAATATTGATGATTGAATTTATAGACTAAATTTTTCAGATAGGTACCATCAATAAAAAGCAGAACACATAAATCATGTCACATGCCGGTTGGAAAGGGATGAATTTTATCGTCAATCAATTAATCATTAAAAAAAATTCAACTTTTAAAAAACTCTCTTGAAAACTTTCCAAACGTTCATATTGAAAATTTCAAAGTGGATCACGATTACAGCAAAATCAGAATGTTATGAAGTGTATTTCTATGAGAAATTTCGGGTTGAAGGGGGGGGGGGGGGGGAATCAGAACAGAAGAAAAATATTCCTTTATTTTTACTTCACAATCGGTTTAAAAAAAAAAACCCCAGAACCTTCTGATGATCTTTAAACATAAAAATGAAAGCGTTTATTATAAAAAAAAAAAAACCAAGAAATATATATGCGCAATGGTTGCAGTTTTTGTATGATGTTTTATGTGTGTTGTGTGTGTTTTTTTTTTTTAAATCAATATTCTTACAAATTATTCAAAAATATAATACTAGTTTATAATTTGCTAATTTTTGCTAAATTAACCAATTAATTTCTTTTTGTGAATTTTGTTTTAATTTTTTTTTGGATTTGTATCTTCTTCTGAAGTCACGTTTGCTTAAAATAGTGGGTGTGTGTGTGTTTCTAATCAACATCTAATCTCATAACTCTTGTTTGTATATATAAAAAAAATTTTTTTTTTTTTAAACTAACTAAGCGAAATAATTCTAATGATTTTCAAAAAAAAAAAAGGAAATGTATTAATAGAAATACAAAATTCTAAAGAAGAATCTCTAATAATTGGCAAAGTCTTAATAATCTCACACCTTAGTATTTTTAATAACAAAATACAGTACACAGATAGAGCCTCACTCGCAATTTATTCCATTTAAAAATAAAAAAAAAATTTCAAATCTTGAAATATATTATATATACACGTAAACAAATAAATATACAGGGTGTCCCAGTTGATACAGTACAAACGCATACCTCGTAATCCTTGGACTATTCCCGCAGTAAAAAGTCGTATCGGTATAGGTGGGGTCTAACGTCAACCCCTGCCGAATTAATAGGGGGGGGGGGGGGGGGGGGTTGAAAATTGACGTTCATTGTAAGTTTTAAACTACTGAACCGAGCATAACCAGCCTGCACCAGATTAATAGCTAATTGTACCTTTCGTGGTAGTGCACCTTTCGTGGTAGTGCAATTTGTTTTATATCTGGCTTCCGATTGGAGATATTGGAGACACTCAAAGTAAGAAAATTAAATTTTTTTCATCAAATTTTTCCGAAAAAGGCGATTTTCCTCGAAATTTCGATACTATTTTTCATGCCCCTATAAAAGTGGTCTCTTGGATTTTTTCCGTACGACGCATATTTTAGAAGTTATTTCCCCCCCTTTTAAACTATAACAAATAATTTACAAATAACGTTAATAATAATACATTAGATTTATTTATTTTCAAACATTTTATATCTTAAGCCTCGATTTCTATGAATATATTTCTATGAATACATATGTGATATATGTGATATATAAAAAAAATGTGCTTTTTCTGAAATTTATTTTGCCTGGATAAAAAAACCGAAATTTAATAATACATACCAATTGTTGTTAAATAATTCCATTTTTTATTAGTTTGTAAATTAACTGGATATTTTATTATTATGAAATTAAATCATAAAAATTAAATAAAATGTAAATAAAATGAAAAATGAAGTTTGGACGACGGTCAACCGACGGCAATAGAAGAAAAAATATCAATGTCCGCCGTCAACCGTCGACATTTCCGCCGTCCAATATTCATAAAAAGCACCTACATTGAAATGCATGTATTTTCAATTTGACATTTGCCGTCGTCTGCGGTCGGCATTTCATAAAAAGCATTACTTTAACAAACAATTTGCGATTGTTTAAAAGTGAAATAACTTCTAAAAATGTGTGTTGTACGACGAAAAATATGCACCAGACAACTTTTGTCTGGTGGCACGAAAAATACAATCTTTTTACTGGATGAAATTTTGAGAAAAATCGACTTTTCTGAAAAATTTGATAAAAAAAAATTTGATTTAATTTTCTGACTTTGAGTGTGTCAAAATACTTTGAACAGAAGGCAGATATCAAACATTTTCACTACCACGCACGAAATTCAATTACCTATTAGTGTAATCTAGTGCAGGTTTCGGTTATGGTCGTCGGTTTAGTAGTTTAAAAGTTACTGAATTACTGAATGTATAGTTTTTCAATGAACGTCCATTTTCAACCACCTCTTTTTTTACTGGAAATAATAGTCCAGGAGGATTAAAAAAAAATTTCCCCTTTACGGTTGGTCGTTCGTACGGCTAATTACCGACACTGTAAAAACCACAAATTAAGAAACTAACAACAGAAGACTGTTGTTGTTGGACGCAAAAACCAAATTGTTGGTTGTAATGGTTGAAAAATTTAATTTTATTATTGTTTTAGTCTCAGTACGTGGTGGTCTGTCTTTGTACTATATTGTAACTCTGGGACACCCTGTATATATCTATATATTGTATATTATAAATACAAAAAAAATGCATTACTAAAATCACTATGTTCAATATTGTGTAATGTACCAACCAAAATATATTCTCTTTTTTTTTTTTTGGTAATTTCAGGACAAATGTCAATGAAAGAGGTGGACACACAAATGTTAAATGTACAAAATAAAAATAGTAGTTATTTTGTTGAATGGATACCGAATAATGTGAAAGTGGCCGTTTGTGATATTGCACCAAGGGGTCTAAAAATGTCGGCTACATTTATTGGAAATACAACGGCCATTCAGGAGATATTTAAACGTATTTCGGAACAATTTACGGCTATGTTTAGACGAAAGGCTTTCTTGCATTGGTATACCGGTGAAGGTATGGATGAAATGGAATTCACTGAAGCCGAATCGAATATGAATGATTTAGTATCTGAATATCAACAATATCAGGTTCAAAATAATTTTTGTTGAGATATTTTCTTTGAGCAATAAAATCATTCGATATTCATACAAAAAAAAAAAAAAATTATTTCGATTTTTAGGAAGCAACAGCTGATGATGATGTTGAATTCGATGAAGAGGAACAAGAACCATTGGAAGAAGTACAACATGAATAAACACTCAATAAGGGGGGAGGGTTGTTTTTTTTTTTTTTGTGTTTTTTTTTTTTTTTTTTTTATTGGGGGTGTAAAAATTATTAAAACCATCCACACACAGTATTGTTTTTTGTACAATATATCATCAACGACGTACACAAAACGCGTACGACTTTGTACAAACAAACAAACAAAAAAAACAAAAAAAAAACAATATCTTTTCACTTCCAAATGATGATAACAAAATCATAATAATAATAATAATAATCATGAAATAATAATAAAAATACCAATAATAGAAGATTTAAGTTATATAACATACTGCGTCTTCTATATAAAATAAAAAGTTTAAGCAAAAAAAAAAAAAAAAATCAGGGTGGCTCAATTTATGCGGGGTGTGTCATCATTTTTGATATGACACACTGATTCAAAAATTTCCCGAGCTTTTAAAAATAGCTTATAATAGTTTTTTTTTTTTTTAATTTTTTTTTGTATATTTAATTTATTTAATTTTTTTTTTAATTTGTTTTGTCTCTCGTCGATCGATAATAGCCAAAGAATATTTTATTATTTTTCTGTTTTGTAACGAATTTTAAATTTAAATATGTCTCTGTGGTGATTATTGTATTTTAATTCAATTTTTAATTTTTTTTTTTTTTATACATATATATATATATATTTTAGATATATATATATATACATACATACCATATTGAACAAATTCTTATTTTATATTTAAAACCTAAAGAAGAAAAAAAGTAAAAAAAGTAAAAAAAGTAAAAGTAGGAAGTAAAAAAAAACCAATGGTAACCATAAGGAAGAAAATTATTGAATTGAATGGTGACACTTTGGGTGGGAAAAAAAAACTTTGGAAGGAAAAAAAATAAATTTTTTTGTATTTGTTCCTATAAGCATTTTTATTTTATATAATTTCTATTGAACGTTTTATTTTTATTATTTTTTAATTTTTTTTTTCTATTTACTATTTTTTTTTTTGCATGTGTTATATGTGTCTATAAAATAATAATATAAATTCAACAACAAAAGTATTCAATACACACATTTTGTCTTCTGTTAAAAATTTATTTAAAAAAAAAAATTTTTGTTTTATTTTATTTTTATATTTTATATTTAACTATATCGTCGTCTGACCTGACCCCTCCAGGTTTTGTAATCTTGATTCTTATAAAACAATTAAAGTGCCAAAACTGATGCACGCAGTATAAAGAGTCGAATATGATCAAATATTTCACTTAACATCATCAAATCTTATATAGTCTCAAAAAATATTTATCAAAAATTACAAATTATGAATTTATCTTGGAAGATCTCTAAAATATACTCCAACCACCAACCACCAACCAACCAAACCCCCATCCATCCAACATTATTATTATTATATTTTGAAAAAAAAAAAAATTACCCTAAATAAATATTATATATTTTTTTTTATTTATATTTCAGGAGCGATGTCAATGAAAGAAGTCGATACACAAATGATAAATGTACAAAATAAAAATAGTAGTCATTTTGTTGAATGGATACCGAATAATGTAACGGTAGCCGTTTGTGATATTGCACCACGGGGTTTAAAAATGTCAGCTACATTTATTGGTAATACAACGGCCATCCAAGAGATATTTAAACGTATTTCTGAACAATTTACGGCTATGTTTAGACGAAAAGCTTTCTTGCATTGGTATACCGGTGAAGGTATGGATGAAATGGAATTCACTGAAGCCGAATCAAATATGAATGATTTAATATCGGAATATCAACAATATCAAGTGAATATTTTTTAATTGATTAAATAAAAAAAATTATTTTTTTTTTAATAAATTTTTTTTTTTTCTGTAATTTCAGGAAGCAACCGTTGACGAAGATGTTGAATTTGAAGATGAGGAAAAAGACGAAGAAAATTCTCAAGAAAATTAGTAACACAATAAGAGAATAATATGAATAATAATCGCACTGCTGTTGTGCCGTGTAATAATAAAAAAAAAAAAAAAAATAAAAAAAAAATTAAGAAAAAAAAAAAACCTAAACTAATAAAACCGATTAACAAAACAAAAACAAAAACAAAAAAAAATGCACATATTATTATCAAAGAAGAGAATTATTTAAAAATAAGCAAATAAAACTAATTAATAACTACTAATTTCAAAAATTAAAAAAAAAAAACAAAACTTTTACATACCCTGTGGAGATTTTATATGTGTTGTTGTTGTTGTTGATATTAATTAAACAGGGTGTTAAATCATCGCATATAGAACATCTTTATTGTTATATAATACAAAATATATATAATTGCGCGGATACGCGTCATTAATTTTTTTTTGGTTTTCGGTTTTTTTTTTGCCAATTTGAATAACGTAAATTTTCTCCATAACGTAAAAAAAAAAACAGAAAACAAACAAACAAACAAACAGAAATAAAAACAAAAAAAGAAAATGGTTTAAAAAATTTTAGTATAAAATTATTATTTTACTGATTTTTATTCAGGAATAAATTTTATTTTTTAGAACACTTTTACTCTATATATAATCTTACATTTAAAAAAAGTTATTTAAACTGTGGATATGATTAATAATTACCTATTATCTATATCCCGTTTTCTAGAATATTTTGAATGTTTAATTAAATGTGTCTGTTTCTGTGTGTGTGTGTGTGTGTGTGATTATGATTCATTACATTTCATCATGTAATTATAAAACATCACACTTCTGTATAAGATTAAATAAGAACTGCAGTATACACTTACCAAAAACTCATTTCCATTACTATTATTATTGAACCTTCACATCACACTATGTTAGAATTCGTTATTTCCGTCGCATTTATTGTAATTTCCTATTTTTTTTTATATTTTGAATAGTACTTTGTTTTACGTATATTATAAACAAAATATATCTCTCTCCTTGGGATATTGCTGCCGTGTCTACATAATCTTATTATAATTCGGTATCAAATTTCCGTTTATTTTCCAAAGGAATAATAATAAAAAAAAAAAAAAACGAATCGATCAGAGTTCTGATGTGGTCTGACTTCGTAATAAGAATAAGATACACGGTTAACTATTATTAATATATTATTAGTTGCTATTTTTTTATTTATTTTGCCAATTAACCCATTTATTTTTTATTTTTTTTCATATAACATTATTATTAATTTTAATAGCAATTATTAAAATTACATTTTATATTTATTAAAACATTTTCACGTTAAACATTTTTTGGTTTTTAAACGTTTTTATAATTTATTCATATAGAATTTTATTGGAAACCATTTTGTTTTTTTTTTGCCATGGAATTTTTTTTTTTTTTTTTTTTTGGAGGCAAACTAGCAATCAGATTAAAGAATCATGCGCATTTATCTTCCATGTATGTTTTAACCCTCATATCGGTTCCTTTGTATGCGAGCGCCCAAACAAGTGTTGCATTATATATGTAAATATTTCTTACAAATGCTGCTCGAATTTGATGAAATTTTGGTTGGCGCAGACTTAATTTTGTGTAAATGTTTAAAAAAAAAATTTGTTTTTTTATGAATGTCGTTATTTTTTGAAAATAAAATAACTATAAAAAATATATTTCATTGTCTAAATACCTTGAAGGCCGGTTGAAACATGAGGAACGAAACCCCGGGGTCTAGTGAAAATTTAAAGAAAAACCTTGAAGGCTATGGTTCACACCTGAAGAACGAAACCCCGTGGTCCAGTGAAAATTTAAAGAAAAACCCTTGAGATGAATCACACATGAGGAGATTTTGTGCGAAACTTTTTTTGTATGCAGTTGTTTTGTTAACGGTGATTTCACAATGTCGTTTGTGAAATCACAATGAACAAGTGAAATCAAGATAAACAATGTTAACGGTGATTTCACAAAAATTTTATTTAAATAAAAAAAAAATGAATAATTTGAACGCGTTATTGGGGTGAGGTGTAAAAAGTTAAAGTTATTTTAATTTTTTATACAGCATTGTTGTCGTAATTTACATGTAAACATAATAACCCGCACCGCCACACCTCATGTGATAACCAGCCTTCAACTTCATGCACATTTATATATACAGGTATATTTTTACATGTTGTATGTGTACGCGCGCACCCAAAAGGACTAAAAGTAGATATATTTCGGGGACGGATGAATGTTAAAATAATATTTGATTTGATATAGAAAAATCCATAGGGGGGGGGGGGTTTTTTCAATCATGCATCATTTCAAACCATTTATCGAGAAAAAAAATCGTTTAGTTTTTTGTTTTTTTTAACATTTATTATCTTTCGATTAGAGACGGAAATTAATAATAATATAATCCGTATTATTGGGACCCTGCATTAAAAATGTCGATTTTTTGGCTTGAAACTGGCATTTATTTGTATAACAAAATGATTGAGTACATTAACCGATATATTGCCCATCGTTAGCTATGACTTCCTCCCATCTTTTAGGAATTCTGTTGATTCGTCGTTTGAAGAAGTCCTCATCTTTCGAGTCAATCCATTCATAGACCCATTTTCGCAATTCTTCAGCATTTCGAAATCGTACATCTATCAGGCTGACCTGCATTGATCTGAACAAATGGTAATCAGAAGGAGCAAGGTCTGCAAGAGTACGGGGGGTGATCAAGATGATCCCAACCGAGCCTCTTAATTTTTTCATTAAACGATGTTTGCACGATGTGGTCTGTCATTGTCATCGTCATCGTGCATTAAAACTTTGTGGTGTTTTCGAGCTATCAATGGTCGTTTTTCGTTCAATTTCTTTGCCAATTCGCCCAGTCGTCGTCGGTAGCGATCTGATGTAACCGTTTCATTTGGTTTTAACAGCTCATAATACACAACACCCCGCTGATCCCACAAAATGCACAGCATAAGCTTCCGGCAATGAATATCACGTTTTGATTGTGAAGTTGGACGGGATCAACATATGATGCTTTACGTTTAGGGTTGTCGTAATATACCCACTTTTCATCGCCAGTGACAATTCGACTAAAAAAAAAACTATGTTTTTGTGCTCGGCAAGATGTTTATGTCATGCATCGATTCGTGCTTTGAGTTGATTTTTATTCAGTTGATGTGGGACCCATTTTCCTAGCTTTCTGATCTTTTCCATTGAATGCAAACGTCTAGAAATGGTAGAGGCATCTACATTCTACTCTAATACAAGCTCTTGTTGCGTTCGACACGAATTTTCATCCAATAGCGCTTCCAATTCTTCGTTTTAAAATTTTTTTTTAGCTGACCTGGCCGTTCTTTGTCTTCCAATTCAAAATCACCACTTCTGAAGCGTGCAAACCACCGTTCACAAGTTTTTTTGATTTGGAGCATGTTCACCGTAAGCTTCTACCAACCAAAATCGATAACTATCAGCAGCGGTTTTCTTCAAATTAAAGAAAGTTATTAAACTTCCCCGCAAAACAACGTTTTCAGGCATGTGTTTCGACATATTCGAAGCAAAAAAAAAAAGCTGTGTTGTTTACATTTCAATGAAATGACATATACTGAAATTTATAGAGTGTAATAACAGACAAAAAAAAAGAATATGGCCGCGGTGTGCTCCGATGTCACCAATGCTAGTTACGCCAACCGTTATCTAAATGGACATTTTTAATGCAAGGTCCCAATAGTTGCGTTCCATTCAATTACCAGGATGAGTAGGTAGGAGTAGATAAGAGTAGAAAGCATCTACTCTTTTCTACGCCGAACTACTCCGTACGTAATATAGCAAAGAGTAGTTCGGAGTAGAAAACATATCTACTATTTTCTACTCTTACCTACTCCTCGTAATTGAATGGAACTCGGCTATTATTGGTTTTTGGAAATTTGAATTACAATATAATTAATTTTTTTTTTATTCAAAATATGAACTGAGTTTTTCGTTATGCAATTTGTTAAATAACCGTTTTATTTTTTTTGCAATGGCATTTGTTGCAAAGCCGATAACGTATGAAAAAATAACATTACATTATCGATTTCGCCCGTTTTTTTTTTTTTTTTGTATGTATAAAATGTCGATGTGATTTGGTTTTTTTTGGTGTTTTGGTGTTCAGTTCAGAGCAAGATAATGAGTGCATAAAATTCCATCATCATCATCATCATTACTATTTTTAATTAAATTATTTTTTTATAGCAAAACAGCAACGATAAAGTCAACAAAGTAAAAACAAAAAATTTTTTTTCCTTTTTGTGTATAAAAAAAATTATGAAAATATTAAATTTTTCTATTTAATAAATTCTCGTAAAATTATAATTAAAATCTAAATAAAGAAAATGTAAAAATTACGTTGCTGTTTAAAATTTTTTTTTTAAATTAAATAATAAAGGAAAAATTTGTATGAAATCAAAATTAATATATATAGTGTATGTGTATACTAAAAAAAATTACATTTGTTTCATCATCATAAAACTGGTAAGTATAAAATTAACGAAAGTGTTATTTTTTTTATTTGGGTTTTTTTTTAAAGATAACTGTATTTAGAAAAACCAATTAATCTATTTAAAAAAAAAATACTCTGTGAATCCATTCAATTTCTAGCATTCTATCCTTCGGGAATTTTATAATAATAGTTCTTTTGTAATCGCGTACACAAAAAAAAAAAAGTTGTTTCCCAAAAAGAAGACTCATTAAATGGTTTTTTTTTGTTGATAATGAATAATGATAATACATTAAATTTTGTTATTTTTCATTTAGTTTTATTTACCTTAATTGATAAAAAATGAAAAAAAAAAAAACAACTAAATAAATATTTATTATCATTAAAAAGAAAAAAACAAAAAAGAAAAGCATATGGTGTTGATGTACTTTACTCGCTAACGTAAAATAATTATATTTATTATTGAAAGATAACTATTATTATTTTTTTTTTGTTTAATAACATTACGCGAAAATTTGCAACAAAAATACAACAACAACAACAACAACATATATATATTTAAAGTGATGCAATTTTTTGTATTGTTATAACGCAAAAAGTTGTTTTTTTGTTTGTTTGTTAAAGTTGATTTAAAAATCAGTTTAAATCATACCGTAAATCTTTTTTATTAAGTCCCATATACGATAAAGTTATAAAGCCGAGGTATATTTTTTGTTTTTAAATTCATTTTTTTTTCTATTGTATTTTGTATTTAATTCTCACACCCACAAATATTATTTGATAATATCACCCATACCGACAATATCCAAAATATTATGTCAGCACAGGAGAAGAAAACTGATCCCTGGTGGAGTGGTGGCTAATATGAAGTTAACAATATATAACTTGACCTGCATTGAATTGATTTTTATTGATCCCATCCAATCCCCGGGATGTGGGTGTACATATAATATATACAATACATAAACAAAAAAAAAAACCCATTCCATTCTATTCGTAATTGATGTGGATATATTTATGTAAAAAAAAAAATCAACAAAAATTCTTTAAAATCAATATACAGAGTGTCCCAGTACAGGGTGCCAACCCAAAACAGACAGGTTCTACACCTCATTTCCAATCAAAAATGTATGGCGATCCCATGTCTATCTCGCTTGGGTTTCGAGCTAGCCCGAAAAAACGATTTTGTTGAAGTTCAAGGTAGTACACGTGAATGTTATTTACCATATCTCAGCAACCACTTATCGGAATCTAAAAATTACAACCTTGTTGGAAAGGTATTTTAACTATCTTTAGTTCTTTCTAATAACATAAACATCTGCGACAACCCGTTTTCATTCTATAGCTGGTCAAACACAAGGAATTTCAACGGCTTCAAATATTTTTGTTATTTTGCAAACCTAGAACTGTAGGACTTTTACGTTTGTTAGTGGCCGGGTTTTAGGAAAACTTCTTTAATGTTTTAGCTTTAATTTGATGCACAAACTTTTATACTGTGTCAACTCGTTTTAGAGATACATTCTGTCAAATAAGTACCCGGAAATTCTCATTTTAGATTTTCCCGCTGAGAATATTTCAAACATTTTTTTTCCCAAGGTTGGCACAACTGTCAGCAACTATTCTGTCAATTGTTATTGCTGTGTGTCATTTAGTTTGTTTACGGCGTCGTTAAGAACAAGTCAACCTTTTGTGTGCGTTGCGAATTAGTTTTGATGTCTTCAATGCTCTCAAAACGGGTTCCACGAAGTGGTAATTTGAGTTTCGGAAACAGGAAAAAGTCTCGTCACCAGTTATGATGCGTTCGATGAACGTTGGATCGGAATTTACGCGTTCAAGCATGTCTTCAGCCACCTTACTGCGATTCACTTTTTGAAGAAAATTCAGATCTTTTGGCACCAATCGCGCTGCGACTTTCCGTATACCCAAAACATCAACCAAAATATGACGAGCGGTCTCATGAGACATGTTCATTTCTTGGGCTATCTCTCGCAAACTATAATGACGATTTTCGAGCACCATTTCCTTTATTTTGTCGACGTTTTCTTCAGTTGAAGAGGTCGAAGGCCGTCCTGAACGTGGCAAATCGTTCACTTCTTCTCGCCCCTCTTTGAACGATTTATACCAATCGTAAACTTGAGTTTTCGACATGGTTGAATCACCAAATGTTTTTTTCAACATTTCCAACGTTTTGGCACAAGAAATTTCGTTTGAAACACAAAATTTCACACAAACTCTTTGTTCGATATTTTTATCCATAGTGAAAATCGCAACGCACACCAAAGGTTGACTTGTTCCTAACGACGCCGTAAACAAACTAAATGACACACAGCAATAACAATTAACAGAATAGTTGCTGACAGTTGTGCCAACCTGGGAAAAAAACAATTTTTGAAATATTCTCAGCGGGAAAATTTAAAATTAGAATTTCCGGGTACTTATTTGACCGAATGTATGACAAAAATAACATTGAAATGCAAATTTTTCAAAAATTTAAAACACATTTATTACATTACAAAGTTCAATGGTGTCGTCTTATCTGGGTAACATAATTTCAAGGAGTTGCAGTTAATTCAATGGTTACTTAGAAATAAAAAACAGTTAAATTTATTACAGTAATAAATTGATTCAATTCGTTTGTTATTTAAGCTGCATCTCTTGGCATTTGTACGTTACATTACTTAACCTTTATTTTTGTTTAATAATCATTAGAAAATTAAGTTTGATTAATAAAGAATAATTTGAACGTGTTCGCCGTTCACACGTAAATAATTAAGAACCAGTAAATAATTAATATAAAAGGTGCAGTAAGTTTAATTTAAAGCAATATGCAGTCACTTTCAAATTGTGAATTAGCGGATTGGTGTATGTTTATTGGTATTGTTATAGTAACGCCAGCAAAGCAAAGGCCGAATCCCAAATTCTCGCTTTCCTTATCGACTACAACCATCAAGGAAATAATTTTCAAACTTATTTAGGAAACTAACAACTTCTGGTACCTTTGCAAGAAAACAAGAACGGTTACGTAGAAAATCTCGCGATGAAGATATTATGGATATGGTCGAATCCGAAATCCAAGTATGAGCACAAGACGTGCAGCCACCCAAATTGGTGTAAGTAAAAACTATGGCTGCCGTATAATAAAGGCTGCTGGTTTGCATCCTTATCATTTGCAAAAAGTAAAAGCACTTAAAGAATTACGCCAACCGAATAACTTTTTGTGTTTTAAATTTTTGAAAAATATGAATTTCAATATTATTTTTGTCATATCTCTAAAGCGAGTTGACACATTTCAAAAGTTTGTGCACCAAATTAAAGCTAAAATATCAAAGAAGTTTTCCTAAAAACCGACCACTAATAAACGTAAAAGTTCTACAATTCTAGGTTTGTAAAATAACAAAAATATTTCAAGCCGTTGAAATTTCTTGTGTTTGACCAGCTATAGCATGAAAACCGGTTATTGCCGATGTTTATGTTATTAGAAAGAGTTAAAGATAGGTAAAATACCTTTACAACAACGTTATAATTATTGGATTCCGATAATTGGTTGCTGAGATATGGTAAATAACACCTACGTACTACCTTGAACTTCAACGAAATCGGGTTGGCACCCTGTACTGGGACACCCCGTATAGTTAAAAATAGCATCTGCTAAAAAAAAAATAATCATTTATTGATTTGTTTTCATTTTTTGTTTATATACATTATACATTAGATAGAGCTGCTGTTTATATATGTTTGTATTTTATTATTGTTGTGAGTTAATTTTTATATAATAACAATAATAATATATTCCTTTCCGAATACATAGAATATATAAATTCTAATTTTTTGCCAATAAAAACTGAAGGTCAAGATTTTTTTTTTGGTCGCGTAATAATAGTAAAAATTAAATCGATATTAATGGATTTTTTGTTCTCTTTCTTTCGTTTTTAGCAAAAAAAAAAAATAAATAATTTGCAATGGTATATGCAAATTAAAATATTCTAATTTCAGTTATATATTAGTAAATATAGTAAGTAGATCAAACACTATTATTTAAACCAAACACCACCGCAGACATTTTGTGTTTTTGTCAAGTGCGGGAAAAGTTTATTTATATTTAATTTGTTTATACATTTTCCATTCATTGGTTCGGTTATAGTATAGTGCGATAAATAAAGTTCAACACATATAGACTTTAGGGTCATTACACTTCGATTCGATCGATCATAGGTGAAGGGGGACCTAAAAGTCTTGAATTCCGTGCGAAAAATTTTGTCTCGCTGGAAATGCGTTTTCTCGGCGTTTTAGAGGTTCCACCATATCACGAATTTGCAAACAAAAAAAAAATCAGTATATTTGGATGGATGTATGTACTTATGTATACAGTGTGTCGCAGTACCCCAGTACCTAGAAAGCCCACGTATTTCTGGGATTATTTCCAGGAAAAAATCGTTCTGGAAGCAGGAGTCTAACTTCAACCCCCAACCAGTTGCAGGTTGTTGAAAAAAAATGGTTTTATGCTTCATTTTTATTCTATACAAAATTACATCATTAAATTTGCAATTCTAATCCCATCCCACTGAGCTGCCATACAAATCCAATCCAAGTTCTTGGGAATGAATTTGAACATCATTTTATGTTAAAATTTTATGAGGACTAGAATGATGATAAATTAAAGCCCCCCCCCCCCCTTACCACCGGGCGACCAATACGTACTTCTTGTTACAGGTGTTTGCCTGGCAGCGTTTTTTATTATTTAAACTGGCAAAACTTATTTTAATAATGAACGTTTGTTGTATTGTATGTTGGTTTGGATTTTACTTGCATTTTCGTATGTGCAATGTTTAATGTTTAACGGGTGTTTTTCTAATATCCATTAAGGGGTCTTCCTTGGAACGACCCGTATCGGATTCTTTCTTACGAGGATCGCCTTGGTCTTCTTGGAATGACGATCCTAGAGAAACATAGGAATATGGAGCACATAGAGAAACAATATATCGTTTATAAATAATATTTTAAACGCCGAAATCAATTGCTAAGGCTAAGTGTTTATATATGAACTGATCAATTATCTTATCAATCAAAACGTAAATCGTACCAATTATGTTCGTTTATGGTCGTTTTAGTTCACTTAAGGGGTGGTGAATTGATTTAATTAAATTTAGTATAAAACATTACAAGTAATTAATGTTGCTTACCGAAATAAACAAATGTCCGAGAATTATCTCGATATCCATCGGTTTGATTTAAAAAAAAAATTTTTACCAGTCGATAGCTACACGGGATTCAATGTCAATAGAGCCCAGTTGATTTTGGGATTTGTCCGTCAAGTATTTCGGTACGTCAAAACTGAAAAAAATGTCGTCAAGATAAAATCACTTTTTGTCGCAATTATATAAAATAATAATGTTCGATGAAGTTACGCAGAATAGCGAGACGCGTCGAATGAGACATCTTGATGCTCAGTGGGTCAAACGATTTCGTGACAAAATCATTAAAATGACACACGAAAATATGTTAAAAGAACACTTTTGGATTGTTCAGGTATTTTTTTACACGCAATTATAAAGAATAATGTTCGTTGAATTAAAGTATCAGGTGGGCTGAAAAATTCGAAGGCTGAAACATAAATGGCGCTACACGCATTAAATCCATATGGTTTTTAATATCATTTTTCTTACAACCATTTCCACTTATTTTTTGATAGTTTGTCCGGTTTTTCTGTCAAATTTTGAGGATCCACTGGCTTTATTTATAGTTTTTTTTTCGAGTGGAAACCAATACTACTTTTAACATAATAAAATATACATAGTACATCGTTTGTGTAGTTTGTGTTTGTGTACGTATGACAACAAGTGGTTTGCTAAGTTTAAACGAGGCGAAATGAGCACTGAGGAGGATGCACGCAGTGGACGCCCCAAAGAGGCTGTTACCGACGAAAACACCAAAAATTTCACAAAATAATTTTGGATAACCGTAAAGTGAAGTTGATCGATATAGCTGATACTCTAAAAAGATATCAAAGGAACGTGTGTTGGACATATTGTGAATGAATATTTGGGTATGTGAAAGCTCTGTACAAAGTGGGTGCCGCGCGAGCTCACAATCGACCAAAAACAACAATGAAAACGATGGAAAAATTTCATGAATTGGGCTTCGAATTGCTTCCGCCGTTTTCTCCAGATCTGACCACCAGCGACTGTTTTTCTGTTCTCTGGAAAAATTTAGCCCCGATGAAGAAGCTTATTTTGAGGCTAAAGACAAATCGTATTATAAAAATGTTATAGAAAAATTGTATTGTATTATTAAATTGTATTGTAAAAATTGTATTGTAAATTGTATTAAAAAGTGATACATCCAACGGACCGAAGTCTTCATTACCACCAATACTTGGTTGCATGGTTTTTGCCCGAGATGTTAATTTCATCTTTTTTGTTATCTTTCTTGGTACTATACCGTACAGGTGCTGGTGTAGTATATGATCTGGGAGGGGAAATTTATCTGAGATAACTTTTGTTTTTTGTGAATTTCAAAAGGAAAAAGGAATTTTCCTTTTAAAAATTATTTCTAATCGAATGCTAAAACTAATAAATAATTAAATAAAATATATTTTTAAAAGGAAAATTCCTTTTTCCTTTTAAAATTCACAAAAAACAAAAGTTATCTCAGATAAATTTCCCCTGCCAGATCATATGCTACACCGGTACCACCGTACAGATACTTCAAGTTGAGAAATTACTCGCAAAATAATCGGTTTTGTTTTTTAAATTGTGTATTACAAAATGCAATATGATTTTTTATACTTTCACTATTATTGCATGATTAAATACCTATTATTTTTTTTTTTTTATTTTTACAGACACCCACCTTTTATTATTATTTTTTTTTTAAGTATAACCAACCGTATATAGATTTAATTAACATTAGTTTGTCTATGGAGTACAAACATTTCTATTTAAATTCTGTGTGTTGTTTAGTTGGTTAGATGTCTTTTGAGTGTGTATTTTTGCTTTATAAATGTTTTTTGAGTGTTTGAGTGTTTATTATTATGTAATCTAAAACTGGAATTTTTTTGCAATATTGTTTTTGATTGATTATTTCAAAAAATATTCATCTACTATTATAACTAAAATGGGTTCAACTACACTTTACCATAATTTATTTTACGCTTATTATTTTGTTTATGTATACAATTGAAAATTATTTTCTGTCTTGTTTTTTTTTAATATTATTTAATAGTATTATTAAAAAGTTAAGACATAAAATAACATGAATAAAATTATATAGTGAAAGTATTTGTATAATTGAACCTCTTTTACAAATCATATAGGTTTGTTTTTTGCGAAAGAGGGGAAATCTTTAAAAGACTAACCGAAGGCTTGTGTTAGATTCCTCTACTGAATAAAATCCCTCCTTCGATTGGGGTATTCTCGAATCAGGCCACATACACCTTTAGTGTTCCTCGTAATCTGAAGTATCTATTTGAAGGAATCCGGCCGAACTCTGCCTCAGAAAGAAACGGGCGACCGGTCACCCTCATCCTTAAGCTCTTTAAAGTTAAACATTTGCCAATCGTCGAATCAAATGTCCCGTCGTTCATAAACGACTGTTGAGGGCTAAAAGGATTTCCTTTCCGCTCACTCAATTGCATTGAATGTGGTCTAGTCACTAGACTCTAGTGCATGAATTACGGCCATAATTTCCGCCTCGTTTCATGGTTTTCCCATGCGTTTTTGTTTGTTTGTGTGTTTAATTGGCTTGGATTTGTTAGACCGTGAAGGTCTCACATTCTCTCCACGCAATCATCCCTTCAACCTCCGCCCGGTGACGCCATTCGAAAGTGTGCTTGGTATTGCCACCATTCACCTCTTATCTTGTGGGCCTCTTTCCGGTGTGGAGTTATTTGAAGTGATTGCTGGTATCACTTCGCCTGCTTTACACTGCTCTCTCCAGCAGCAGCATCCTGGGGTGCATTTCATGAGAATTGCCATGACCGGTAAATGCTTTAAGTATTTCCACCACCATCGCCCTAGCAACCACCTATGAACCCATTATAGATACTTAAATTACTTTTTAACTCACTGTGAATATCTCTGATTATTGGCTCGATGTTTGGAGAACCTTTCGGCGCAACTATTTCATAGAATTAGAATTAGAATTATTTGTAATGGGATGGGTCGCCCATCCCGTAAACATTTGACCCCCTGGGTGATTCATTGTTAGCCACCCCAGCTATTCCTTCGGTAACCATGGTTGTGTGTACTATCTTTCTTGCCTCGTTTTTAATGAACAGATGCAGTGCGGGAGAAAGATTTAAAATTGCTTCTAGCGCTGTTGTAGATACTTAAGTCACTTTATAACTGCACTGTTTATCGGCAAGATGTTTGAAGAACCGATCGGCAACAATTATTTTTGATGACAAATATTAACGTCTAGGGTATGGCTATAAAAAAAATTATTCCTTTAATATGAATTAGAGAGTAATTAAATTGGATGTTTTTTTAAGTGATAAGTGATTTTCCAAAACTAAACTAGTAAGTAACATCACATGCTAACGTGCACTTAAAATACACACACACCCACACAAGTGCGTATGATTTAAGTACGTATATTTTCAATAAAAATTTTGACCCCCACTTTTTATTACTTTTCTCCACGAATTGGAACTGTTTATCGATAACAATCGAAAAAAAAAATTTCCGCAAAAATGCCCTTCGCTCACTCGGCGAATATACAGTTTAGCGGACCTTGAGCTAGGACATTGGGGATACCTGCAATCGAAAGCCTACATTTCACAGACAAAATAACCGTTATAATTTTTTGGCGGTCACCCCCACCCCCTTCCGGAGATAGGGGGGGGGGGGTCAAAGTTTGGTTATTTTTTTAGAAAATGCTGATTTGTGACGCAACCTGACGGGCGATTTTCAAAAGTAGACATTCAAAATAAAGGTATTTTCATTGTCTTTCATTTAAAACAACCCCGGAATAAAGGAGGTATATAGGGGTCAGGGGGTGGGAAAATGTGGTTTTTTACATTTTTGCAGATGGAACCGGTCTGCAAAGCGTTAACCGAATTTTCCAAACTAATTTTGTTTTGTAGTGATACGGAACGAGTCACGGTGTTTGCCATATATGGGTTAATGAACAAGAGGGTTGGTTGCATCTTACATTTAGCTTTAATTTGCCGCTGGGAAAATTCATTTAACCCTTTAGAGACCGGTTCCACCTCCAAAAATGTAAAAAACCACATTTTCCCACCCCCTGTCCCCTATATGCATCCGATTTATTCCGGGGTTGTTTTAAATGAAAGATAATAAAAATACCTTTATTTTGAATATCTACTTTTGAAAATCCAAATCGACATTATGAATGCAAGGTCCCAATACAAGATATGCTTCATTTTTATTCTCTACAAAATTGCATCACTAATGTTGAACTTTGCCGGGGAGCTCCCATACAAATCCAATAATAGTGTTCTTGGGAATGAATTTGAACATCATTTTATATTAAAGTCTTATGCGAAGTTGAATGATGATAAATTTAAGCCCCCTTTACCACATGGCTACCAATACATACTTCTTGTTACGGGTGTTTGCCTGGTAGCATTTTTTATATAAAATTCATTTTTTTGGCAACTGCAACACTGCGCAAATTTAATTAATACAGCCAAAAGAATTTCTTCGTTGTTTATTATAAAAAAAAAAAACAAAAATTGTCATATAAAAAATTGTATATCAACAAATCTTGCAATATATTCATTCACAGAGGTACTTTTTTTGGTTTTTGTTTACCTATAATTTAGAAGGAATCGAATCTTCCGTGTAATTTAGTAATCATTATAATTAATTGTGTTGTGCTCATATTTTAAATATTGCCGGGTGGAAATACTAAAGAAAAACGTCAATTTGAGGGCATCTTTCAATAAATATTCATCCGTTTATTAGTGATCCTTTTAACAATTTTAATTTTTTTTTCTAATTTACAGACAAAAAAATTTACACAGAGTTGAAACAAAAAACAAAAGGAAAGCTCATTACAAAACAACAATATGTCTGATTCATTTCTTGGTTTATTTGATCCTACAAATTCGGATGATCCAACGACTTCAGATACCGATACCGATTTACAAGATTTACTAGATCATTCAGTCCTAAATACAATTAACAATAATATTGATAATGTTTCGGATACATTTAAACATACGTTTAAAAATAATAATAATAATAATAATGATAGCCAAAATAGTAGCTGTAGTAATTCACCAAATAAAAATAGAAATATAATTATAGATTTTGATCAGGGAATGTTACCGCCTGAACCACAATTGGGTAATATTGAATATAAATTAAAATTAATAAATCCGTCCGAAGAACGATTTGAACATTTGGTAACCCAAATGAAATGGCGTTTACGTGAAGGTCAAGGTGAAGCTATTTATGAAATTGGTGTTTCGGATTCGGGTCAATTACATGGTTTGGGTGATCTCGATATGACAAAATCATTACAAACTTTAAAAAAAATGGCACGTCGTTTGGGTGCTACCACAACAATTTTACGTCGTAAATCAATTATAGGAAATGGTGATAGTATTAATAATCATATTAATAATAATAATAATAATACAAATCAAAATGAATGTGATGAAAAAATGAATAATCTTAATAAAAATATTCAACAACAACATCAACAACAACATTTAAAACATCAGAGACGATCCGTCGTTGAGATTTTAGTTAGAAAAATACCAAATGATCAACATAATATTGAGATACGAGTTGCGGTATTGGGCAGTGAAAATGCCGGTAAATCAACATTAATCGGATGTCTAACGGAGGGTATATTGGATAATGGCCGGGGCAGTGCCCGTATAAATATGTTTCGTAATGTAAATGATTTGGAAACGGGTCATACAACGTGTATATCACATGAAACACTGGGTTTCGATACAATCGGTAATGTCATAAATTATAAATACTATGAAATGATAACGAGTGAAGAGATCAGTGATCGTTCCAATAAATTGGTAACATTTATGGATTTAGCCGGTCATCGACGATATATGCGAAAGACGGTACAAGCGTTAACGGGTTACTCACCACATCATGCAATGTTGATGATCGCCGCCGATAAAGGTATAACCCAAATAACAAATGAACATTTGGCAATTGTACGTGCCCTTGAAATGTCTGTATTTATTGTGATAACAAAAATTGATGTCCAATCACCAAATGATATAATTCAACAATTGCGTACGATATTGTCAGAGCCCAACTATAATAAAGTTCCATTTTTAATAAGTACCGAAGATGATGTACTGACAATGGCCGCTACTACTGCTGCTGCTGTTTCTGCAACTTCCCAACATCAATTTAATTCAACCCAGATAATACCGATATTTTGTATATCGAATGTTACCGGTTTTGGGCTGGATTTAATAACAAAATTTTTGTATGTATTGTCACCGGGTACGGTTAGTACGGCTGAAAAAGAACGTTTAGAACAAGAACCATGTGAATTTCAAATAGATGAAATATTTAAAATTGGTGAAATTGGACCGGTTGTCGGTGGCCTATTGGTTAAAGGTATTATAACGGAAAATATGCCAATGAAAATTGGACCATTAATGGATGGTTCATTTTCATCGGTGATCGTTCAATCGATTCATCGTAATAAAGTACCATGTCGTTTTGTACGTGCCGGTCAAAGTGCATCACTGGCATTCGATGTAAATGATCAACAGCAAAAAAAAAATTTAATGCATTTAAGAAGTGGAATGGTTTTACTACCAAATATTGCAATTATTGATTGTGGTGATGATGATGACGATGATGGGGTGAGTGATGGTGGTGGAGGAGGGGGAGTCGACAGCGGTTTTGTTGATGTCGATATTCCATTTGGTTCTTTATATTTTCAGGTATTTTTTTGTTTTTTTTTTTTTACATGGTACCGAGTATTGATGTGTGTATTTAATGATAATTCATATAATTTTTGTTACAGGCCAGTATAACTGTATTATATCATACAACGGCAATTTATGAGGGATGTCAAACAACGGTACATATTGGTAGTATTAGGCAGACGGCCGTCATTGAAGGTATTATGGGCGGTGGTAAAATCAGTACAAATGAAGAGGCATCAGTGTTATTTCGTTTTATTTGTCATCCCGAGTATGTTTCGCCTGGTATGCGAATATTATTTCGTGAAGGTACCAGTAAAGGTATCGGACAAGTTACACAGGTGTTTCCACTTAATCGTGGAAAGTGAGTGAGAGTTGAGCGGCGCCAGTCGGGGTTTTTTTATGGTAAAACCAAACAGTGTAGATAATATAATGATTGATGATGATGATGATGATGATGATGATGAATGAATGAATGAATGAATTAACGAACGCCCAAAAACGCAAACGAATTTAAAACGAATGTATATTTTATGTAAATAGGAAATTTTATTTTTTATTTAATATTTTGTGAATTTTTTTTTTTAGGTATTTTATTTAATTTTTTTTATCTCTCATCATCTTATCGATCGTAATTTTTAGTAAAATGATATTAATAGAAAAATAGAAACAAAATTTTTAACAATTGAAATGGTTTTTGGTTAGGGTGTAAATAAAATCAAAGAAAAGTTCCTGTTCTTTGTTTAACAGAAAAAAAAAGAAAAAAAAAAAGAATAATTCAGAAATGGAAAATGAATGTACAATTTCTTTTAATCCCTAAATGTAAATAAATTTAAATAATTCTTAAATTAATTTCTTTGAATTTATGTTATTATAGCAATAGATTTTTTTGTTGGGTTTTTTTTTGTTCGTCACTACGGCAGAATCGGTTTAGCGCCCGTAAAACCTCGGAATTCTATTGCCGTGATCCCGCGTAACGAAATCATCACTTAATCAGGTGATGAAACTATGCGATTTTGCACTTAAATGATTTTGGGTGGTCAAACTTTAATAATATGTGGATTAATTTAGGAAATTTTTTAAAATAAAAGCAAACATATGATAGAAAAAAAACTTAAACTGAAGAGCAGTAAGAAAAAATAACGCATATGTTTTCAAACAATTGGCTAAGTTTCTCTTTAGATGGATGATGTCTCTTTAGGAGGATGATGATGAGTCTTTATAGATATAGAATGAAATGCTTAATTTAAATGATTGGTAGTCATAAGAAGGTGGCTGCATTTGTTCATTAAGAACGAAGCAAGGAAGATAGTACATACAACTATGGTTACCGAGGGAATGTCTAGGCTGGCTAAGAGCCACCAGTGGTTAGTCGATGAAATCAGAAATGATGTAATTCTCGGTATGCTACTGGTGGAGTGCATTCCTAGGGTGTGTAATTTCGACAAAAACTTCTCGGTTGTTTTTCCCAATCGAAGGGAATCAGATCAAGTTCATAGAAAACTCCCTAAAATTCTATACGGATGGATCTAAGACCAACCTATGTGCTGGCTCTGGGGTATATGGGGCTAATCCAAGAATGGAACTTGGGGCCACTCTGGATTGCTATAGCACAGTATTCCAGGCGGAAATCCATGCTGTAGAACTTTGCATCAGATGGATCAGGGACAAGGGGTATAAAGACCAGAGGATCTATATCTTATCAGATAGCAAAGCGGCACTTATGACCGTGAAATTCCGAGAGATAGGGTCGAAGCTCATACTCGACTGTCTTGGGATACTGAAAGAGGTGTCAAGGGTTAATAAAGTCACACTAATATGTGGATACCTGGACATAGTAGTGCAATAGAGGGTAACGAGAGGTCAGATGCCATCGCTAGAAAGAGCTCGGCTGACTCATCAGGGCACTCAACCTAGACCATTTTGTGGTTTAGTTAAAGCAATTATTAGAGCAAGGATGAAGGAACTACTGCTACGGGAGTTCAAGAAACACTGGAATGACACCGATGACGGCAGGCATTCTAAGCGCTTTATTCATGCATATTCAAAAGGACTGATGGAATAAATTCTCGCCCTAAATAAGACAAATACGAGATTAGTAGTTGGATATTTAACCAGTCACTATAAGAGCTCATCTATACAGGATGAAAATCGTAAGTTTCGATGCGTGTAGGCTGTGCCACACGGAAGAGTAAACTGCGGAACACAATCTATGTGAATGTGAAGCTTTAACAGGGAGCAGACTTAGGATCATTGGTTCATCATTTCCATTGCCCGGGGAAGTTATGTCCACACCCATCAATAAGTTGGCCAGGTTCTTAGGCAGGGCCAATGAATGGATGAATACGGAATAAGTAGGGCGGTAACACAATGACCCACAGCGGGTCAACTATCTTTTCCATTATCTTAGAAAGAATTGATGTTTTTTTTTTTATTTTTTTTTTTTTGGCAAGGGAAACTCTGCAATGGTGTGGTGGGAGGAAAGTATGAAGGCCGTTAAAGAAACTTTCGCGTTCCTCCTCGAAAGGGGAGCTGCGGAAATGGGATTCATTGTGAATGAGGGAAAGACAAAATATATTATTATACCACGAAATACAGCATTTAATGGACAACATCCAAGGGTAACAATTGGCCAGGCCAATCATTTTGAGGTTGTGGTTCATAGGTTCACCTATCTTGGGGCACAGTCAAATAAACAGCGACAACAACGATATTGGTGATAAGGTGCAATCCCGAATTGCATTAGGAAATAAATCATTTTTTACCAAAAATGTTCTGTTCTCGAAGCTATTGAGTTGGGGACTAAAAATCAAAACTATATCGAACGCTAGTGCGGCCAATCATCGTAACTTATGGTTTCAGAAGCCTGGTGCATGACCGAAATCAAACGTGAATTGAAAACAAACATCATCTACGGTCCTGTAATGGATAACGGCCTAGACGATATGACTTCGAAATCAAACAAATATATTCAAAACCGGGCATTGTATAGAACATCAATCTTAGCCGCTTGCGGTTGGCTGGTCATGTAGCATACATGATTGGTTTTCGAATACCGTTAAAGGTGTTGGACGGTAAACCGGAGGGATGGCGGAAAGTGGACCGCCGACCGAAAGGTATGTGGGGGGTTACCTTGAAAGAGATCTTCGGATCCTAGGTATATTGGCGGTAAATAGGCCCAATGGGAGAAGGCGGCTGTTACTGACTAGAGACTGAAACCGATTGCAGGTTGTAGGGCCAGTAAAGTAAGTAGTATAGCAACAGATTAGATTTGATGTAATGTTGGCAGAACTATTAAACAAATCGGAAAGACGATTAATGACGAAATGAGCTCTGAGAAGAACAGAAATTATCTAAAGATGACAAACAACTAAACAAAAAACCGTTAATTTCTAGCAATCTCATTAGCTGCGATATAAAACATTTTCAAAATATATTTTTCGTTTTCTAAACAACAACAACATCACAAATGCATTAATTAAAATGTATTATTATTAGTATTATTTTCTTCGGCGGCTGCTACAATTAATGCATTCGATTGTACCGATATAAATTTAAATAGAATTGGTATTTTAGCTAAAATTGGATTACCATCATTTTCTAAATGTCTTATCCATGATAAAAGTGAATCTTTTGTTGATGTACCGGTAGCACAAATTGCAAAAATTGTACCGTCATCTTGTTGATGAACAGAACGTTTCAGTTTTTTTGGTATTTCTTGAATTTGACCAAATTTTGGTACCCTTAAATTACTAACATCTGCAATTAGTAAAAAACAATGAACAGATTATCTTTGGTTGGGACAAAAATTGGTAATGATCAATCGCGCATCTCATCAACTTACCATCTTCATCTTCATCTTCATTTTGTACAATTGTTGAATTATCCAAAGTGGTTTCACCACGTAATATAAAATAATTTATTGATTTATTTCTTAACCATATAAAAAATGGTCCTTCTATTCTGATCGGTTCGTTACTTTTATGTTTTTCTAATAATTTTTTTTGTTCACTACTAATTCCACTAACTATCCATGTATCATCTATAGAACTTTCAATATCTTTTGTTTCGTATACGGTTATCGTTGATTGTAAATCTATGGTACACATTCGTTCAACAGCCAATCGAGCCAATTCCAGACTATCATTTGGCACGGGATTTGGTAATGGCCACGGTGATGCATTTTTAAATTTTGGCATCCAATACATCATACGCCAATATTTTCGTAACGGATGACCACGTTTACCAAATATATTCAATAAAATATCTTCAATTTCATAATCGGGTATTACACCTATATATATATTTATATAAAAAATACAATTAAATGATGGGAAAAACAAAAAAAATGTGATTATGTCCCCTCCTCATTTACCATTATCTTCCATTTGTTCTAATAAATCAATAATAACTTGTTGTTGTTTTGGATAATGCATAAATTCAGCTTGTATAATATTTGTTGGTATAAATTTTCCCTTTGGTAGTACATCAATTAATGTTTTATAAACTTCCAGATCACGATGAACACCAAAGCTTTCCATATTTTTTAATGCCGCATAAATAAATTCAACATGATTTCGCCGGTGTACATCTCGTTTTTCAAATATTTTTATCATTTCCATATAGGATTTACGATTTTTATCGGATATATTTTCAAATGAACCCTTTAACATTAATTGTTTTTGTTCCATATTATTTTCATCATTGGTTGATTTCCCCTTTGATTGTGATTCTTCATTATTATTATTATGACTTTCATCACTGGTGTTTCCGCTGCTGCTTCGTTCGTGCTGCTGTGAATAATATTGTTTTGGTTGATATTGTTTTTTAAAATTATCACGTAAATATTGTTGACTAATTAATTTCCGTAAATTGTTTCTTAAAATATACATCTTTTTTTTTATATTTATTTATGGGAAAGTTCAAATGTTTACTATCCAAAATAAATCAAAAAAAAAAAAGTCCAACTATTTAAGGTTATGATACTTGGAAAAAAAAACAAAAACCTATTCCATACTTTATATTTTTCAATAAAACATTAATACACTTTAATATACAAAACTTTATTATAAATAAATTAATTATTTCTAATTTTTTTTAGGTAAAACCATGGGATTTAATTTAATATTATTATAAATAGACGTTCATCTAAAAATGTACTTTAAATAAAAATTTCAAAACAAAATAAAATTATTATTATGAATAATAAGCCGAAACCGCATTTTCATATTAACCCCAAAAACCAATCTATTAAAATTTTTCAATGGCCTTGAAATAATGAAAATAGGAAAAACACACATTTTACAGTGTGGCATACCCAGAATTTTCGCATCGATAGAATACATAATAAAATCTTATAAATGTTATTTTATGTAGCAAAATTACCAACCAATTTTTTATGTTATAAGGTTTCTTCGCTAACGAAAAAATGAACAAATCGATATAGTATCGAATAAATAAAATATTGGAATTTAACAATAACCATTATTTTGTTTAGTTTATAATTTAAAATGTAAATTTTAATAATTTACAGAAAACATAATTATAAAAATCAATATATTCTAAAATATCCAAAACACTATAAATGTATTTAAATGAGATGAATATTCGATACGCAAAACTCGTACTTTTAATGTGAATGATTGAACAAACACTTATGTATAGAATGATGTGATGGTCGAATCGTCATAACGAAGTCAGCAATTTCACTATGGGGAGTTTCGGCCGATGGGATTTGGGATTTCCGAGCTGGATTATATTTTTCAAATGGGAAAATCTCTTCATTGGATATCTCATATGGGGGATATTTCTCATATGAAAAAGAAAGAAGAAAAACGTAAAAAAAAATTTAGTTTTTGCTAAATCTTGATCCTAAAAATACAAGAGTTCTTGTAATTTTTTTTTCACCTCATCTTGCACAGTTATAGATCTTTATTTCCGTACTCTATTTCCTCCATAAATATTAGCCCGATGGATGACCTACTTCACTCATGATCTGACTTTGAAAATACATTTTTTTGCATTTTCAAACCGTTGTAACTTTTAATTTTATTCTGGGAAATGCAAACGCACCCAAGTGGTTCGAAAGCTAATCAAATCACCTTTCGATTGATATACGTCCCATTATTGTATTCCCATTGGTTTGGCCAGGAGGCTGGAAAGAAATTTGGGCAATCCCATGAAGACCATCCTTCCGGGAATTATTTAAATATGAAGGGGTTGCTTCATTTTTAAAGTCTGCATATCAGTGGCAAGGAGAAGAATCAAACTTTCAAATAAAAATAGTCCCGCATTTTTCCGATGAAAATTGTGAATTTTCCTTTAACATCGAAAAACATTGATTTTTTGGTCAACTCGAAAGTTAGTTCCAAAGTGTTGCTATGTGATAATCAATTCCGGACTTGGGTCAGTTAAACTAGAGGACATGAGGCATATTTTGAATTGACCGCCAAGATTCTGTCTCTAATGGTTTCCATACAGTGATCGCCCAAAGTTGACTCTGCACGAAAATTTCAGAAATTTTCAATCATCTCTGCTGCTCGTAATTCTATCTGATTTAAAAATTGGTAGAACAAAGTTACTCATATTTAACACCTCAAACACATGTCTGAAGGTCAGATCTCTATCTTCGAAAAACGAGAATTTTCCGAATATTAACTTTTTTAGACAAAAAATTTACAAAAATTATCTACGTTGTTTGTGAACCGAAAAATGAGTTCACTCAACGTTCGATAGTCTTGCTTTAATTATCCTTTTTGCCTTCTACAATTGCCTAATTTATTGGGATGTTGCCCCTTACCTCAGGATCCCCAAAGGAAAATTTTATTTTAACCGAACATCGTGAAATTTTACAGGTTTATTTATTGAATGTATATGAACACTTCTTTCTAACCACTATAGTATAGCGAAATTTTCATTAGTAGTATTCCCGATATTTAATGGATATAACAATAATTATATTTATTTGAATGAAAAGTGCTGTGAAAATCAGAATTTAAAACTATATTATTGGATTTTCTTCCGGAATGTTACAATTAATTTATTTAGCAATTGTTAAATAGATTTATTGACTATATATCTAAGCATTGCCGAACAATAGCTCTTGTTGGTTGTTCAGGCATATTAAAAGTTTTCACATTAAACACCGAAAAAAATTAAATTTATTGCTCCAAATTTACACAGAATTTATATTAAATCGCTTTTATTTACTAGTTAACACACTGTTTCTAATATTGTTGAATATATATTACTGTGTAGATTAATTTAATTCATTTTTATTAATTAATTTAACTAAAATCATCATGAGGACACTTCAATTTTGATGAAACAAAAATAAAACAAAAGCATTTTTTTCAAAAAGGTAAACAAACAAAACAATAATAAATAAATTAATGGCGTCTGTTATTATTATGGTGAAAAATCGAATACAAAATATATATGCTCGGTGGTGGCACAAAATTACACCGGGCACAATATGAATCTGTTCGGCAAATTTTAAATACTCGATACATTCTAGTACATTTTATTTATAATTTTATAAAATGTAGTGGAATATGAATCGAATTTATTGGATTTGTATCCGATTGATGCTTTTTATATTTTATCACTGATAAGATAATAAATCAGGTACCGAAATCAAACAAAACTTTGCCGGAAGAAATTTTAAAATGTTACCAAGAAACTGTAACTTCGGAACGAAACTGCCATTACTCACAACTACAGCTCTACATAATTCCAAGTTAGAATTCCCATGCTTTTACAATACAATATATATTTATTTCTAAAACGTATTGTATTTGGTTTTTATTAATTATAAGTAAAAAGTAATAATATTATAGTTTGGTAATTACTTAAACAATATTTTTACTGATATACATTTTCCAAAGACTATATAAATATATATATAATACCATTTTCTACAAATTCTACCATCAATTAAATAACAAATCCTGCCTCTCGCATACATTTTTTATGGGCTTCTATTAATTGTTGACAATTTGGTTCACCATTTTCCACAATACTGAAATGAAACCACAAAATATAAATACAGTAAAGATCTTTTTTACACAAAACAATAAACATCCATCATCACCACAATATTATTACAACGAAAATGTATATCTACCATTGATCTCTGGCCTTTTTTGTTTCCGGACATGCACAACAAGCTTTACATTTTTGATTCTCTTTTGAATTTGGGCTTGGACTAGATAATGATAATATGGTTCCCATTTTGTCGGTATTAGAAGCAATTTTTGAATCTGAAAAGTATTAAAAAAAAAAAAATAAATACAATTTTAATTTTATTGAAAATTGTAAATAAAAAAAAAATGTATCACATGTTTGAGGTTAAACTAATTATAACAAAAAATATATATGACAAATTAATAAAAATACATTTAAAAATTTAATAATATGGATTTAATTAATTGGTTAATTAATGCTTTTTAAATGTTACACCATCTTACCTTATAATGCTTGATTTTTCCTATTTAATTATTTATTATTAAAATTCCACCTTCTTCTTTTAAACTTTTTATTATGATTTATTTATTGTTAGGTAATTTTTCATATAGAAAAAAAAAGAATAAAAATTAAATTATAAAAAAAATGTTGACATTTGAAATCGATATTGGAAACATTTGGAAGTTTTGATGGAATATAGTAATGGTGTTTTCATTATGCATCGCAATCGCGCTTCAAGTTTATGATATTTTTATTACAAAACCCACTGACTGAGTGGTACATTTTGATTGGTTAAAAAGCACACTCGGGCACAGTGCGTTTGTTTTTATTACGGCTTATTTTCACAACTAAGTGCGCACTCAATTTCAAAATGATGGACCTCGTCCCCTTCTCTATTAACAACTGAGTTTATTTTCAATGGACACTCATATACAAATAAACTACATGTTTATTATAATCACACATAAAGACAAATTCTACACTATTTTATTACTAAATCGCACTGAAAAAAACAACTCGTGTCAGGGCAAATGTAGTATTTGTCGCACTGCGTTGCTAGAACACAACAGTTGCGTATGAACCTAGTTAACCTCATTTAACTCAACACATTAATTCATTTTCATTGTGATAAATACTTTAGGAATACAAATTTGTGTGTTTGCATGTGTCATCAAAAGTGTTACATTTTAAATTGTTGAACACTTTATATGGCCACATTAACCGGTCGAAAACACCATTAATAACACTGTCCCAAAATAGCGAACGCCATTTTTATTTTATGAACCATTTTTTTTAAGCGAAAATATGATTTAAAAACAAAATGGCGGCCGTCCCCACTAGAGAATTAGAAACAAAATTGCACAACAAGAAATACATTAAATGTAAATAATTTATATTAATGAGAACTTGGGATTTGGGAATTTAAAAAGTGAATTTGTTTTTTTTTTTTTGATTCCTTGATCTGGTGGTAAATACTAAATGTTAAAATAAACCTCGTTATCATCACCATCATTTGACTACCTCAAATATAGATTATTTGGAAATGCCTATAATAACTGTTATTTGGAATAATTATTTGGAAATGCCTATAATAACATTGAAATTTATCATAAACAATAAAGGATGACAACAAAAATCTATATGCCCGTTAAGAAGTTAGACAATGTTTAATGGGAAATGGGAATTCCGCGAAGCCGTGGTAATACGTGCAGTGACAAGTGAGTATAATTTTTGATTTAATTTTATTTAAAATGTATGTAATTGGAACGACTGGTAAAAATATAGTCAATCACGGACTCACGCACGGTTCCATAATTCTAAATTTATTTTGAAAAATTTCAGAATATTATAATCAGTTATTGATAATAAAATTTTTGCAAGAGATTTTCCTGGGTTACGGAGGAAGTATCTGCGGATTGTAAAATGTTTAAAGAAAATTAAAGAAACATTCGATTATATGTGACTTAGTAAAAAATCGTTATAGCTTTTAATATGTTGTTAAATTAAAGCTATAAATACACTGTGCAGTGCTGGTATAATCAAATGTGTGTTAGGCAGTGTTTATTTGAAAACTAAAAAGTTGTTATTAAAGTTATAAAATAACGCATTAATATGATAATTTTCCCCCTCAAAATTATTGTTTTGTAAGTTTTGTTTATAAAAAGAGGATACAATTTTATTTTAGTCACATCGAAATCCGTCATTCTTCAAATAACTAGGTAAGAACATTTTCTTAATAATTAATTCCCGCAGAGTAATTTTTTAAAATTATAAGTGAAAACACACGTATGTAATTCGTATGTTTTGATAAGGAAATTTCATAACAAGACCAAATGCATTTTAACCCAATAAATAAATAAATGCACAGAGAAAATCAAAAGGTATCGCATACTTAAACTTGTTGCTATAGGTCGGTTATGTTGCTGCTATATATATATGCTATTTAAAAATAATGTGTATGTACTATATCTGTATAATATCATAATATATATATAGAACAGTATTGAATAAATTTAATTTTGTGTGTATTTTCAGTTTTCGTTAGTCTTTTATCTGCACTACGTACGGTGGTCGGTGATATAGTGAACATCATCACTTCATCAGTATCGAAAGATCCTAGTAGTGAGAACAACCGTTTGTGATTTTTATTGTTATTGTTGTTCTTATCGGTATATAATTATATATATTTATATTTATATATATATATAGTATCAATCACTAAATTATGGCAACTTATTTACGTCGGCATTCCAGTATATTATTATTTAAACGAATTTTACAAAATAATAACATTAAAAAGTCATATAATTTAAATGTAAGCACAATTATTCTATTTATAAAATTATAATACTATGCGGTGTGTGGATCGTCAATATTTTTATTATTATTATATTCAGTTTTGCCAAAACAAATATGTATTTAAAATTTAAAGTTTTTAAAATCTTTAATTCAAAATACGTACTATATGTGTGTAATTAAATGACAAAAGTACGAAATTAAACTTATATAAAAAATAACCCCCTCACTATTAATTTCATTGAAGTTGTTTTAATTGATTTAAGTTAATTATTTTTTTCTTCTATACTTTATTACATTGAATAATTAGAATAATTTTTTTTTTACTTACATAATCGAATTTGTTTTCTTTACGTTGTTTTTAAATTGTATATGTGTGTTAAAAGTCCGACCGATATCGATGTATTTTTTGTTATGAAAGTTATTCATATTAATGTGTGCAAAAATATTATATCGCATATACAATAAAAGAATCTGATTTATTAAATATTTTCATTGTAGTGATCGTATATACAGGTTGTCCGTTGTTTCGCAAAACGCATATTTTATCCCTATATATTTGTGTCGAATCTAAAAGTAAACTCTTTTGTTGCTTAATTTTACACTATCAAGTGGGTTTGCTTTTGGTCACGGACGACTACAAGGTGAATCATACATTGGTTAAACATTACCGGTTAGCATTTATATTATTTAACGTAGCTCCCCGGTCGCGGTTGATTGTTGTCTGTTCAGTTCCGATCAATTGCTTGCATTAGCGGTTTATTGAATTCTACCAGGTATACCGGTTAATGTTTGCCGCTCACATATATATATGGCTACACAAGCGGATGTAGTAAACCAAAATGGCTGAATTTTTTTTGTTTAAAAGCTATGATATATCTCTCCAGAAAATAGTTAACAGCAGACCTCTTATCGAGCAACAACATTGTTAAAAAAATAAGTTAAAATGTCTAATTTAGTGTCAGTAAAACGCGAAATGCGGACAGCATTTCTTTTTTGTTTTCGTTTGAAGAAAACTGCGGCAGAAACACATCGAATGCTTGTAAAAGCTTATGGCGATAACACTTTATCAGAAAGAGCATGCAGACAATGGTTTCACCGATTCAAAAGTGATGATTTTGATGTGGAAGACAAAGAGCGCCCGGGACCGCCGAAAAATTTTGAGGACAACGAATTCCAGTCTCTGTTGAATGAAGACGACACACAAACGCAATAACAACTTGCAGAACAACTAGGAGTTGCTCAACAAACCCTTTCCGATCACTTGAAAGCAATGGGAAAGATCCAAAAGGAAGGGAAGTGACTTAAAGCCACATGCATTGACTGAAAGGCAACAAGAAAATCGTAAAACCACCTGTGAAATGCACCTTCAACGGTACAAAAGGAAGTCTTTTTTGCATCGAATCGTGACTGGTGATGAAAAGTGGGTTTATTTTGAGAATCCGAAACGCAAAAAATCATGGATTTCACCAGGCCAGCCATCAACATCGATTGCAAAGCCAAATCGCTTCGGCAAGAAGAGAATGCTTTGTGTTTGGTGGGTTCACAAAGGTGTTCCACGAGCTTCTAAAACTTGGTGATACTGTTAATACTGATCGCTACCGACAACAAATGATCAATTTGAACCGTACTTTGCTGCAAAAACGACCAGAATATCAAAAAAGACAACACAAGGTATTATTCCTAGATGACAATGCACCAACACACAAAGCAATACCGGTTCAGGAAACGTTAGAGGCGCTTAACTGGGAAGTTTTATTGCATGCGGCTTATTCAGCAGACTTGGCTCCTTCAGACTACCATTTTTTTTCATCCATGGGCCACGACTTTAAGGATCAAAACGTCTGAAGAACTCGAAAATTGGGTCTCTGACTGGTGTTCATCAAAGGAAGAACAATTTTTTTGGCGTGGTATCCACACCAAAAATTTACCTGAAAGGTGGACAAAATGTGTAACTTGCCATGCAAAATATTTTGAAAATGTTTTTGTGTTTTCTCCCACAAAAAATGTGTTTTTTTTTTCACTTAAAAAACGGCAAACATTAAACGATCCCCTTTTAAACCACATCCACATTAAACGTATACCTGGTAAACGATCCACTTATTCAATCTCACAAAAATTCACACAACAAAATTTCTATGAAGGCAGGCAAGCAAGAGCAGAGTGTTCGGCGATCTTAAAACCAGAAAATAATTTCCCGGTTTGCCCGAACCCATTCGCTCGCTCCCATTAGCAAACTTTTATGATTTGAATTTTTGAAGTTCACATCCACAATTAAAAAAATTAATTTAAATAAAATAAATATATTTGAATTTGAAATAATTTCTATATAATTTGGTCTATGGTGTTTTCTCAAAAATTTCAGAAATCAAATCGAAATTTTCACAAAACATTACAATTGGATAAAATTGTGGCATTTAATTTAAGTGATATCGGTGAGGGAATACGCGAAGTAACGATTAAAGAATGGTTTGTAAAAGTTGGTGATGTTGTCCAACAATTTGATAATTTATGTGAAGTACAAAGTGATAAAGCTTCGGTAACCATAACAAGTCGATATGATGGTAAAATAACCAAAATTTATCATACCATTGATGAAATTGCTTTGGTTGGAAAACCACTGCTGGAATTCGATGTTGTAAATGAAGATGGTGATGATGATTCTAGTTCATCTTCATCTTCTTCTTCTTCTTCATCATCGGAAGATGAATCGAAATCTACACAAAGTTCTTCTACAACATCATCATGTCCTTCGAAGGGGATTGAAGGAGGAACGACTGTTAAACCATCGGATAATTTAAATGAAATGATGAATAAAAAGGTACTAACAACACCTTCAGTGCGACGTATTGCCATGGAAAATAATGTTGATTTAAAAAAAGTACCACCTACTGGTAAATTAGGACGTATCCTAAAAGGTGATGTTTTAGAATATTTAAATATTGTACCGGCTGGAACAAATCAACCGCATCCAACATTATTGATGAAACAGAATAGTAGCAGCATAAATAATGTAACTGGTGACGTCCCAACGTATCAAACATTAAAACCGTTGGCGGCCGATCGTCAAGAAATTTTAAAAGGTGTACGTAAAATTATGTTTAAATCAATGACCGAATCTTTGGTAAGTGTGAAAACGCGACGATCTTAAAATTCTGTTTTAAACCCGATATAATAATTCAATATTTATAATTCATTCAGAAAATACCACATTTTGCATACAGTGATGAAATTGACATGAGTGCATTGATATTGGTACGAGAAGAATTAAAGGCGACCGCCCTAGAACGTGGTATAAAATTAACGTATATGCCATTTTTCCTAAAGGCTGCCTCATTAGCATTGCTAAAATATCCGATAATTAATAGTACATTGGATGTTTCAAAAGAAACGATTATTTATAAGGCGGCACATAATATTAGTGTTGCAATGGCAACGGCTGATGGTTTGGTCGTACCAAACGTAAAACATTGTGAACAAAAAAGTATTTTTGAAATTGCACGTGATTTAAATCAATTGCAAGAACGTGGCCATAAAGGACAATTGCGACCCGATGACTTTTCAAATGGAACATTTTCATTATCAAATATTGGAATAGTAAATATTTTATTTTATGATTTTTTTTTATTGTATAATCATCAATTTTTTATATTTGATATATAATCATCATTATATATATATAGATTGGGGGAACGTATACGCATCCTTGTATTATGCCTCCGCAAGTTTCAATTGGTGCCATGGGAAAAACTAAGGTAATTTTTAATTAATATATAACAGTTGGGCTTAACCAGTTGGGGTTCGTAGGCTAACAATAAAAAATTTGATTTTATTTTTCAATGTAGTTGCATTCAAGGACGATACAACTATTATATAGCCTTCATACATTTTTTTTTATCATTTTTTCATAATTCGATTTGTCTTTAGCCTCAAAAATGCCTCAGAGTTTCGGAGATGACCTCTTAATCGGTGCTACATTTCTTTCCAGAGAACAGGAAAAAGTCGCTGGTGGCCAGATCTCGAGAAATCGGTGGCAATGCGAAAGCAATTCGAAGCCCAATTCATGCAATTTTGCCATCGTTTTCATTGTTGTTTTTGTGAATTCGTGCGGCACCCACTTTTTTTAGAGCTTTCGCATACTCAAATATTCATTCATAATATGCCCAACACACGTTCCTTTGATACCTTTTTAGAGTATCGCAGCTATCTCGATCAACTTCACTTTACGATCAGTCAAAATTATTTTGTGAACTTTTTTGATGTTTTCGTCGGTAACAGCCTCTCTGTTGGACGTCCGCACTGCGTGCATCGTCTTCAGGGCTCATTTCGCCTCGTTTAAACTTAGCAAACCACTTCTCAACGGTTGATTTTCCTGGTGCAGAGTCCGAATAATAATTTATCAGTCCAACAGCCTACAGACTTCAACAGTATTTTGTTCGCCAAAAAGCAATGCTTTATTACCACACGAAATTCTTTTTTATCCATTTGTTTTTCAAACTAACCAAAGGTTGATCATTCACTCAAAATGCTGTATATCTCATAAACTAATAGTTCGACAGCGGTCAAATTAAATACACATATCTTTTAAAGGTTAAGGCTAACTAAAACCATATGGATTTAATGCTTGTAGCTTAACCATTTATGTTTCAGCTTCCTTTCAGTCCACCTGATATACGACGATCTTTAGTTCTTATATAAAGTTGTACCTGAATGTAATCTTAATTTTATTTCATTTACGTAATGTGTGCTTTGGTTTTTTTATGAGATTGCGGTCGCAGATTTTCTTCCACAAAATAAAAACCAATAATAAATATGTTCTCATATAAATGTGTTATATAATATTACGGTTTTTTTTGCAACTTCCTTCGGTAAATTGCTTTATTCTGTCTTGAATATAGCATAAATGAATTGTTTTCGTTTTACCTTTCTGATGCATTCCTGGTGCTTATTTATTTATTTAACAAACAGATTAAATTCTAATACATTACATATTAATATTACAATAAATTCATAACTATATGTCAATAACAATCACAATATTACAATAAATTTTTCGGTTTTATTTCTTTTTTTATTCAAAATATACAAAATATACCTAACCTAATGATAATAAATATAATACAATAAAACTACAATACACAAAGTAAAAAACAAATAAACTTAAAAACAAAACTGCTCCCCCGGCATGGTCATTTGACCGTCGCCGTCGAGCCCAGTTCCTTACCCCTACCCATTATACTCCATTACCCATTCCTTTCTATAACGTTTTAATTCCATTATAAATCTTCCTACCAATTTCCACTCGCACCTCTTTCCACCCACCAAAACCCTTCTCCCCGATAATACCTCCTTAACCTCCTCTTTCGTTAACTCCGGCACCCCCAACCATTTCTTCCTAACCTCCTTCAGCATCGGGCAGACCCCTATAAAGTGCCACACAGTCTCCCATTCATTCCTATTGCATAACGCGCAACTTTCAACTTTCTTCTGTCCCCATCGTTTGCATATTTAACATCGCAAGTCTATGCAAATATAGGGGGGAAATATGATTGTATCCGACCAAGGAAGGGCAAATTAGAGCAAATTTAAGGATTTTTTTCGGTAGATTCTAATCTATGTTTTGCATTTGAATAATGTGGAAAACAAACCGGACATTGTCATATTCATGAATTGATCGTACCGCAGAGTGAGTAAAACAATACGAATCGGAAAGTTCCCTACCCAAACCCACACGAATCATAAAACCGCAAAGACTCTGCACTTTATTTACCACATAATCCATATGAGATTTAAATGTAATTATGACATCCAAATAAACTCCCAAATTCGAGGGTTTTTGTCCAAAATAGTCTAAATTATTATCATTTAAATGGATAACAATTAAAATAAATATGTTCGTTTACGCGTAAATCACATGATAATCTTATATTTGAAAATATATTTCCCAACAACATAAAATTCCTGGAACACCAATCGTAAAATGCACAAAGATCAGTCTGTATAATGCCCTCTGGCATCATCAAGTGTAATAATAGGTTTTTGTAAATTTTAATGTCATCCACATGAAGTTTGACACTCGGAATGTTTAATAACAGAAAACAACAAGTCATTGATGAAAAACACGAATAAAATATATAGGTCGCAAATGGCTACCCTATGTGGCACCCCCCAGACCTATAACAATAAAACAGTGTAAAAGGATTGAATTTCCTCCCAATATATATGTTTGATTCCATAAGAAGTTAAATATGAATCGCCTTAACTACTATATAGTGACTATACCAGCCAATAGTCAGACTTGAATTGAATGTCTAGCGGTAGCGATGGATTTTTTTCAGTTCTGTTCAGCAAATTGTTCATTCTTTAAGAAATATAATTTAAATTATCAAAGGAAATTTTTTGGTAAAATTACACTTACCCGGCGCACAAACCCCAAACTCAATTTTGAGTATGCACATTTGTAGAGAGTCGTATCCCGACCAATTTTTGTTCTGGACTTAGTGGCGAACTCTTCCCATCTGGCCAGGAGAGGGAGTCAAAATTTGCATGGGGAAATTTTTAATTCAAAGGGTCAAAAATTTGAAAATTTTCAAAAATCTAAAAAACAGCATTTTTTAAAGGATGCATTGTTTTTATAAGCCACAATAATAAAATTGAACAGTTTCCACACCACCCAAGGGGTATGCTTTCCAATGCGTTTTTTTAACGTTCTATCTCCCTAATAGACCTAATGTATGATTTTTTAACACAATTTCTTAATTTGTGTTTAATTTATTTGCATCCATTGAAATACGTGAAAACGACTGAAAATATTATTGACTTAAAAAAAGATTCATCGCAATGATTTTTTCGAATTTTTAGGAATTCTGAAATTGTTGATCCCTCCCCTGGTCTGCTGTGGGGGCGACTAAGCCCTGGAAAAAGTTTCTGAGGGCATGACCCTTAACACCTTCCCTTATAAATTCCCCATACAAAATTTGAAGCCACCCCCTGGCCAAACGAGTTCGGGCGCAGCCTAGTTCTAGAACCAACATTTTTTTTTGTACTGTTCCCCTCCACCACTTCAGGTACTAAAATAAAAAATTCCCTGTGCTGAACTTTTTGAGATTTTGGGATTTTCCAAATTTTGTTTCCACTTCCACCACCACTTTTTCCACTTCCACCACGCCGAAGGCCTAAGACATTAAGTCCAGAAAACAAAAGTTGATCAGGATGGGACCCTCTACATATGCGTGCATGACTAAATAACATTATTCCGGCACAGCCGGTTTTTTTTAATAATAATTCAAATTTCGTTTTTTATTTGTAATTTCAGATTGTACCAAGATTTGGACGTAATAATGAAATAATAAGAGCACATATTATGAGTGTTAGTTGGTCAGCCGATCATCGTGTCATTGATGGTGTCACAATGGCAAGCTTTTCTAATTTATGGAAACAATATTTAGAAAATCCAAATTTATTCCTTTTGGACGGACATTAATTTCGTTTTTTCACATAATATATTTATTACATCTATTTTTTTTTGTTTGTTGTTTTTGACGTGTGTGGGATTTTGGGGTATTATTGGAGAGTAATAATTAATTATATGTCTATATATATATATATATATAATTTTAACAAAACAAATAAGTAACCGGATTGCATTTATTATAATTAAAATGATAATATTATATTTTGTATAAAAAAAAAAAAACGTTGTATAAAAAGGGTTGAATATCACAGGTATCGTATTGTATTGTAAGTAATCGAAAAATTTTTATTTTGGAAAAGGATTAAAAAAATTAAAAATAAACAAACAGAAAACTACTGACAACAATGAGTGAACAAACGTTTAGACTTTTTGTGATGCATTTATTTTATTTTTTTTTATTATATAATATAAATTTTACAATTTTCAATTATACAATAAATAAATATATATATATATTTTTATCAAAATGTTTTTGGGTTAGTTTTTAAAAAAAAAAATGTCATATCACAATTTTATTTTTGTTGTGTTTTGCATAAAGCTAATTAATTAAATTATATAATTGAATAAAAAATAGACCCCCCCATAAATAATATATATATATTTGGATAATTTTGGTTATGTATGAGATAATGAAACACAAGGGCTTAAAATATATTCTTCACACTTTGATGTAAACTGATGATGATGATGATGATGATGATGAGTAAAAATGGAATATTCTTTTGAATAACTTTCAAGATTTGTAAATACGTTTTTGTAGTGTTATATGCAGCCGTTAAACGTTATATTATTTATCAATCGTAGTTAAACTAAGAAATTCAGATTTTCTTGCTAGATACTCATTATAACGAGCTTTAGCAAACCTATATTATTAAAAATACAAATACAAATATATCACAGTATTATAAAAGGAATTTGGAATTTGGAAAATCTGATCAATTTACCAGGTATACCGGTTAATGTCCGCCGCTCACACATAAATGGCGATACAAGTGGATGTAGTAAACCCTGAATTGCCTGAATTTTTTTTTCTTGGTTTAAAGCTGTAACATTTCTCTCCAAAAATTAGTGGACAGCAGACCTCTTATCGAGCAACAACATTGTTAAAAAATAATTCAAAACGTCTAATTTAGTGTCAGTAAAACCCGAAATGCGCACAGTATTGCTTTATTGTTTTCTTTTGAAGAAAACTGTGGCAGAATCACATCGATTGCTTGTAAAAGATTATGGCGATAACACTTTATCAGAAACAACATGCAAAGAATGTTTTTACCGATTCAAAAGTGATGATTTTGATGTAGAAACAAAGATCGCCCGGGACAGCCGAAAAAGTTTGAGGATATCGAATTGTAGTCTCTATTGGATGAAGACGACACGCGAACGCAACAACAACTTGCAGAACAACTAGGAGTTGCTCAACAAACCCTTTCCGATCACTTGAAAGCAATGGGAAAAATCCAAAAGGCGGGAAAGTGGGTTCCACATGAATTGAGTGAAAGGGAACAAGAAAATCGAAAAACCATTTGTGAGTTGCACTTTGAACGGTACAAAAGGAAGCCTTTTTTGCATCGAATTGTGACTGGTGATTAAAAGTGGATTTATTTTGAGAATTCAAAACGCAAAAAACCGTGGGTTTCAGCAGGTCAGCCATCAACATCGACTACAAAATTAAATCCATTTGGTAAGAAGAGAATGCTTTGGGTTTGGTGGGATCACAAAGGTGTAGCACGAGCTTCTAAAACCTGGTGATACTGATCGCTACCGACAACAAATGATCAATTTGAACCGTGCAAAAACGACCAGAATATCAAAAGAGACAATACAAGGTAATTTTCCTACATGACAGTGCACCATCACACAAAGCAATACCAGTCCAGGAAACGTTCGAGGTGCTTCCCTGGGAAGTTTTATCGCATCTGGCTTATTCACCAGACTTGGCTCCTTCAGACTACCATTTGTTTTCATCGATGGACCACGCCCTTAAGGACCAGCACTTCAAAAGGTTTTCATCAAAGGAACAATAATTTGATTGGCATGGTATCCACAAATTGCCTGAAAGGTTGACAAAATGTGTAACAAGTGATGGAAAGTATTTCGAATACAAATTTTTTTGTGTTTTCTCCCACAAAAAGTGTGTTTTTTCTCTTTAAAAAGAAAGAGCGGACATTAACCGGTATACCTATGGTAATTACTTTAAAAAATTCATACCCAATAAAATCAAAATCAATCGTTGAATGTTCACATTGAATTAAAGCCCATACAGCCCAAAAGAAATGGGATGCCAAAGCAAATGCATTCACTTGACCGTATAATAATTCAACATCTTTATCTGTTACCGGATTGTTGTTGGTATTATCATTTCTATATGTTTCTAAATATACACGTAACCATTTCTGTTGAAATTCCTTGGATGGATATCGACTGTAATTGATTATATCAATGCCTGTTATAAAATGTTATAAAAACAAAACATTAATCAACAGATTATATTAAATTTTAAAATAGCGCTTTTATTTATTTCATCATACCTACAAATTCAGTAAAATGATTTCCAATATCATATGCTTGAAAATTATATCCAGCATATTCATAATCAATAAATGTTACCTTTGTTTCCGATTCATTATAAATTACATTACCCAATAATAAATCATTATGACAAAATACAATTGGACTATTTAATTGTTCCAAATGTTGATATAATTGTGAAAAATCATCTTCCAATTGTTTTGCAGTTGGAAAACATTTTGATAATCTGTAAAACAAAATTATTATTTACACAAAATAAATATATCTCTAATATATTATATAAAAGAATTAGTGTCACTACACGAAGAGATGAACTTTATGGAGGGCAATCTAAGGGGTGATTCAGCTAGAGAGTTACTACAAAAAATGGGATAGAAAACATAATGCCCATACATACAGTGACCATAATTAAAAGGAAAAATGAACTTTGTTCACAAATACGGGATATATCTAAAAAAAAAATGGAGGAATGGGACCGGCCAGGCAAATAGCCGATGACGCCCAAAAATACTTCACAAGCGGATCAAAGACAAAAGGAGCGTAGTGTTGATGCGCGAGGTATACATGGTCCCAAGTGTTTAATGTTCAGTATGTCTTTAAGTGGAGATGCAACTGCATTTCAAGCCGAGATATAGCGGAAAAAATCAGAGAGAGAGAGAGAGAGAGAGAGAGACAGGGACATGAATGGAATTCGTGTCAGCATACTCCCTGAAAATCAGGCGGCTTTGTTTTGATGACACTCCAACAAAATATAGTTTCAACTCCAAATTGGTCCTTGAATGTTACGAAGTTCTAAACAAATAGGTGGTAAACAGGTGAGATGTTAAATTCATCTGGATGCCAGTTTTTTACAATCAATATTGGACATACGGGCAGCGAGGACGCGGAAAACTTGGCATCACCATTCTATTCTGTTTACCAAAACAAAAAAACCAAATGGAAACAATTTAAATGTGGTCCAATGAAAAGGTTAAGGAAAACTGGCAAAAACATCAGGGACCTTAAGCATTCAAAAAAAAATTTACAAATATAAATGCAAATAGAGCTGAACAAGCCCTGAACTTGCCGCGAGAACAACTTAAAATGCTCTGCTGGGCTCTCACGGGATATGCGCCGTGTAACTACCATATCAAAAACATGCGGGAGTGGTTGAAAATGAGCAGTGCAGATTCTGTGGACAGTGGAACACATACATACTCCCAAATGTTCAGCGTTCTATAAAAAAAAAGAAGGATATATCTAGGAAAGGCTATCTCGCAGCAGTGTAAGTGTATATAAAAACGTTGCAATAAAAGCGGACTTCAGTTTCCCAATTGAAGACCTATGAGTAAAAAGAAAGCGGTTTACCGATATCAGCAACTCCCCAACCCTTGTGGGAGAGGTTTTAGTCGGTATGATGTCCTAGTGAAGGGAGTCCACGGACACATAGTAAATGTTAGATGGATTTCCTCTTCCAAGAAATAAAAAAAACAGTATTTTTTCAATTGCCAGTTGAGAATTTTATTTTACGTATTTTTTCATATCGTGTGAAGTCGTCTGTTTACGCAATTTTTCATGATTTGAATATTATTGATGAGAATGATAATAATTCAGAAACGGGGTACGATGTCTTGACGAAGCCAGGATGAGTTGGAGTGCAGGTAGATTATTTGAAATTTTACTATAGCTTTTCTTGGGGCGATTTTAAGTCCTTAACTTTATAATTTTGGCTGTCAGACTTGTTTATACACAGCGCTATATTATATACAGTGTAACATAGAGAATTTCCTTAAGAAAATTATAGACAGAGAATTTCCTTAACAAAATTATCTACAGAAAATGTCCTTAACAAAATTATAGGCAGAGAATTTCCTTAAAAATATTATATACAGAGAATTTCTCTAACAATATTATCTACATAGAGTTTCCTTCAGAAAATTATAGACAGAGAATTTCCCAACTTATAGACCGCGCATTGACTTAAAAAAATTATCAGCATGGAATTGCCTTAATAAAATTATAGAAAGAGAGTTTTCTATAATGTGATTTTCGATTTGGGTTTTTTAAGATTTGATCTCAGATTTTTGCTTTCCAATCGAACATGAAAAATAAAAAAAAATCAAATAATTCCGATTTGAATTTCGTTTCGTATAGTATATCTAATTGTAAGAATAAAAACGGCAAAACCGCAATCATTAAATGATAATACGCTATATTATTAATAAAGATTAGTTTTGTATACTAAATGAACCGCGTTTCAAACCACGTTATCATCTTAATATAGAAACTCCCCCATTAGCATATACAGAGCTCTATCTATATACAATTTAAAACCCATTCGAATTGGTTATTAAAATAATTATATTTCTATTATTGTATTTTATTTAAAAAAAAAAAATACTGATAGATGATTGATCATTTAAAAAAAAAATTTACAAATTATAATTATTGATTTAATTTGACTAACATATGATTGAGTAATGACTGCGTTGAGAAGGTATCAGGCAGAACATGACACAAAACATTATTATAATGTGATGATAATATAATTGAATGCATAATTATAGATCATTATATTCTATTAAATGCGTGTGTCGCGTGTCCCGACATTCCCCGACCAAGCCCGACATTTTTGGCATAACATTGCCATACCAGCGGCTGGCCGCATAACAGCGGCTGGCGTCAGACGTTGAAACTAAATATGTAATAAATGGGAATTCCTTATTTGGGAAAGGATGAAGCACGAGATTCATCAACACCCTTAAGTGAATATATTGTTCTCAAACTTATTGAACTTAAGTTTTTCTCTGGCGTTCAAATTGCCATAAAAAAATACTATACATTGTTTGGGGACAATACGTGAAAAAAAAAGGACTTCCCAAAAATGTACAAACAAAAGAAAGATAGCATAGTTCATTTTTCAAGTTTGCTTTATGAATCAAATGGATGTGCACTTACTATCTACAAGAGTCAACCGAAAAAAAAAGTTACGTCAAAAAGTTAAAAAAGTACAAAGCACAAATACATCAAAATTGATAAAACTAACAAGAAATTACCCGAAACTGTGTCGTTTTATAACAATACTAAGTTTGGCGTCAATGTGACTGACTAAATGGCACGTAAATATAGAGTAAAATCAGGTTCCAGAAGATGGCTACTTCAAGTTTTTTTCAATGTTCTAGATGTACCTAGGATAAATGCCTGGATATTGTATAAAAACACGACAGGTGTAAAGATATCAAGAAAAAAGTTTCTGTTTCTTCTAGCTGAAGAACTTGCTTCTGAATATGAGATTTCTTGTGAGAAAACCACAAGAAACTGATATCTCAGCAGATAATATACCAAGTTCAAGTATCATACGTAAATGGCGCCAAACAGGACAGTGTAATAATAATATATCTAGTGTTAAGAAATGTAGATAAAAAATATTAATTTTTTTTTTTTGATTACCTTTCATGTGTAGTTGGATTTGTAAATTGTTCAGGTATTAAACGTAAAAATTGTTGAATTTTATTCAAAAGTAATGGTGTTCTTGTATGATGTAAATTGTTTTTCAGAACATGATCTCGTCTATTTTCTGTATGATTTGTATTTATTATTAAATCAATTTTACATGATTCATCGATAATAGATGAATGAGTAGAACAGTTAGAACACATTTGTATTTGCTCCAGATCATCAGCTCCGTCACATTCCGTTATATTCATATGTTTATGACACTTATTATAATATTCTCCATTAGCAGCAGCAGCAGTTGAATTGAGTTGAGTTTCAAATGTACCATTTTTTTGTGGAATTTTATGTAATTTAGCCATATGTTTGGCTATTAATGGCCATATCTTTGGATCGATAACGGTATCGGGTGTTAACGTTACACCTGGTACAAATTCATAAGCTAATCCATTTGCAAATGTTGCATATAAAGCGGGTGCAAAACCATATGAATGTAAAAAAATTATATTTTGACGTTCAATATCACGATCAATTAGTAAATCTGTTTTATTGCCATAAACTCGAACTAAAATAACTTCATCATTTTGATGATCATTTTCTGTTGCTTTTACGTTTACTTTTACCGTTGAACAGCCGGGTTTATTGTTATCGGTTAATACTTGTTGTTGTTGTTGGTCTTGTTGGTCCAATGATCCGTTAAAAAAACATCCAACCAATTTATTTGTTATACCATCTGTAAATAACTGATTTGTATAAAATCGATGGTTAAGATAAATTTTTTTTTTTTTTAAACATAGGATTTGATGTGTTTATTAGGGGAATGTACTTATGCTATTTGAATGATTATAGAAGAAGAGAAAGAAAGAACGCATTAAACGTCGTCCTCGTCAATATTGGATAGATTTCTTTGAATAATTTTGAGATTCCGAGGAGCCGAATACTGTTGCGTTTTATTGATTAATTTGAAAATATCTCATATTATTATTAAGTATATATATATTTTTTTTCTATTAATATGCGAAACGATAAGCTCTTTACTCTGTTTGATATTTAGAAGAATATTATTTTAGCATTGAAAACTTTTATCTTGCGTCTTCTTATCTTATTATACACAATAGACAATAAATTGAATTTATATATATGACATGTTATTATATTTTGTATATCAATGTTTTAAATCTAGACCTGTAAATTGTAAAAATCTTATACAGAGGTAAAGTGTATATTATATATATAGTATAATAAGATAAGATAAGAATTCTCAAATCAATGGTAAAATCTTCTGAAAGTATATATACAATAGAATTGAACAAAATCGCTCCGTCACATAAAAAATAACCAAGTTTTACTTTGAAAAATCTATAAAAATATTGGTTTAGTTTTCTTAGATCGCATATAGGATTGAAATTTTAGAAATAATATTTGTTTTTTTTTTCATTAACAGTGTCCTTAACAGGTAAAATCTTTTACAACAGTCTTTGAACAAATTGAGGATGATGTCACTTGAAAAAAATTTATAATATACGTTTACTTTATATTTATATAGAGAAAGATATATTATAATTAAATAAAAGCATATTAATGTTAATGACATTGTAAATCATATTTGAAGATTATTGTGTTCATTTTTTCAAAAAAAAAAAAAAATTACACAATTTATATATAATCTTAAGATAAACAATATATTTTAGTTGTGTGACTCAATTTTAAGTCAAATATTACAAAATTAAACAATCAAATGTTTTAATACGCAGATATATTATTGTATGATAAAGGGTGTCCCCGTACAGGGTGCCAACCCTAAACTGACAGGATCTACACCGCATTTCCAATCAAAAAATGTGTGGCGACCCCATGTCTATCTCGCTTTGGGTTTCGAGCTAGCCCGAAAAAACGATTTTGTTGAAGTTCAAGGTAATGTCATTTACCATATCTCAGGAACCACTAATCGGAATCCAATAATTATAACCTTGTTGGAAAGGTATTTTAACGATCTTAAACTCTTTCTAATAACATAAACATCGGTGCAAACCCGTTTTCATGCTATAGCTGGTCAAACACACCTAGAACTCTAGCGCTTTTACGTTTATTAGCTGTCAGTTTTTAGGAAAATTTCTTCGATGTTTTAGTGCTTTAATTTGATGTACAAACTTTAAAAATGTATCAACTCGTTTTAGAGAAATGACGAAAATAATATTGAAATGCAAATTTTTCAAAAATTTAAAACACATTTATTACATTGCAAAGTTTAATGTTCTATATAGTTAAAACACCTTTCCAACAAGGTTATAATTATTGGATGTCGATATAGTGGTTACTGAGATATGGTAAATAACATTCACGTACTCCTTTCAACTTCAAAAAAATCGTTTTTTCGGGCTAGCTCGAAACCCAAGCGAGATAGACATGGGGATGGCCGACATTTTTTGAATGGAAATGAGGTGTAGAACCTGCCTGTTTCGGTTTTACACACTGTACTTGGACACCCTGTATATAATAATTGCATGCGTTTTATTGGTTATATTCACTCTGTATAAATGTGAACTAAGAAAAATTTCAAGAGTGTTGCTCAACTATACGTAATCGCAATTGGGTGGACATTTTACCATACACAAAACTTTTTTTTTGGTTGTAAATTGGTTAAATTCTATGTCAGACTACCTCTATACTACATCCTTAGCTATACAGGCAAATGTTTTTCGCGAAAATACGTTCAAACCTATGCCTGAAATTATCTACCTTTCTCATGCTCGAGCTGAAAATCCCTTATAAACGGGACCCTTAGCTCGAGCTAACCCGAGAGAACATAGTAGTGTAAGTATAGACCAAGCTAAATCGTCGACTCGAACTAACGACACTTATTTTTTATTTATTTAATTTTATTTACCGATTATAATAAATAAATTTCAAATTTCCAATGAAAGCTATATATATATCAGGTGGACTGAGAAGTTCGTAGACTGAAACATAAATGGCGCTACAAGCATTAAATGCATATGATTTTTAGTTAGCCATAACCTTTAAAAGATACGTGTAAAAATTTTACTGCTGTCAAACTATGAGTTTATTAGATATGGCGTTTTGAGTGAAGTAACTTGCGTTAGTTTAAAAAACATTGGATAAAAGGGAATTTCGTGTGTTAATAAACCATTGCTTTTTGGCGAAAAAAACAAATACTGTTGGTTTGATAAATATTATTCGGACTCCGCACCAGGAAAATCAACCGTTGAGAAGTGTTTTGCTAAGTTTAAACGAGGCGAAATGAGCACCGAGGACGATGCATGTAGTGCGGACGCCCAACAGAGAGGCTTTTACCGACGAAAACATTAAAACAGTCCACGAAATAATTTTGGATAACCGTAAAGTGACGTTGATCGAGATAGCTGCGATACTCTAAAGATATCAAAGGAACGCGTGTTGGACATATTCTGAATGAATAGATGGCTATGCGACAGCTCTGGGTGACAAAGTGGGTGCCGGGCGAGCTCACAATCGACCAAAAACAACAATGAAAACGATGGTAAAATTACATGAATTAGGCCTCGAATTGCTTCCGCATTCACCGTTTACACCAAATTTTATACAAAAAAAAAGTTTTTTCTTTGTTAGCCTAAACGAACTTTTCAGCCCAATTGTTATATGCAACCTCTGCAATATTATGTGTAATTTAAATATATATCGAGAATTTTGTTAACAAAATTATAGACAGGGAATTTCTTTAACAACATTATAAACAGAAAATTTCCTTAAGAAATGTATCTACAGAGAATTTCTTTAACAAAATTATAGACAGAGAATTGCCTTAACAAAATTATAAACACGTATTTTCCTTAAGAAAATTATAGAAAGAGAGTTTCCTTACGAAAATTATAAATAGAGATGTTCCTTAAGAAAATAATAGACAGAAAATTCCCTTAATATTAATTATCTAGAGAGCAGATTCATAAGAAAATTATCTACAGAGAATTTCGGTGAGAAAACTATAAACAGAGAATTTTCTTAATAAAATTGTAAACGGAATATTTCCTTAACAAAATTATAGACAGAGAATTTCCGTAAGAAAATCATCTACAGAGAATTTCCTTAACAAAGATCCTTAAGAAAAATATGGATGGAAAATTTCCTTAAGAAAATTATCTACATACAATTTCTCTAACAAAATTACCTAGTGAGCATATTCATAGGAAAATTATTTACAGAGAATTTCGGTAAGAAAACTATAAAGAGTTTTCTTAAAAAATTGTTAGGCAGAGAACTTACTTAAGTAAATTATAGACAGAGAATTGCCTTAACAAAATTATAGACAGAGAGTTTTCAATACAAAATTATATGCGTAAAATTTCGTTAACAAAATTATAAACAGAGAATTGCTTTAAGAAAATTATGGACAGACGATTTCCCTAACAAGATTATCTACAGAAAATTTCCTTAAGAAAACTATAGACAAAGAATTTCCTTAACAAAATTATAGAAAGAGAGTTTTCTTAGCAAAATTTTCTACATAGAATTTTCTCAAGAAAATTACAACCCGAGAATTTCCATAATACAATTATCTACATATAGAATTTCCTTAACAAAATACAGAGAATTTCCTTAAGAAAATTATCTACAGAGAATTTTCTTAAAAAAATTATAGACATAGAATTTCCTTAACAAAATGATAGACAGAAAATATCCTTAACAAAATTATCTAGTGAGCATATTCGGTACTGGTACAACGTGTGATCTGGTAGGGGAAATTTATCTGAGATGACTTTTGTTTTTTGTGAATTTTATGAGGAAAAAGGAATTTTCCTTTTAAAAATATATTTTATTTTATTATTTATTAGTTTTAGCATTGTTAGAAATAATTTTTAAAAGGAAAATTCCTTTTTCCTCATACAATTCACAAAAAACAAAAGTTATCTCAGATAAATTTCCCCTACCAGATCACACGTTGTACCGGCACCGAATATTCATAAGAAAATTATCTATAGAGAATTTCGGTAAGAAAACTATAAAGAGTTTCCTTAAGAAAATGTTAGACAGAGAACCTACTGAAGTGAATTATAGACAGAGAATTTCCTTAACAAAATTATAGAAAGATTGTATTTTATACAAAATTATATGCGTAGAATTTCCTTAACAAAATTATAGACAAAGAATTGCTTTAAGAAAATTATCTACAGAGAATTTCCTTAAGAAAATCATCGAGAGAGAACGGCCACAAGAAACGTATAGGCGGAGAATTCCTTAACAAAATTATATACAGAGCATTTCAGATCAAAGGTTTATCACATATATGATGACCTCCGCTCTTCCTTTTGGATCGTGGCAATCGCAGTTCATCACAGAAACGTTGCCGGTAATTTAATCATCGCATTTTGATAATCTCAAAATTCCAAATAGTCTAGCCGTATATTATAGGCGTCTAGCCTCGACGTACATAAAGTAAAAACAACAAATTATGAGTTTCATAAGTTTCATAAGTTTCATAACTGTTTAACAAAAGTCAAATATAGATAGGATTGAATGGGAAAATTCGAGATGAGATGTGATTATTTTTATGATCGCAATTATTTTATTCGGACGTGATACTGCGATACTAAAACGCGATTTGAAGAAAAACCAAAAACCAAAAAATCTTGTAAATATAATATAAAAATTACATTGAAATGTGATAGATATAATATTATATAAATAATATATAATGCGATAATAGAATAAAATTCTACAATAAAACTGTATAATGTAAATATAAAGTCCTAAAAAAGGCAGATAAGAAAATTATTCTGTTATATTGATACACTATTGCACTTTAACACTGCTGTGTGTATTAGATATTTGATACCAAAAAATGCCTGTTATTATTTATATATACTTATATTTTTAGAAGGAAATATAAAAACCTGTTCAATGAACTCTAAATATATAAATAAATACAAAATGCAGCACCGCCAGACAAAAAAATATATGGGATTTTTTTTCTTTTAATTAATATACACTGCTGGTGGTATAAAAAATATACGAATGTCACTAAAAAAAAAAAAAACAAAATATTATACAAACCTTAAATTTAATTGCATCTTGATTCCATAATGGTCGAATCACCTTTAAAATTTTTCTAGCTCCTTCAATTACATCATTTTCATTAATTGTTATAGGCACCATAAAAATATTATTATTTTCCAATTCCATAATTTTTTTTTTTTTAAATAAATTATTATTATATTTCTGCTTTATTGAACCAAAACAGACACACTAAATAATACTACTTCTAATTCACAACACAAATTATTTTAAAATAAATTAACATATGTAATAATATAATATACGAATATTTGTTTTTTTTTTTGATAAGTGATAACTCGCGTACAAAACAACTTAAGTTTTATAATAATAATATTAATAAACAAATTCTATATAATTAAAAGATGTTGTTGGTTTTATGGCTTTGTATGTGCGAACACCACGAGGGTTTTTTTTATATTAATATATTGCTATTAGCTATATTAATGAATAGCAGATCTAATAAATATTATAGACTAAAAAAAAATACCTGTTTTTTTTTAATATTCATATAGTAAAATCAATAAAATGTTTTGTTTATATATCAGTCGTCACGTATATAATTCACACACTATATATATATATAATTCGATGTCATATACTACTCTATATATATATATATGTTGAGATAACATGTGTTTCTGTGTTTGTAGAGTATGTTGTTTGAATTACGATCGATATCGAGGAAATAAATTTGTAAACATATCATTCCAATAATGTATATTTAAATGTGTATTAAATCAATCAAAAGTTAAACAAAACAATTATTTCATGGAGGTTTTTAATAATTTATTCAGAAAAAAAATTTTTCCAATAAACTTAAATTTTCCATATTATTAAACTGAATCTGAATGAATAGTTGAAGTAATTTTAGACAATATAAAAATACACACAGGAATTAATAATATATATATTGATCGTATCGCAGCAATGCAAAAATATATATGCCAATGTAAATAATACAATTTATAATATATATGTGAGAATGTTGTGTTTTAAAAAAGATATAGAAATAAATATTATATATACAGTTAAACCTCATAATTGGACCAACTGCCGGAATTAATGAACCGGGAGCAGGCGCTAACACGGATTTCCAATGAACGGAAAGTGCAAAATATGGAAGAAATAATGAAGCGAATGAGCGTACGGTGGAAAACACATTGTGGATATATGAATTTGAAAAGAAATTTCTTAACGTGGAATAAACGCAATGAATCGAATATGAGTGCTCGATTCAAACCATATTTCAATTCGAATTTGTGAATACAAAATGTATTTTATCCAAGACTATACAGCGTTTATTACGAACATAAATAGTAAATACACAAACTCTACGTGTTTTTTGCAAAAAAACCGTTGGTATAGGTCTAGGCTTTTTGGCATAGATAAAACAGAATTTTTACGGGAGGGGTTCGAACGTACACGGATTTCAAGGTACACAAATTTGGTTTTTGTACGTGATAAACCGAAATTGGTTAATAAAAACTGGGGAACGTTTTTACTTGACGGATAATGGAACGGAAGTATAATCCTTTTAATAAGGGTATTAAAAAAATTAATTAATTACATTTTTAAGCGTAAAAGCGAAGAAATACTGTAACATAATTTGAAATATAGTATTAATTTTGGCGTATTCATTCTTAGCAAAGGCCCATTTGTGTACCTTGCAACCTATACTCAAATTTTTGAGTACGGTTCACCACATCCACGGATTCCACATCAACGTACACGGATTACATAATTTTATCGACATTTTTCACACATACACACATATGCTAAACGCTAAAATTTATACCATTGGGAGTATGCATTAATTCGTGCGGGTTTCTAAGAGTATTATTAGGTGTAGGAATTAATAATACGGATTTAGATAACAGATGGCGCAACTTGCGTTGAGTGTATCGCAACACACCGCGGCCATTTTCTTTTTTTTGTCATTAGGCTATAAATTTCCGTATATGTCATTTCATTGAAGTGTAAACAACAAAGCCTTTTTTTTGTTTCGATTATGTCGAAACACATGCCTGAAAAAGTTGTTGGGGGGGGAGGGGGGGGGGAAGTTTAATAACTTTCTTTAATTTGAAGAAAACCGCTGCTGAAAGTTATCGTTTGTTGGTTGAAGCTTATGGTGGACATGCTCCAGCTCAAGCAACGATGGAACATGTCGAACTTTATGCCAGAAAAAGTGTTTTTGCGGGCAGTTCTTCTTCATTACTTTAACATGAAGAAAAGTGCTACCGAAAGTCATCGTATTTTAGTAGAGGTTTATGGTGGCCATGCTCTAGCTGACAGAACGTGCCAGAAGTGATTTTCACCGTTTAAAAGTGGCGATTTCAACCTGGAAGACGATGAACGACCCGGACAGCCAAAAAGATGATGAAGATGAAGAATTGGAGGCATTGCTTGATTAAGATGCGTGCCAAACGCAAAAAGATCTGGCAAAATCATTGGGAGTTGATCAAGTGACCATTTCCGGACGTTTAAAAGCATCGGGATTCATCCAAAAGCTTGGAAATTGGGTGCCGTATAAATTAAAGCCAAAAGATATCGAACGCCGATTCTGCATGTCGGAAATGTTGCTTCAACGCCACAAAAACAAGTCATTTTTGCATCGGATTGTCACTGGTGATGAAAAATGGATTCATTACGATAACCCCAAGCACAAGAAATCGTATGTGAAGCCCACGGGCCAACCATCAACATCCACGGCAAAGCTGAATATATTTTAGGTGCCAAGGTATTGCTCTGTATTTGGTGGGATCAGAAGGGTGTGTTGTATTAGAAGCTGTTGAAATCGGTTCAGACGATCAAAGGGGACTTCTAACGAACACAATTAATTTGTTTGAAGAGAGCGATTGCGGAAAAACGACCAGAATATGCAACCACACACGAATCCATAATATTCCATCATGTGAACGCTCGGCCATGTGTTTGAAGACCGGTTCAAAACTATTTGGAAAACAGTGCGTGGGAAGTTCTACCACACCCGCCTTATAGCCCAGGCATAGACCCTTCTGATTACTACTTGTTCAGACCAATCCAGAATGCGGAATACGCTTCACTTCAGAACAGTATATCAAAAATTGGCTCGATTCGTTTTTCACCACCAACCAGGAGAAGTTCTTTTGGAATGGAATCCACAAACTGCCAGAATCATTGAATGCATAACCATTTTTTCACAATAACGCCTTAATTTTCGAAAAAAACCGCATGAATTAATATATACCCCCAATAATTAAGGGTAATAAGTTGTCCATTGACCCAATTTCGAGGTGGTTCCATTACAGAGGTAAATTTATACAGAGATGTTAATGAGGAACCTTTCTTACATGGTCTGGATTGTGGTCCGATTTTGAAATCGGTCCAATTACAGAGGGGTCCAATTGGGAGAGGTTTAACAGTATATATATTTGCGGATATTATATAAACGGGGTTTTGTGAGTATGGGACTGCGAAATGCGAAATGGAAAATATACAAATATAAAAAAAAGTTTTATGATATCACAAAGTAAATAAATATAAAATATACCAATGAGATACAGTACCTCAACTATATGATCAAATATGTTTACATGTTTTGAGAAATATGCTATAGGTACATCAATAGGTTTGTGCTAACTTTTTTTTTGACTCTAAGTAGTATGTGCGTTTAGAGAGCTATTTAGAGAAGATATCGCCCGTAAATATTACGTAATTCCACAAATTATTGCCTCGGGTATTAGGTGGTAAAGAAACAAATGTTACATTTGATGTGATGAATTAGTTGAGTTTAATGAATTGTGCCGATAATATACCACTCCGGAATTTAGCTAATAATTATGACAAATTTTTGTGCTTTTTTGATACACAAGGTAAGATAAAATGAATTTTGATAATTTTTTTTGGAAATAGTTCAAACCTATTTTATTACTATTTTATTATTTTAGTGAACATGCCTACATTAAGTGAACATGCCTACATTAAGGACATTAAGGATTTCTTAAAAAAGAAATCGAGAGATTGTGGTTGCTGAAGGTTGCTGGATACATCGGAAAATTTGCTAAGAAATTAAGCTCTTTGGTAGGACGCATAAACAATGTCCATAAAATATGGAAACATCCGTTTCAAGCAGTAATACGGTGGGCCAAAAACCTATCATTACGGACCATTACAAACGCCGAATTCTAAAAGACATTCAAAATGGAGGATAACATGATTGATTCCAGGTTAAATGCAGTCCAGGTTAATAAATGAATCTATCAATCAGAAAATATTATAGTGCGCAACAAGGCAATCCGCAAACATCTAAGGAAAGCGAGCGGGATATAAAGTAAAAAGACAACTACTTAATCAGCGACCATTTGGTCTGACGAAAACAAAATTATTAGGTTTGGATCAGACGGGACCTGTCAATGGACTTAGAAAAATCAAAAAAAGCCTTAGAGGCGTGACAAGTGAAATCTACAATAAAATTTGGTGGATGTTCGCTATATGCTGAACACGCTCCATCAATTAAAAACTGTTAGACAAAAACATAATTTGAAGACGATGCGGAACTGCAGGAGTTATGGGATGAATACCCAACCAAAACGCAACACAAATTGGCAGAAAGTATTAAATGTGTCTCAAAAATGTATTGGCATTTTCGCTTAAGAGCAATAGGAAAGATTCCAGAAGATAGGAAAATAAATGAAATTGAATGAAAGACAAATGGAAAAGACACGGTAAAGTGATTTTATAGCACGATAACGCGCCGTCTAATATATCAAACCCGGTCAAAGACGCATTGAAATCACTTGGATGCGACGCATTATCTGGGGCCTTTGGCCTGGTATTTTGAAATGGAAATTCTACAATATTGGTAAAAGTTAGTTAGCATAAGGAGTACCAGTTCTTAGCATGCCTTAAAAAAATCTATTATCCTATTATATGAATGTATTATGGAATTATTGTTGACGAGCTGGGAAATATGGCCGTTGGGTGATATGGATCTTCTAATATTAGACTATAGTGCGCATTTATCGATAATATATTTTATGGTGTTTCTAGTACTGGATATGACCCAATCTCAACCTGGCATAATAACAATTTTCATTGCTCCTTGTTAACGTAGCGGTAGAATGGAGCGATTTCGGCGTTTATGTTAATGATGTTGCATTATGAATGAGGCAGGCCGAGGCCTTCAAATGTTCATCTCGTATTTATGTGTATGTGGTTCCGAATTGTATTGAATTGATGTCCATGCATATGATTATTGGTATATAGTTATAATAATGGGATGATGGTGCTGTATTTTGTCAATTTGTCAGCGAGCACATTTCCACTAATACCTGACTGAGCCGGCACCCAAAGGAGTCTGATGATTTTTTTGGTTTGTTATAATCATATTACGTATTTTTTTTCAAACATAGGGTCGGGATTGTTATAATTTTTTGAAGTGTAGACAAACAAATGCAAAGTTTTTTGCCGACGGAAAATGTATATATAAATACTTATATATATAATACTATAAATATATTATTATTGGTAAGTGATAATATACAAAAAAAAATATTATTGAAACCAAACGCATACGAACGGATTTTATCGTATGTTGCTTCCGTTGCGCATATCTGGCGATATTTCTGATAATTTCTTCCGTTCTGTGTCACACAATATAACAATCCCCTGATGAATAAGTGCAGGAGCAGGACTTATTACTGGGGGATTCAAGAAACTAAAGAAACAAAATTTCTTTGGCAACTGCAGATATACGCATAAAGCCATCCAGTAGTCTTCCATCCATACATCCATCCATATGGGGTGTTAGGTTATATATAAATGATTAAACTGTTACCCGATTACCGATTTCGAAAACGTTTTATTTTTATGCTATATATTTTTTGTTATCAAAGCTATTTTATATTTGTGTGATATTTAAAAGTTTTTCAGCTTTTACATATCTATTTGTAAGTGGTCGATACTTTACCATAATATTATTTTTATATATATATCGTAATGCAATTTTTTTTGTGTTTGTTTATTAAATCGCCCAGTACAGTGTTTTTTTTTTTATTTCGTATACCAAGAATATAGAGATAAGATTTGTTTTTATAAACTGATATATAAGTACTCTTGTTACATATATATAACAATCAGTGATTGACTTTTATTATAAAGGGTGATTTTTTAAAAGCTATAGGCAAGTTTTTCAAAAAAAACCCATAAAATTCAGAAAAATGCATGAAATCTTTATTTGAATCGATAGTACGGTCCATATAATTTAATGTTTGAAGATTATTTCACTCAAATGTTGACCTTGACTGCGCCTCAAATGGTCCATCCGCTTAGTCCTATTTTGGCATACTCTTTCGAACATTTCGGCCGGTATCTCACGAATAAATGCATCAATGTTGTCTTCCAATGCGTAAATTGAAGTGGGCTTGTCTGTATAGACATGAGCTTTAACATAACGCCACAAAAAATAGTCTAAAAGCGTTAAATCGCACGATCTAAGCGGCCAATTGACCGGTCCCGAACGTCAAATAAAATGTTCACCGAACTCGCCTCTTAATAAGTCTATTGTTGCGCGTGCTGTGTGGCATGTGGCACCGTCTTGTTGAAACCGCATGTCATGCAAGTCAAGCTCTTGCATTTTGGGCAAAAAAAAGTTGGATATCATCTCACGGTAGCGCTCACCAATCACAGTTACGTTACGATTCACATCATCTTTGAAGAAGTACGGTCCAATGATGCCACCAGCCCATAAACCGCACCAAACTGTGACTTTTTCTGGATGCATTGGTATAGCAATTGCAATGCTTCTGGCTGATATTCACTCCAAAATCGACAATTCTGCTTATTTACGTACCCATTGAGCCAAAAATGAGCTTCGTCGCTGAGCACAATTTCGTCGCGATGAAATTTCTTAACAGAGCATGCATTTTGATAATAAAATTCAATAATTTGCAAGCGTTGTTCGTTTGTAAGACGATTCATGGTTAAATTATAGACCAAACTGAAGATGTTTGACAGTGAAACAAAACACGAAACGTGCGTCAGCTGTTTAAACCAGTGTTGCCAAAAAGATAATAGCTAAACAATCACCCTTTACAATTCCACAACGATTCCTCACCATACATTTAATAAGTTCACCAGCCACGCCGTCGGATCCCGCGGTCTTACCATTCTTGAGTTTCAGAATGCGGATTACTTGGTTTCCTCATATGATATGGTTCAGCAATTAGTGGTTGTGCAGTTAGAAAGTTTGTTGAATAGTGTTCAGATATCTCGTCCTAAATAAGATGTTCAGATACTCTGTTTCCATAACCGATTCACTTGGAAATTTTTGAATATATTTATTGGAGAGGTTTTTAATGAAAAATGCCACCAAAAAAACCCTTTGAATTTCTTCTAATCCCCCCCTCACTTCTTTTTCTATATAGTTAATATTATAATATACAATACAATCAAATTTAATTCAACTTTAACTCTGCGCGGTGCCTTCCTGCTATTATAAACATATATAATATCAAAGTGCTTTGGTGGTCAAGCAGCTTTTAAAATCATATATTATTCTGCATTCACTCTTTATATACTAATTTAATTTATTTGTTTATAAAAAGTATAGAGAAAAAATAAAAATTGTATATATTAATTAAAAATTTATTTTTTCGGGTATTTCAATACATTTAAATATAGAATAGAAATGCGATGAATCAACAAAAAAAAATATCTTGTGATATCTGCCGATATATAAATAAATAAATGAATGAATAAAAAAAAAAAAAATTGCAAATATTATTGAAAATTTAACATAACGTTAGCGCATAGAGTTATTTGTTTTTTAAGTATCTTTTGGTGCGCGGTTGTGGTAAAACCATTTCATTTCAAATAAAATAAACAAATAATAAATCTCTTTGAATATAAATATAAAATTTTTGCTATACGCAAAAGTATTTTGTGTCTATAATAATATTTTTAAGTGCGTGTGATCTCGCGAATATTAAAACGAGTTAAAAGTTAAAAAAAAAAATGGAAGATTCACCCAGAATTGATTGGATAAAAACTCAATTAATACCGCAATTGGTTACCGAGGGTAAATTTGTTAATTGTAAAAATATGACAGAATCAAATCAATCGGCGGATCAATCAAATACCCAAGTAATACGAAGCATTGATTGTAAATTAATACCATTATCCGAAGCGTATATGCTAACAAATTGTTATAAAGTAAAAATTGTATTAGCAAATGAATATGGTGAAAAAAGTTTACATGCATTAGTTATAAAAGTAAGTATATTTATACATCTTATAATACATATAATTAATAAAATTACATATAAAAATTGTCACAATAAAATATATGTTTCATATACCTATATTATATTTTAAACATTGATGTTGGCAAGGCCATTTCGAATAAAAACCATAATGTTATTTAACTAATATGCTAATATGCTATAGTATTTTGTAATGATATTATTCACAAAAACAACAGTATAATAAATCAACCGTATAGAAATAATTTATAAGTACATCATCATCATGATGATGATGAGAATTTGTTATTTAATTGATTCTAAGTTAATAAAAAAAAAGAACCATTTACAGAATGTCCGGGTGAATACGCAGTTTAGCCGACCCTGTGATAAATACGAAACGACTCACGGTTTATGCCATATATGGGTTAATAGACAAGAGGGCTGGTTAGTGGCTACATGTTACTTTTAACTTAAATTTCCCGCTTGGAACATTCAGTTAACCCTTTACTGACCGGTTCCACCTCTAAAAATGTAAAACAGCAACAATTTCCCACCCCCTGAACCCTTCCGATTTATTTCGGGGTAATTTTGATTGATTTTAAATGGCACATAATGAAAATACCGTTATTTTGAGTATCTACTTGTGAAAATCGCCCATCGGGTTGCTTCACAAATCAGGTTTTTCTAAATAAAAAAAATACCAAACTTTGACCCCATCACCTATCTCCGGAACGGAGTGTGACCGCCAAAAAATTATAACAGTTATTTTGTCTGTGTAACATAAGCTTCCAATTAACGGTATCCCCAATGTTCTAGCCCAGGGTACGCTAAACTCTTCGCCGAATGTCTCTCTATTCAGTGTATTTTACTTTACTAAAACTTTGAAATTCAATTGAAATTTTCTATACGTTTAATAACCGGATAAACGTTTTTGATACTTATTGTGTCCGTAAAATGTACCGATTTGTGCCAAGTGCCAAGTGTGAACATATTCACTTTATTCTTCTTTCACTTTCTCATTTTGTGTTACGAACTAAAAGTGTAATGTGATTTTCGATTGGGTTTTTTAAGTTTTGATCTCAGTTTTTGAACATGAAAAATATAAAATCAAGCAAAACAAAACAAAACAAGCAAAAAAAAATTTCAACAAAAAAAAAATAATCAAAACAAAAATATATACGAAACTGATAACTAGATAAAAATGTAGGGGTAAATCTTTCATAAAATCGAGATTTCATAAAATTGATCAAAATCAAAAAAGAAATGGGCAACATCCAAAAGGAGGGACAATTGGTTCCATATGAATTGACAGAAAGAAGCATAGAAAAGCGTAAAACCATGTGTGAAATTTTGATTCAAAGACAGCAAACGAAGTTCTTTTTGCATCGAGTTGTCACTAGTGATGAAAAATGGATTTATTATTTTGATAATCCTAAACGAATTAAACATTGGACTGATCCAGGTCAACCAGTAAAATTCACGTCAAAACGCAATATCCATGGGAAAACCTCCTTCCTGTGTATTTGGTGGGACCAGAAGGGAGTGCTATATTATGAATTGTGAAAAACTGCTCTAGCTATTACTGGTGAACGCTACAAACAACAATTGTTAGAATTGAATGGGGTGTTGAAAGAAAAACGACCAGAATGGGGCAACAGACATGAAAAATTGATTGTGTTGAACGATAATGTTCGTCCCTATATTGCGAAACCGGTAAAAGCAACATTGCAAGCACTCGGATGGGAAGTGATAAATATTAAAACATTATTTAAAATTAAATTTTCGCGGCTTACGGTCAATTGATCGATTTTTTAAGGAAGGTGGAAACCCATCATACAAATTATGTTCATTTATTTAATCCTTTTAACACTTTACTTATGACCAATATAACTAATATAAATAGTAATCTGCTAATTGACAATAATGTAAAAAGTTGTCAGTTCAAATTACATTTTTCTTGTAATAATCAGGGATTTGAACCTTTCGTTCTTGATTGTTGTTTTTAATTTTAAATTAATGTTATGATGCAATTTTAAGAGATTGCTCCTAAAATTTATTGTAATATTATTATTGTTATTGACACAGTTATGAAGTTATTATAATAATAATATTTATTTATTTGAAAGACATTAAATGTACAATAATTTAATAATTATAAATTATAAATTTGAATTATTACGTTTTTTAAAATGCATCTTTAAATGTTACACTTTCAAAAGGATAAACTAATAAATTCCCTGTGTTCCTCCAAACCTAGGCATACTTAATAATGCCGCTCTATCAGAATATGACTAGGTAATACTGTTGGATCTGCCTAGGGTAGAGAGATTTCAAAGCGAGTCTGAGAAATCTTCTCTACACAGATTCAATCCTAGCCTTGTGCATAGAGTAGAACGGTGTGACCAAACAGGACATGCATATTCAAGAATGTTAAAACCAGAGAGTTAAAATAATGAACGAAGACAATACGGATTAGAGATTTCACGAGACATACGATAAATAAAGCCCATAATGAAGTTAGCCCTGTTAATCACAATATAATCAACATGTTATTTAAAATTTAGCTCACTATCCAAGTAAATACCAAGAGGAAGTGTTTTGTTCAAGTTATTATGTAAATTATACCATCAAAGTGGTAATCATGTTTTAAAATTGATTATTTTTTTTCGTAAAGTCAAAAACTTTACATTTGTCAATATTTAATTTACCGATTTATTAATAAGACTTCCGGTATTAAATGAAGTAAGATCAGACTGAAACATATATTAAAATCATCCACCGTCGCAATGGATTTATAAATCTTCACGTCGTCATCATATATCAAGCATAGAGAGTGTTTAAAAACCAAAAGAAGATCATTAATAAATAAAACAAATAACAAGGGGCTTAAATGAATCCACTGAGGAACACCAGACGAAACATTAAAATAATTTGACATAGTATCATTGAATAAAACGGCAAAAGAACGACCGCATATAAATAAGAACTAAACCAAGTAACAAAATTCATTCCGAAACCAATTTTAAACAATTTTTCCAGCCAGTTTAAGTCAGTTTAAAATGCAATCCACTAGTTGATTGCCACAAGCAAATTTGTCAAAGCGCGAATGAATGTAACGAATTCTAACAAATTCGTAGTTGTGGATCTGCCACGGATGAATCCATGTTGCTCGGTTCTAATTAAAGACTTAATGTTAAAAGCAAAAACATCAACAAGCAACAACTTTCAAAGATTTTAGGAATGCGCATGACAGCCTAGCAATGGGCCTATAAATTTACCACATTATCTTTACCATCTTTCTTATAAATGGGAATAATGAAAGATTTTTTCCATAAGTTAGGAAATTGTCCAAGAATAATATATTTATTAAATAAAATAGTCAGAGGTAATGCAAGGAAATCAATATACATTCCAACAATATCGATGATGGAATATACCATCCGGACTCAGTCGCGTTTTAGCCCTTGTCTCAAATAATAAAATGTAGCGCACCTGAAACATGATCCGCCAGTGCATAAATGTTTTTAATGAAATACCCGTTTGTTAGTGCATTTTTGTGAATGCATTTAAATGAAATATTTACAACATTAGCTGTCTTGTTGTTAATTAAAAAGGATCAACGCGTTTTGTTAAATGGAGTTTAATTATAGGCTTGCCTAAAACATTCCACAATTTCTGTAAAAGTCCAGAAAAAAGCGAATTTGATGTGATAAATTTTTTATAATGATATTGTATTCATCATTTAATAGTCAAATTGTAAAATGAACTAAGAAATAACACTTTTTTCTTGTTTTGCTCTTCAAAAATAATTATAATGGTCTTGCAAGGAGCTTAGGGAAATCTGGCAAGCTAATAAGTTTAATGGATAAGTTCGATTTTTTTAATCAATATCTGTGATAATATTCGTCTTTATAAATGCTCTATCCGTAGATTGTTGTTTTTATAATTTTCTTTAGAAACATATTATACAATTAAAAATATCTAATCGTTTTCAGCGTCCTTAGATAACGGCGCCTGATTCGTTCGCACCAATATCTTGTTTGTAGTGGCCGGCCCTGTCCGGAATACCAAATGAATATAATTTTCCGGCATCCCAAATGCATTATAAACACATGTAATACATTAGAATTTAATTTGTTTGTTAAATATTAATATATATATATTTAATTTGTATATTATTTTTACCGTTAGACAACACCAGAAAATGTTGAACAAGAAGAATTTGATTCAATCAATTTTGATACATTATTTGCAAATGAAGAAACAGCTTATAAGGAGATTTTAACACATTTTGAAAAAGCCGATTCATATCCAAAGTATGTGCCGCATGTGTTTGTGGAATAAAATAATTCCATTATCGATTTTGAATTAAAATTAAAATTTTAACTTTATATATTACTACGCAGATATTTTTATTCACATCGTCGTAATTTAGATGCATGCATTGTATTGGGAGACTTTACATTGGACGGTTGGCGTATGTCAAAACAATTATATAATTTATCAGTAGAGCATTGTCTGTTGGCGGCCATGGAATTGGGACGATTTCATGGTGAAGGATATGCTTTAAAATTAACAAATCCGTTGGTATTCAACCGAATTATCGGACAATTTAAAGAATCACGTTATCATACGGAAAACATTAATGGGGTTTGGGAGGAATGCATTCGAAGTGCATCGAAACGTGTTACGGATTCGGTAAGGAGCAATACTAGCAATATGAATTCAACCAATGCGAAAATCCCTGAAGAATTTTTAACCACATTGGAGTATCTCTATCAAAATGCCTATAAATATGGTAAAAAAATAATTGAACCAATTGAACCGATGGCAACCATTTGTCATGGTGATTTTCTATCAAATAATATTGCATTTCGTTATCGTAAAAATGATGATGGTATTAAATTACCAATAGCTGCAATGATGTTTGATTTTCAAACATTACGATATGGATCGCCAATGATTGATTTGGTTACATTTATGGCAAATTCAACGGGTGTCGATGTACGATCAACGCATTTTGATGAAATATTTAATATGTATCATACGCATTTAATTGATATTTATTGTAAAAAAACGGGAACGAATAAGGACGATGATGATTTTCCACAATACTTAAAGTAAGGAATACATTTTATCTTGTTTTTTGACTCATCACTATAATATTTTAATTTATTTTGATAGGTATGATTCATTTATAAAAGAATATGCACATTATTTACCATATGGATTATCAATAGCTTCATATTTTTTATGTGAAATGCATGAACCAAATGAACGATCATATTTTGAATTAAGTCAATTGAATTTACCAACGGAATATTTTGTTAATTTATCTATGACAAAAGGTGGCGAACGAGTGGATCGTGAATTGTGTGCATTGGCCCATGAATGTTATGAATTACATAAACGATTTAATTTAGAGTTAATCAAATTCTAGATTGGTCGGTCGGTCGGTAAAAGGGGGTGTCCATTTAATGTTTATATATAATTTAATCACCAGTATTATTTTCATATAAAAAAAATTGTCTAATAATAATTGTTTATAGAACTATAATACTCTCTAATATAAATAACGGATTGCGGATTAAGTCATGAATAAAAAAAATATTGATATCACTGGTATTGATGCACAAAATATATATACTATCCATGACCATAATTATTTTAATGGTGTTTATAATAAATGAAAATGTATTATTTAAAATATAATTATTATATAGTAAGTGGTTTTTTTTACTTGCAATTTCCCTTCCCTGATGATGTTATTTAATCAGGGATTGATTAAACCTCTGGGAACATAAGCAAACATGCTTCAATCTTTCCAAATTTTTTTTGTAAAGATTTTTTGTAAATCCTCTCAGTATTCAACAATCATATTCAATCAGCAGTATTACATTTGATGCAATCAAGAGGAAAGTATGTGAACAAAATCATTTGCGATCACGCGGATTTACATTGCTAGTACAACAAGATAAAAATACGTTTGGTGACATTTTCTGAATGAAAGACATAGTCGTAGTACAATATATTCGATAATTTCCAGATATAAGAAGAACATTCAACCTAAAAATATAATTAAAAAAAATCGGAAAGAAAGCCAATATTGAACACCACAAAATTGAATTTATTAAAAAAGAAAGCTGAAAACACAATCGGGGTGAGTACACACAAATTAGCCAGATAATTCAAGGTTTCGGAAGATACCATATTAGTCGGAATTTGAAGAAAATGAACTTAAAAAGATACAAAAGGAATGTTAAACCACGGTACACCGACAAACAATTTATAGAAATTCCTGGGAACTGTAGATTATTGTGTCGAACATTTTTGCAAGGCGAAACAGTCATCATTAGGGATGATGAAAAATATTTTACGTTTTCAAATGGTACAGGCATCGCAAATCGCGGATACTACAGCGCTGATAATATCATCACCCCCGATAATGTGATATAAAGGGTGATTTTTTTAGCTATTATCTTTTTGGCAACACTGGTTTAAACAGCTGACGCACGTTTCGTGTTTTGTTTCACTGTCAAACATCTTCAGTTTGCTCTATAATTTAACCATGAATCGTCTTACAAACGAACAACGCTTGCAAATTATTGAATTTTATTATCAAAATGCGTGCTCTGTTAAGAAATTTCATTGCGCGCTTCTTCCATTTTATGGTCAGTTTAATCGACCCACTGAAGCGGCTATTCGGGCTATTGTGACTAAATTTCGCACCAAATTTACATTGTTGGACATTAAACCACCAACACGCTTACGTAGAGTGCGAACTGAAGAAAATATCGCAGCTGTATCGGCCAGTGTTAATGATGACCATCAATTATCGATTCGTCGCCGTTCACAGCAATTGGCCCTCTGTTACTCAACAACGTGGAAAGTTTCGCGGAAGGATTTAGGTGTGATGCCTTTCAAAATACAGCTGGTACCAGAATTGAAGCCGAACGACCTACCGCAACGTAGAATTTTTGGTGAATGGGCTCTTGGAAAGTTGGCCGAAGATCCACTTTTTTACCGAAAAATTATGTTCAGCGGCGAAGCTTATTTTTGGCTCAATGGCTACGTAAATAAGCAGAATTGTCGATTTTGGAGTGAATATCAGCCAGAAGCATTGCAAGAGCTAACAATGCATCCAGCAAAAGTCAAAGTTTGGTGCGGTTTATGAGCTGGTGGCATCATTGGACCGTACTTCTTCAAAGATGATGCGAATCGTAACGTAACTGTGAATGGTGAGCGCCAGCGTGAGATGATACCCAACTTCTTTTTGCCCAAAATGCAAGAGCTTGACTTGCACGACATGTGGTTTCAACAAGACGGTGCCACATGCCACACAGCACGCGCAACAATGGACTTATTGAGAGGCGATTTCGGTGAACATTTTATTTCACGTTCGGGACCGGTCAATTGGCCGCCTAGATCGTGCGATTTAACGCCTTTAGACTATTTTTTGTGGGGCTATGTTAAAGCTCATATCTATACAGACAAGCCCGCTTCAATTGACGCATTGTAAGACAATATTGAAGCATTTATTCGTGAGATACCGGCCGAAATGTTGGAAATAGTATGCAAAAATTGGACTAAGCGGATGGACCATTTGAGGCGCAGTCAAGGTCCTCATTTGCAAGATATAATCTTCAAACATTAAATTATATGTACCGTACTATCGATTCAAATGAAGATTTCATGCATTTTTCTGAATTTTATGTGTTTTTTTTTTGAAAAACTTTCCTATAGCTTTTAAAAAATCACCCTTTATAATCATCGAATATATAATATATAATCACGACTATGATTTTGTTCACATACTTACATCTTAATTGCAAATGTAATACTAATTGAATATGATTGTTGAATACTGATGAGAGGAATCACAAAAAAAAATTTGTAAAGATAGAAGCATGTTTGCTCATGTTTTGCCGCATTTGAATTTTGTCCAGCTACTTAAATATACATAATCATAGAAAAAGTATAATCTCATAAGTGCGTACCAAAAACAAAAAAGTTATATTAAATAATAATTTTTGTTTTCTTTTTAATATATATTTACAATATAATTAATTGGCTTATTCAATTAAATTCAGTTATTCAAAAAATTACATACATAAAAAAATAATAATAATAATAATATTAATGGGTATTGAATTAATATTAGAATAATACCTTTTCTGTTGCTGTTGTTGTTGTTATTGTTGTTTGAGTATCACAAACAATAACAATAATTAATCTCGTGTTCTTATGCCCCAGATAGACGTACGACGAGCACCAACCGTTGGACGTGCCACTGAACTATTAATAAATTTATTTATACCCAATTCCGGATATTTTTCTTGAATTGTTTTTATGCAATGATCGGCTACCATACCAAATATATCCAAATGTTGTAAATTTAATGTATCGTTAATTGTGCTAATGAATTTGATAGAAAAAAAAAACTTAATTATTTTCATGCATTTTTTTTTTGGGGTTTGTAAAAAATGGGATTATAATTACAAAAATGTAGCCACAGCAATACTGTAACAACGTGACATTGATAAATAGTTTAAATTTTTCAATCCACCTAATATTGGTATAATATCACCGGTAATACGACTACAATCCGATAAATCTAATTCTTGTAATTCAGGACAGCTAACAACTAATACTGAAATACCTAAAAAGTAAAAAAAATTTATACAACAAGTTAATATATACAGGGTGTCCCAGTACAACCCCACAAAGCTGAATACCACGTAAGTCTGAGACTATTTCCAGCCGAAAATCGTTCTGGAAGGTGGAGTCTAACCGTTCTAACAAAAAATGTTTATTTTTAATCGTTCAATTCGTGATTTTTTTCGGTTTCGTCGTTACTAATCACGTAATAACTCCAAATTTATAAGTCGCAGCGTTTAACTTTGTATGATGGCCGTTAAGGGAATTTTATTGCGCACAAAAGTTACTCAGGAGAAAAAAAAGTTTTACCCCGGAAAATTTTTTTATATAAATACATTTTTTTGAAAAAGTTGACGAAAAAATTTTATATTTTTTCACTTTGAGCATCAATAACTCCAAACGAGAACTAGATAGCAAAAATTGTGTCCCAAGCAAAAATAAAGGTAATTTATTTACCTATAAATAGAGTATCTAATTTTTATTCTAACTTGAATGGTTTGGAAATTATAAGTTAATAAGTGAACTCATGGTTTTCAATGAACGCCATTTTTTGAAAATTTTTTAACTCAGTAGGGTTTGTAGTTAGACCCCCCCCCCTTCCAGAACGATTTTTTGCTGGAAACCGTCCCAGAAATACGTGGTATTCGACTTTGTGGGGTGGCATAGTAAATAATCATCTTACAAGCATCACTCATTTGTTGACGAAAACCAGCAATATTTAAACGTAATAAACTTGCTGGAGCATTTTCAACAAATACATTTAAACATTCCGTTGACATTCTTGTCCATGATATATTTAAACTTTGTAATCTATAATAATAATAATAACAAATACATAAATACATACGAATTAAAAATATAAGAACAATAAGAAGTGCGAAAAAAAAGAACTTACAATTTTAATTTACACAACATTTTAACACTTTCCACACTAGTAATACCTTCACACATTGCTAAATGTAATGTTTCTATTTGTTTATTTTGTGAAATTTCATAACAAATCGATTCATTTATTTGTACATTCTCTAAACTTAATTTTTTCAAATGTCGACATACGCTCAACAATTGTTGTACGGCCACCAACGATATACTACACATACTTAAATCTAAATATTGTAATTTACAAATGTAACCCCGTGGTGTTACTTCAAATATCGGTGAGCTTATCTATAAAGATAAAAAAAAAAATAACACAATTAAGAAAATCAAAAGAAGTTATCCGCTGGCGGGGAAGTTATTCTTTACTAAACTTACTCGACTTTGTGCTAAACGTAATATAACAATTCCTTTTGTCAATATACTGCCAATACCACCACAATTAATAAATCTTTTACTCATATCCAAACGAAGCCATAATGATTCATCTTGAATAATATTATAGAATCGTCGACATATTGACGAACATCGTAATAACGTTTTATATGGTAAAAATTTGAATATTGTTAAAATAATTTCATCCGATAATTTATTGAAATAGTTTTCTGTAATGTAAAAATAAAAAAAATTGCTGAACATTCATCTACTTACACTTCTAGTTTTTATTCTATTTATTTCCCGTTTATTATAAACATCTGGGGTTTGTTTTTAATTCATTTGTAACCAATAATCTTAATCCAACTACTTGAATACAAATGTGTAAATAATCGTTCAATTGAAATAATTCTGTATTATTAGTATTAGATTGAACCGGAAATATTAAATTGAACACACAACAAACAACAATATGATATTTGTAACACTATACTAAATACTACTTTTTATTTATAACATCATATTCATCATATTCATAGTTACCTCATTCGGTATATGAATAAAAAATACACATTGGAAGAGGAAAACACATAATCACTATTGATAAATGTTTATTAGATTAAGTTATTATTAGGTATATCATCGCATGTCTTATCCGTTTTTAATATATCAAGTTTTATATAATTGTTTTGTCTGGTTTTAATCTCGGCATCCGAGATTTTTATTATTCATTGTACTAAATTTGAATTGGACCGAATAATTCAAACCCTTTGCTGATCGAAAAAATTATACAAATCAAATTATATAAAACGCAAAGAATTTATGAATCGATTGATTCATTGAACTTGATTAATTATTGGCATTAAAAAAATAGATCGTTACCACGCTTGAATTTATCATCATAAAATTTATGTCGGTAATTGTTAAAAATGTGAGTACATAAAAAAATGTATATGAAAATGTGAAAATGGATAATAAAAAAAAAAAAAAAAAAAAAACTTACCTTGAGTGTTATTTTCACCAATGGTTAAAAATTTATATAAAAAAAAGTTTTCACCCGTTATAATATCCATTTTACCTGCCGATGACGACGATGTTGTTACTTCATCAATCATATTTGGAATTTTTAATCGATTATCAACACATGAAATATTCCCTTGATGATTCGCTTTCACCAATGATAATGGTTTACGGTGTGATGGTTGTTGTTGATCTTTATGTAGATCCGATTCAATTAATTTATGATTTGATTCTGTTACCTCGTCCAACATAACCCCATCTGAGGAATTTTTTAATGGATTTGTTTTTCGTATTGGTCGTCCAAATCCTTCTATAAAAGTATCAGTACTTATGGTTTGTTGTTGTTGTTGTTGTTGTTGAGGTTTTACATCTCCATTCGAATATGGATTATCTTTCATGATGAATGTTGTTCTGGTTACGGCGTTGTTCTTACCAGGAATATGTGGTTCATCAATTAGTGAATGTTTCGGTGAACTATTATTATCAATTGCTTCTTGTATAGAATTTTCTTTTTCGTTGTTTATTGATTTAAATCGTTTGCTATTTGTAATAAATAATTTTTGTTTATTAAGTTTTTTATTTGTTTATAAATCAAAATTAATAATTTGATTTTTGGTGGTGGTGGTGGTGGTAAAAAAAAATCACATAACCTCACTAATTAAATTGATTATCACACATTATTAATAGATTAAAATGTGAACAATAATATTGATGGGCAAAAGTGAATATTAGCCAATAATTTACGTGTTTTTTTTTTGTTAGTGAACTAATGATCAGAAAATGTATCAGAAAGGTGAACGTGTAAAAAGCGAGAAGGGATACTTCCGTTTTTTTTTCAAACAAAACATATGCGAAATTGGCGTGATATCAAACAAATATTATGTGAAAGTATGAATACTATGTCGTGAAATGTGAATCAAAAGTGTTTTAATTCATAAAAAGGAGAAAGTTTAAGCCAGCCGGTTTAAATTAAACCTTGTATATGTGGGACGCTTTAAAATGGGTAAACGTTTACAAATGCATGTGTTTCACTATTATTCACTTACCTAGGATTTACTATTGTTGTATCGTCAATTGTATCAATTTTATAACTATTATTTGAATCCATAATTTTTAACTTGATTTAATTAATATTTTATATCATAATTTAAGTTAATTATAATTAAACAAGAAATGCACGACCTTCAACTAAAAAAAAAATATAATAATAAAATAAAAATAAAGGGTGTTCATTCAGAATCCAAGAATATTTATACTAACGCAAGGTGTAATTTTAAACCACCGACCACACCGACCACCGATCGAGCATAAATCATTTTGTATTCGATTTTCCACCATAAAAACCGGACGCCATCTTTAATTTTTTTATTTTTTATCGTTTTGTTTGTTTACCTTTTTAAAAAGCGGTTTTTTTTATTTATTTTTGTTATCAAAAATGGAGTGCTGTCGCGATAATTTTAGTTAAATTAATTAATACAGATTAATTAAATTAATCTACAGAAATATTTAACAATATTAACAATTTTGCGCACCATAAATACGAGTATCGAGTATCGAATATTCATTTCGTTTAAATACATTTATAGTGTTTTTTATATATATAATAATATTTTTGTCTGGGAAGAAAATTAATGATTTATTTATTTATTTAAAATAAATAATGAAATGCAATTGATATTACTTTGTTTTTAAATTTATTTTAATTATAATTTTTATATACTTTAAAGTGTTTAAAAATTTACATTTAAATTATGAATTAAACAAAATAATATTCCACTATTATATTCCACTACTTTATGTATTCGATATTTTCGATTTTTGTCGTTAGCGAATACTTGTTATAAAAAATGTGTTGGTCGCATTTTGCCGAATAAAACATAACATTTATAAGTTTTGCTTTTGTTTGCAATAATAGATCAAATTTGGAAAAATGCCCCGAAATATTTTTAGGAATTCGATTTTGGGCTAAAAATGTTCACGCAATCCCATGGTGGGTGGCTATAAGAAAATGGTGTAACTGTAAAATTTCAAAATGATTAGTTACAACCAAATTTTACTTGGTGATCTTGGAAAATGTTATTACCAAAAAAATTTAAATCCTTTCCATCGTGATAAACCCCAGCTTTAATTTTTAAAGTTCATCGGCTTAAAAATTGTTAGGTTTTTTTTTTTACTTTGGCTTTTATAAGCTGAAACCGTTGAAACAAACATATTTATTAGACCGAACAAAAACAAAAACAACAACTATTCAGTGCAGTGTGTAGACGTCAGTGTTGTTGGTAAAAAAAAAAGAAAATTAATATAAAATCGTATTTTGATTTTTGAAAGCAAAAAATTTGCAAGGTATTTATTATTATTATTATTAATTACGATTAGTATTGAATAAGAAAAAAAAAGAAAAGAAGAAATTTAATGCTATAAAATCTAAACATTAATTAATTCTGTATTATTTTATTAAATTGGAAACATTATATATATATACATATATAAAAAATATAAACAATAACTTTTCAAAGTGGCAGTAAAATTGTATTCTTCTTCTTCTTTATCACAATAATATACTTGATATTATCATATTGTGTAGGTTATACAAAAAATCTTATGTAATAAATCAACCAACCACAAATTAATATAAAAAAAAAATAAAAAGAGTTCATAATATTTATTGGGTGAATCTATATACTAATCTTACTAACCGTTTTACTTCTGTATCTATATAGATATATATATAAATTTGTTTTTGTGTTTAATCTAAACTAATAATCTCAATTAATCAATTAATTTACAAACTGAACAGAATTGATTGAAAATGATTCGTACACCATTTGTAAAAGCTCTGTCGTTGGCATCGTCACCAACGTCACGGGCTGTTACATTAGCGGCTGTGCAATCATCACATCCAATGATCGCCGCCACCCGTTCAACAACAACCGCTCCCGTTAAATTACCAGAAAAAATTGAAGTATTTGTAGATGATCAAAGTGTATGGGTTGATCCGGGCACAACTGTATTACAGGTAAAACTACAACACAAACATTTACACAAAATATCTATGGGTTTTTAATTTGTTAATGAATTAATGTATTTTTTTGGGTTATTTTATTAAAAATTTAGGCTGCTGCTATGATTGGTGTTGAAATTCCACGTTTTTGTTATCATGAACGTTTGGCAGTTGCCGGTAATTGTCGAATGTGTTTAGTTGAAGTGGAAAAAAGTCCTAAACCGGTGGCCGCTTGTGCAATGCCCGTAATGAAAGGTTGGCGTATAAAAACAAATTCGGAAATGACACGTCGTGCCCGAGAAGGTGTAATGGAATTTCTATTAATGAATCATCCATTGGATTGTCCAATTTGTGATCAGGGTGGTGAATGTGATTTACAAGATCAAGCGATGGCATTCGGTTCGGATCGATCACGTTTCGTAGATATAAATCATACGGGTAAACGGGCCGTTGAAGACAAAGACATCGGACCATTGGTTAAAACGATAATGACACGTTGTATTCATTGTACGCGATGCATTCGTTTTGCATCGGAAGTGGCGGGTGTCGATGATTTCGGTACAACGGGTCGTGGTAATGATATGCAAGTTGGAACATATGTCGAGAAAATGTTACTATCCGAATTATCCGGTAATATTATTGATTTGTGTCCCGTTGGTGCACTAACCAGTAAACCATATAGTTTTGTTGCACGTCCCTGGGAACTGCGTCGTATCGATAGTGTTGATGTATTGGATTCACTTGGTAGTAATATAGTTATTAGTACGCGTGGCGGTGAAGTATTACGTATATTACCAAGAGAAAATGAAGCGATTAATGAGGAATGGCTAGCGGATAAAAGTCGTTTTGCATGTGACGGCTTAAAACGTCAACGATTAATTGCACCAATGTTACGGATGCCACCCACAAATGAATTAACACCCGTCGAATGGGAAAGTGCATTGATAACCGTTGCTAAGCAAATACGTAATGGTCAAGGTAAAATTGCCGCTTTAGCTGGTGGTTTAGTTGATGTTGAAACAATGCTATCGGTTAAAGATTTACTGAAACAATTCGGTTCGGAAGTGTTATGTACCGAAACGAAATTACCCAAAGAATGTAATGGACAACGTTCAACATATATTTTAAATACATCACTTGCTGGTAATGAAAAAAAATCGTCGTCTTGTCTAATATTACCATAGTAAAAATTAATAAAATTAAAAATATACACATATTTTACAGACATTGAAGAAGCCGATTGTGTTCTTTTGGTTGGTACAAATCCACGTTATGAAGCTCCACTGTTAAATACACGTTTACGTAAAGGTTATGTACATAATGAAACGGATATTGCATTAATTGGACCCTCAGTTGATTTATCATATAAATATGAAGTATTTAACATTGTCAAAAATTTGATTCGAAATTAAAAGTAATAAACAAAAAAATTTTTTTTTTATAGCATCTTGGTGATGACTCGCAAGTTATTAGTGATATTACAAGTGGTCGACATCCATGGTCAAAGAAATTGGAAAACGCAAAAAAACCAGTAATTATTATTGGTGCTGATCAATTGGCAAGATCCGATGGTTCAGCTATATTAAATGCATTGTATAATTATTCAACGAAAATTGGCAAGGAGGTAGCAGTAGCATATTTATTTCAAAACATTTGTATTTAAATTAATACCAATTGTTTTTTTGTATACACTTAACAGGGATGGAAAGTATTTAATGTTTTACAACGAAATGCATCTCAAGTGGGAGCTATGGATATTGGATACCAAACGGGTATTGAAACAATAATAGCGGCAAAACCAAAAGTTTTGTTTTTATTAGGTGCCGATTCTAATGGTATAACACGTGATAATTTACCAAAAGATTGTTTTATTGTGTATCAAGGTAAAGGCAAATCAAGAACCGAAAGATTTTTAGTCATTTTTTTTTTTTTAAATACTATTCCATTCTACCATCATCCATAGGACATCATGGTGATGCGGGTGCAGCAATTGCTGATGCAATTTTACCCGGTGCAGCGTATACAGAAAAACAAGGTACGTATGTAAATGCTGAAGGCCGGTCACAACAAACTCTTGTTGCCGTAACACCACCCGGATTGGCACGTGAAGATTGGAAAATTATACGTGCATTATCAGAAGTTTTAGGTAAACCATTACCATATGATACATTAGATGATTTACGTTTACGAATGGAAAAAATTGCACCACATTTAATAAATTATGGACGCCGTGAAGGTTCTGCTTCGGCTACAATAAAATTCCAATCGGTAATTTAAAAAAAAAACAATATTTTTTTTTTCCATTTTATTTATGTTATTTTGGCTGGTTTTTGTTTTGAATTTTCTAGTCATCAACTGCGATGTCTGGTGGTAAAATTGATGTATTACAAAAATCGTTAAAAGATTATTTTATGACGGATGCCATATCACGATCATCGCCAACAATGGCAAAATGTATTACGGCCGTTAAAAAGCAAGAAGAAAAATTAACATTATAAGAAATTACAAAATCAAAATTATCATCATTTAGGATTTGGGCAAAGTCAAAATGTTAAATATTTGCAAATAAAATTGTAGATTAAATAAAACATTTAAAAATATAAAATAAAATGAAATTAATTTATAATATTTAAATTATGGAAAATGTTTCAATTATTTTGTTTTTTTGGGTAATTTTGGTATTCAAATTGCAAATATTTCTGTTAATGTAATATAACATCAGGGCAGGGGTTCAAAAAGAAAAAAAAGTTATGTTGAATATTGAAATTTGTAAAACAAAATAATATAAAATAAAAGTTGTTGTTGCGTTCCATTCAATTACCAGGAGTAGGTATAAGAGTAGAAAAGAATAGATGTTTTTTCTATGCCAAACTACTCCGTACTCTAGCAAAGAGTAGTTCAGAGTAGAAAAAATCTACTACTTTTCTACTCTTACGTACTCCTGGTAATTGAATGGAATGCAACTAATAATAATAATAATAATAACAAGGGGAATGTTAGAGTCATTTGGATACCAGCTCATATGGAACAAAGAGGCCGAGAAGACGCTGAACAACTGGCAAAAATTGGTGCAGTAAAATTGTACGTTGGTCCCTCGCCCTTCTGTGGGTTTACCAGGGAAAGATAAGATGGAATCAATTGAATTTTGGTCCAATGAAAAGGTTAAGGGACACTGGGATAATATCAGAGGCCTTAAGAAGCATTCAAAAAAATTTATTTATTTAAATGCAAAGAGAGCTGCGAGGAAATTCTGAACTTATCGAGAGAACATTTTAAGGTTATCTGCTGGGACATACATGCGCCGTGTAAAACTACCATCTCAAAAAAAAACAATTGGATTAGTTGAAAATGAGCAATGTAGATTCTGCAATAAGAATAGTGAGACTAAATGGAACACATACTCGTGCAAAATGTCCAGAGCTCTTTAAAAAAAACGAAGGAAATATCTAGGCAAAGACTTTCTCCGTGAAAGTGGATATAAAAACCTATTGTGGTCATCAATTTCCTAATTGCTGACCTATGAGAAAAGGTCTATTCCCTTTACTCATGAGTAATATCGACGTCGACGAAGAGATCATTCGACGAAAGCCTGGAGATCCCAATAATAGCAATAGTTGCGTTCCATTCAATTACCGGGAGTAGGTAAGGGTAGAAAAGAATAGATTTTTTCTATAGTTGCGTTCCATTCAATTACCGGGAGTAGGTAGGAATAGATAAGAGTAGAAAGCATCTACTCTTTTCTACGCCGAACTACTCCGTACTCTAGCAAAGAGTAGTTCAGAGTAGAAAAAATCTACTACTTTTCTACTCTTACCTACTCCTGGTAATTGAATGGAACGCAACTAGGCTGACCATCTTTTAATTCTGCCTCCTAAACCGGAGATAGTGATGAGACGAATTTTGAATAACGAATATCAATAATCGGTATTCAGAAAAACGCAACGAGTATCTCACGAATATAATGAAACGTAATAAATGTATTATGTGTAGGAATTAATAATGCGGATTGAGATTTTTGGCTTGAAAATGGCATTTATTTGTATAACAAAATGAATGAGTACATTAACCAATATATTGCCCATCGTTAGCTATTACTTCCTCCCATCTTTTAGGAAGTTTGTTGATTCCTCGTTTGAAGAAGACCTCATCTTTCGAGGCAATCCATTCATCGACCCATTTTTGCACATCTTCAGCATTTCGAAAGCGTACATCTGACATCTGCCGTACATTGACCTGCGGAACAAATGGTAATCAGAAGGAGCAAGGTCTGGAGAGTACGGAGGGTGATCAAGATAACGGTTTCATTCGGTTTTAACAGCTCATAATACACGACACCCTGTATCTTCTCCCACCAAATGCACAGCATAAGGTTCTGGCAATGAATATCGCGTTTTGATTGTGAAGTTGATGGTTGGCCGGGATCAACTTATGATGCTTTACGTTTAGGATTGTCGTAATACACCCAATTTTCATCGCCAGTGACAATTCATCGCCCAAAAAACTATGTTTTTTGTGCTCTGCAAGATGTTGTATGGCATGCATCGTTTCGTGCTTTGAGTTGATTTTCATTCAGTTGATGTGGTACCCATTTTCCAAGTTTTCGAATCTTTCCCATTGCATGTAAACGTTTGCCAATGGTTGTTTGGTCGACATTCAACGCCATTGCAAGTTCATGTTGCGTTCATCCAATAACGCTTGCAATTCTTCATCTTCAAGTTTTTTTGGTTGACTTGGCCGTTCTTTGTCTTCCAAGTCAAAATCACCATTTCGGAAGCGTACAAACCATCGTTCACAAGTTGCTTGAGCTGGAGCATGTCCACGATATAAGCTTCAACCAACAAACGATAACTTTCAGCAGTGGTTTTCTTCAAATGAAAGAATGTAACTAAACTTTGTTGAATGTAATAGTTTAACAATATATAATAGAGATGTCGGTAGGCTAGGTTAAGTATGAATTGTCACTTATGCCATAAAATGTAATAAACGTTTTCGTCAGTCTTCCACTGCACGTTGCCAGTATAACATTCTCGTTTTAATTATTTAACAGGTTATGGGCACAGTAAAAAAAAAAAAAAAAAGTAAAGAAAAACGTAAAAGAAAATCTGGTAAAATCATTTAAAATAAAGAACAATCGGTTAAAATAAAAGAAAAAAACTAAAAACCAAAAGTAAAAGGAAAACCGGTAAAAGAAAATAATTAAAAAAATAATTAAAATAAATATTGAAAAAAAGTAAAAAAGAAAAAAAATAAAAAAAACAACAAGGATCATCAGCATTTTTTAGCTTAAAAAAAGATCATCAGCATTTTAAGATTAAAAAAATCATCAGCATAGTTGTATACTAAAAAAATCATCAGCATTTTCATAATTAAAAAAATCATCAGCATCGTTGCATATTAAAATCATCATCAGCATTTTATCATAATAAAAAAAAAAAAAAAAAAAATCATCGGTATTTTTCATACTAAAAAAATTAAAAAGTAAAAAAATAAAACAACGAGAATCATCAGAGTTTTTTTTCTATCATCATGATGAACGAGGAAATTCATATAGAAAAATTAAAGGACTGCAACAATTATCAGGTATGGAAATTTCAAATTACAATTTTATTTAAGTCCATTGACGTATATGGCGTCGTATCGGGTGATGTGGTTGCTCCGGAAGATAGACCGGCCGAATTAAGTGAATGGAATAAAAGAGACGCAAGAGCTCAAAGGATGATAATGTCATCAATAGATAAGGGTTCGCTAATGCATATACTAAGCGCAAAAACCTCAAAAGAAATGTTCGACAAGTTAAGTTCAATTTTTGATCGTAATGGTGAGCAGCGCAAATGGGTGTTAATGCAAGATTTTTTTAACTATGAGTATGACAAGTCGACTGATATGGCATCACATATAAGTAGACTTGAAAATATAGTACACAATTTAAAAGCACATAACAAGGAGATTGACGATGCAATGTTAATGTCAAAAATTTTATCTACATTACCAGAAAGATATAGGTACTTTATGAGCGCATGGGAATCAACACCGGTGGACGATAAAACGTTAACCAATTTAACGGGTAGGTTGATTTCAGAAGAGGCCAGATTCACAAATAAAGAAAATGATAGTGTCGCATTCAGGGCAGATGGTGGAAATTACCGTGGACCACTTAAAACGGGCGTAAAAATAAACTCGTCACTAAAATGTTATAAATGCAATTGTTTTGGACATGTTGCAAAGTACTGTAAAAATAAAAATGGACCAAATGAAAAATTCTGTAGAGTATGTAAACGAAAGGGACATCTTGAAAATGACTGTTACTTTCGGAAAAAGAGGACGAACGATAATGTGTCGTTTATGGTTTCAAACGAAACAGATGGCATCGAATGGATTCTAGACTCAGGATGTACATCGCACATGGTTAATGAGCTGAATTTATTAAAAGAAATTAAAATGGTGAATGAAACAATAGGAGTTGCAAAAAAGAATGAGACAATGCAATGTAGGGCAATGGGAACGGCAATAATAAAAGGGGTACAATTAAAAGACGTACGATATGTTCCTAGCCTAAGCAAAAATTTGTTGTCGGTAAACGCCATAACAAGAAATAATGGTACAGTAAATTTTAAAAACGAAGAAGCGGAAATAATATATAACGGTAAAATGGTGTTGAATGGAAAGAAAAGTGAGAACGGTCTGTACACAATTCAAGGAAATGATAATACTGCTTTGTTCACGCAGGAAATGCAGGACAACGTAATAAATTGGCATAGAAGACTCGGTCATCTTGGTTATGAAAATGTCAAGCGGTTAATTAATAAATCAAGCGGAATGAATTTGAGAGAAGGAAATTTCAAGGGTATCGATCAAATATGTGAGGTCTGCTTGAAGGCAGGACAGACAAGGTTACCATTTAAAACAACAAGAACAAGGGCGACAAGACCACTTGAAATCATACACAGTGATGTGGGGGGTCCAATTGATATAAATACGTGGAACGGAAAAAGGTTCTATGTGACATTGTTGGATGATTTTACGCATTTTGCGATGGTGTATCCGATAAAGAATAAATTTGAAGTGGCGGATATTATTGGTAACTACATAGAAGAAGTAGAAGCAAAATGGAATCTAAGGGTCAGCAAGATCAGGTGCGACAATGGAGGCGAATATGTTAGTAATTTTTTCAAGGAAAATTGCAAAAGAAAGGGAATAGTGATTGATTATACGATTCCGTATTCACCGCAATTAAATGGTCGGGCAGAAAGATTAAACCGGACATTAATGGAAAGGTCTAGAGCAATTATTATGGACTCAAATTTATCAAGGGATATGTGGGGCGAGGCAATTCAGGCGGCTGCATATCTACACAACCGTAGTCCAACATCTATTCAGGATGAAACACCGTATGAAAGATGGTTTGGAAAAATTCCGGATTTAAGAAACATCAGACTATTTGGATGTGAAGCATTTGCAAAGAATCTGGGATCAATTGGAAAAATGGAAGAGAGAAGCAAGAAATTGGTTCATGTCGGATACACGCCTAATGGATATAAATTATGGGATCCGATAAAAAGAAAAATGACTGTTGCTAGAGATGTGATATTTAAGGAAGTAAAAAAGTTGGAAGTCATAGAAAAATTGGAAAAGAAATATGATTCAGTAATAATAGAAGAGGGTGAAAATGAAGACGAGATCAACAAGTGTGAAGATGAAAATGATGTAAATGACAATAATGATGTGTGTAATGAGAATGAACATCTTGAATTAAATAAAAGAAACAGAAGATTACCAAAAAGATTAGAAGATTACGTAATGTTAACCTATCAAGAGGCAATAACCGGAAATGAAGGGGAAAACTGGAAAAAGGCAATAAAAGAAGAAAAGGAAGCGTTAATGAAAAATGAAGTATGGAAATATGTTAAAAAGGAGGAAGCAAATGGTACAAGGTTGTTAAGCAACAGGTGGGTGTTCAAAATAAAGGACGATGGAAGATATAGAGCGAGATTGGTAGTAAGAGGTTGTGAACAGAAATGTGGTATAGATTTTGGTGAGACATATAGTCCAGTGGTGGAAAATAGTTCATTACGGATAATGTTTGCAATTGCTGCAGAGAAAAATTGGATTATCATGAAGTTCGATATCAAGGCTGCATTTTTGTATGGTGAATTGAATGAAGATATTTTCATGTTGGTACCAGAGGGATACACCGTTGAGGATGATAGGGTGTGCAAATTAACGCGGGCCATGTATGGTTTAAAGCAGGCTCCGCTGAAGTGGAATCAAAGGTTCACAAGTTTTTTGAAGGAAAGGGGTTTGATTGCGTCGAAATATGACCGGTGTATATTTCGCACTGACGATTATGCAATGTTACTTGCAATTTATGTGGATGATGGTTTAATAATGGGAAGTGATAGAAAGAGGATATGTGGGCTGATGGACGATCTTGGTAAGGAATTTGAAATGACACGAGATGAAAATGTAACAACATTTGTCGGAATGGAAATAAAAAGAAACAAGGGTAATATGGGGTTACATCAGAAGACGTATGCTGAGAAAATAATTGAAAAATTTAGAATGACGGATGCAAAGGGTTCGAGAATACCTATGACAATTGATAATTCGAACGCCGATGTTTTGAACTCAAGTGGATTATTTCCATATCGCGAAGCAATAGGGGGTTTATTGTATTTGACCACAAAAACGCGTCCAGATTTGGCATTTGCAGTAAATTACGGCAGCAGATCGATTGAAAAGCCAAATGTCAATGATGTGGGAAATGTGAAGAATATGTTAAGATATTTAAAGGAAACAACGGATGTGGGGATAACATATTCAACGGCAGGTAATTTTGATTTAAATGCATATTGCGACTCGGATTTTGCCGGGGATAAAACCACCAGAAAAAGCACTACGGGATATGTAATCATGTTCTGTAATGGACCAATAAGTTGGGGCTCAAGGAAGCAGCCGACGGTGGCGCTATCAAGCACAGAAGCAGAATACATAGCGGCGGCAGATTGCTGTCGCGAATTAATTTATTTGAAAAGGCTGATCGAAGAAATCATTGGCGTAAATATTGTTGTTCATCTCAACGTGGACAATCAGAGTGCCATAAAATTAATAACAACCAACGTATTTAATCGTAGGAGTAAACATATTGAGGTTAAGCATCATTTCATAAATGAGCAGGTTGCGGCTGGGTTGATTAAAGTCAAATACTGTCCAACGGAATTTCAACTGGCAGATATCTTTACAAAGGCACTGAACGTAAATAAATTTGAAGGATTCAGGGATCAGCTGGTATCCAGAACCTATATTCAAGAGAACAAAACTAACATTAATTACATAGGTTAATAATTTAATAATTTAATATTTAGTTAAAATAAGTTTGTAAGACATTCTATATTATATTTGGGTTAAACAATTAAGAGAAGGTGTTGAATGTAATAGTTTAACAATATATAATAGAGATGTCGGTAGGCTAGGTTAAGTATGAATTGTCACTTATGCCATAAAATGTAATAAACGTTTTCGTCAGTCTTCCACTGCACGTTGCCAGTATAACATTCTCGTTTTAATTATTTAACAAACTTCCCCGCACAACCACTTTTTCAGGCACGAAATACGACATGTTTGATGCAATAAAAAACTCTCTTGTTTTTACACTTCAACGAAAAGACACATACTGCAATTTATAGCCTAATGACAGACAAAAAAAACAGAAAACGACCGCGGTGTGTTGCGATACACTCAACGCCAGTTGCGCCATCTGTCATCTAAATCCGCATTATTAATTCCTATACCCAATACCTTAAATGCTTACGCCGGCCAAATCTGGTATGAATATATTTTGCAATACTAACGAAGTTTAATTTTTTCTTAATTTACTCAAGCGCACTTAAAACTTGGTAAAATCTTTGGGTAAAATCATATTGTGAACAGGTGAAAATGGTGTGGTAGAAGAAGTAGACAAGAATGAATAGGATTTGTTTTAACGAATATATTAAGATCCGAATCTTTATGGTATTTGTACGAATCGAAAGAATATTGATAAACATTGGATTTGCCCATCGCACTACTTCCGCACTTTCCTCCTACATGAATATGCTATTAAGAAAGTTCTACAATTTAGAGAAAATTCCCTTCAACTTTGAATAACGGATCTTGATATTTTTGTGTTTTGTGGTTTTTTATATTATGGGAAACCCGGAGAATTGTCTCTAAATCCCCGGAAATCGTATGTCAAAACCCGGAAAGGTGGTCACCGTAAACGCAACTAATAATCATAATTCCATTACGTCATCGCATAATTTATTGTAAAAATTTGGACAACAACAAAAATAATTTAAAGGAAAAAAAAAATTATTAATTTTTATTGCATAATGAAAAAATTATAATAAAAATCCAAAATAAAATAATTTTTAATTTTTTTAAAATTGTGACAAAATCATTTTAATTATATAGAATTGTAGTAGAATTTTCATAATAATAATTAAAAACAATGATATAAGAGCATAAAATGAAATAAATGTTTTAAAAAATATATTTATAATAATAATTTCTGGCTCATTTTTATCATTATTTATATATTTTTTTTTTAAATTAACTTAATAATAGTAAAAATTTATTTTATTTATTTATTTATAATATCGAGGAGATTATACAAATACATTTTTTATTTATTTATTAATAAATCCTTTCGTAGAACAAAAGGTATGCTTGAGCTAGAGCAACCTGTTCACGTTTAACTTCTTTAACAGAACTATCGGATACATAATACCAATTGCCTATTGGTTCGGTAAAATTAATTGGATCGGAATTTACATTACTACTGGTACATCCACCAACAGCACCTTCAAGTTGTTCTTTATCATCACCGTCACCGTTGTCGTCGTTGTCGTTGTCTTCATTGTCATTCTCCGACGATGTTGATGCCGATGATGATGATAATAATGAGGTGGTTGATGATGATGATGATGATGATGCGGATGATATTGTTGAATCATCACTATCTTTATCATGTATATAATTATTACCGGAACCGCTGGTCGATCGTAAACGTTCTCGTTCACGTGCTTTATTAATGGCATCCTCTAAACGTAAACGTTGTTCGTCGGTTTGATCCAATTCGGCTTTACTACCTTTTGGTAAAAATTTCCATCGTGGATCATCTTCGGCTAATTTTGGACGGACTTTAACGTAAGCGGTATAATGGCCACCATGCATATTACCAGAATGTTCTACGATACCATACAATGCGTACATAATTTTCTTTTGTGAACGTTTGATATTTGGTAGATTTTTCACTTTGGCACCACAAAATGGAGCCAAATCTAATAGAAATGGAAAATCGATTTGTTTCGATAGTTTACGAAACATAAATCGTGGACCCACTTGAAAACGTTTTAAATGCAATATTAAAACAGCCGGTGGACTAGATATTAAAAATTGTTTTGTTGCATTTGTGCTAATTGCTTTTTTGGTTGTTGTGCCGGACGACGTCGTTATTGGACCATTTTTACGTTCTGTACATGCATCACAATCGACCCGATTCGATCCGGTCATCATTTCAACAACAGTAAAATTATTTAAACATGATTGAATGGAACATTCACCATCCTGGCATTGATAGGTGGGTGCAATCGTTGTACCCCAATCGGTATGGCTATGAGTGCGAACTCGTTGTTGTTGTTGTTGTTGATTTTTTATTGTCGTCGTTTTGTTTTGTTTTTGTTTTTGTTTTGGTGGTGTTGTTGTTGATGACGATTTATTATGATAATTTTCATTATTATTATTATTAGCATCTTTGATATGCATTTTATTTAATGCATTCGTTGGTGGAATGCTATTATTATTATTATTATTATTGAATAGACCATTTTCATAATTTAAATTTTCAATAATTTTACGTCCACCTTCATTGCTAATTGTTAATTCATCGTAAACGTTATATGTTAATATTGTCGGTTTTAATTCATCCATTTCACCGTCCATTTGTTGATTATTGCTGTTGGTTGATCCTGATGGCAATAATAGAATTGGCGATGACGTCGATTGATATGACATATCAAGATTTGTATGATGTTGTTCGAGATTTTCCTTTATCATATTATCTAGATCTTCGTCGTGTAACGGTGAACTGCCCACATTTCCCGAATCTGAACTTGAATTTAATTGAGCCTGTACATCTCTTGTATCTCTTGTATATTGAATTGGCGTGGTTTGGATGCTATTCGTCATTGAATTATTAAATGTTGTCTGCGATGTGGATTTTTCCTTTTCGGTAATTATTATTGTTGTTGTTGTTGTTGTTGTTGTTATTGCTGTTGTTGATGTTGAAGGATCATCAAATATATTATCTTCAATGTCTGCATCCGAATCACCGGATGACGCAGATGATGCAGATTTTGACATTTCCCGTTCACCATCTTTATTATTTGTTAATTTTTTTCCACCATCATCAGCAATATCTTCCTTGGTGTTGTTGTTGTTGTTGTCTGTATCTGCACCATTACCACTAACACCATCACCACCACCACCACTATTATTCGAAGCAGTTGCATTGTTCATTGCATGGAAATCCCTAAGTTTACGTTTATTTAAATTTTTTTTTAAACGTTTCATTTTTCTTTCCTTTTCTTTTTCTTTTTTTATTTGATGTTTTGAGGGAGTTTGGGATGACGGAGAGGTGTTATTTTTTGGCGGTATTATTTGATAATTAATGTCTTCGGGTGATTGTTCAGGGCTATTGGTACGCGGAGGGCCACCACGGCCACGTATTGGCGTTTGTTGTGCCTTTTCTACATTTGTTGGCAACGATATATCAAGAAATGATTCGTGACGTGACGACATATGTTGACAATCCTGACACGTCAACGTTGACACAAGAAATCCACGAAAAACTTGTTCCGGCAATAGAATACGATCTTTTACCTGTTCATTATAAAATTTACATTTAAGTTTTTGCAATTCCGATGGCGGTACATTATTATAATGGATTTGTGCAACAATTGTTTTTTGATAACGCATTAGATCTTCATTTCGGACACCTTCAAGTAAATGCCGTAATAATTCATGAGAATCATGTTGATCGCCACCCTCAAATTGGGGCCATTTCAATGTTAATTGACGAAATAACTTGTGCGGTGACAGAACGGTACCGGGTTTTCGGAGTTCCGCTAATGTATTTGCCAAACTTATGGTTAACTCACCGAAATCCGCTAATGGACCTTTAACAGGTGGTAAATCTATTTGTTCACCATCGTTTAATGTTAATTTACCACCGGGCAATTCAAATCTGTAAAATTAATTCATTTATAATAATTTCATTCTATTTTCTTTTTTTTTTTTTAAATTGTGGTTTGCTCGTACACAAAATGATTTTAACAACAAAATATATATATATATATATATAAAATGTACACTTACACTTCACCACTTTTTGATGCAGATTCCAATAGTTCATGTATATACGGTGTTTGGGCTAGACATTGCATAACCGCATTAAAAAAACAAGTATTTCCCAAATTTGATAATCCTCGGACACGTGGCAGTATCTGATGATCAATTCTGGGTAATTCATGTTTTACTTTTATTGGGTAATTTTGTACAATGGGCACATCATTATTTGGCACATTTGATACCAACAAATTATTATTATTATTATTATTATTATTATTACTAGCCGGTTCTGAATCCAATTTTACAACATTTATCTTACGTAAATATTCAATTACCGATAATATCGGTTTCGATTGACTTGTATCTACATAATCATCACAAGCATAACACCAAACTTGAAAATTTGTCATATTAACGGTAAGCGGATGTACAACTGAACGTACAGTCTATGTAATATAACAAAAAAAAAAAAAACAATCGATTAACAATGATAATAAAATGAAAAAACAATTATATATTCAAATAATTACATTATAATGCTCTAGGGCATGTCCACATTTTAAACGTCCACCCAATTGTACGCCACATCTTAAACATACCCACATCGTATTCTCTTGGGCATAATCATAGTCTTCAATGTTTTCGGCATCAGCATCCACTTCAACCTCATTAGTTACCGAATTTATTAATCTATTACACTTAATACATCCTACGCTATCACCTAATTTACAATTTTTTAATTTTTCAATGCTTAAAATAGCTCTTGGTGCCGTATGATGTGAGCATTTTCGCAATATCAATTGACCAGCAGCAGCAGCAGCAGCAGCAGCATCATCATCATCATCATCATGATCATAATCATCGTCAATTGTTGGTGCCGGAGCTTCATCGGATGATGAAAATAATGCTGTTATTGTTAAATCATCAATTGTATTGGTCATTTCATTTTTACTACAAAAATGGTTACACAAAAAGAAAAAAAATAGTTGAATGTAAAATTAAGAATTAAAAAATAAAAATAAATTTCCGTGACCTCATTTTTTTTTAATTCTGAATAATAATTAACAATTTGAATTAAAAAAAAATTAATCCATTTTTTTATCATTTAATTAAGCATTAAAACTTATTGTTGGAGGAACACACACACATAAAAAAAAAACATAAACCATTTTTTTCCATTCATCCAAATACAAAAAAAATTTTTTAAGGTTAAGATTCCTTTATTATTACATTACAAAAAAAAAAAAAAAAACCAAATCATGTTTAGATAATTGAATCTAAAATCTAGCTATTTGTGGGTATTAGAATTTATTTTATATATTAATTAAATTTAATAATTACTTTGTTTGCATTGTTTTTGTTGTTGTTGTTATGCAATGAATAGATTTGTTTTTTTTTCTTCTAAAATGAAAAAAATATTAATAATTATATGAATTTTTTTATTTTTTTTTTGCACATGCACACGAATTTTTTTTTTATTAATAAAAAATATTTTTTTTTTTTAATTAAAAAAAATATAAAAAAAAACAAAATATGTCAAAATGTATATAAAAAAAGAGGTAAAGGTAAATGAGTTGATGATGATGATGAAAATGGCGAATTTGTGCAAACTCTCGATATCGGCTAAGTTATTATAATGGGTTATGTTATCGACATCGATTTAAGAATGTAATAGAACTAAAAATGAATTGCGCAATAATACAACCATTTTTTTTCGTTTTTTTGTTGTATTTACAGAAGCTTTTTTTTGTTTTGTTTTGATTTGAAAGTGTTTGATCTTGGATTTTAATTTAAATTGTTGTGTTATTTACAAGTTTACAAGTTGGGGATGATATGAAAAAAAACAAGACTAAAAAATGAAATTAATGCAATTAGATCAAGATCATACGCTGTTCAGATCCTATATATATAGATATAGGATTATAAATGAAGTAAAATGAAACATGAATAGATAAAAAAAAATACTTATTTAAAGAAGATCATCATCAGGCGATGAAGATCCGTAGGATATTGCCGCCAATTCAATACATTTATTTAAATGGGTGAACATCATCATAGAATTTATATCAATCTTACCCAACCCAGCTTAAATAATTATATAATTACAATATGATTAATATATAATAAAATATATATAACGTGGTTATTATAATCTCTCTATGCGAATTCGGGTATTTCATTTCGAATTTGTTATCTAAAAAGGGTCAAAAAACAAAAAAAAAAAAGGAATGATCCATTAAACAAAAAGGTCATCGCGGTATGTATATTAAATACATTTTTCTTTTAGATAAAGCGATATTTTATGGATTGAAAAAAATGTGTTAATGTGTTAAAATATGATATTAATAAAATATATTTTTGTTTTTTTTTTCCAGTTTATTTCAGTGTTTATTTAATTTCTGGGGATACCGCACGCAGATAACTGTTAACCGCACATAATCTATAATATAATGACTGAATTTGTGAATTTTAAAAAGCAACCAAAAGGTTTTTCAACGAAAGCTATTCATGTTGGTCAAAATCCAGATCAATGGAATCATTTGTCAATGGTACCACCAATTGTAACAGGTGCAACATTCAAACAGAATGGACCAGGTGAACCAAATATGGTATGTATGTAAATATCATAAAAAAAAAATTAATCAAATGGATATATCTGTTAAAAAGCGAGCGACGCTCAATAATGATTATATGCATGTTTATATGATAATTATGAATTCTCTGTATAATTGCGTTGTTGAAAATTTATTAATTATATAAAATGTATACATATGTTTAAATTTAAACAGGAATATAAATACGGTCGGGGTAGTAATCCAACACGTAAAGTTTTAGAAACATGTTTGGCATCATTGGATAATGGAAAATATGGTTTAACATTTTCATCTGGACTGGGTGCACTTACGGCCATAACAGAACTGGCCGTAGCAGGTGATCATATTTTGGCATGCAATGATCTGTATGGCGGAACATATAGATTTTTTCAACGAATTGCAATTAATCATGGATTAACAATTGATTATGTCGATCCAACGGATTTGGATGCAATAACAGATGGTATTAAATCAAATACTAAGGTGGCAAAACATCACCATATCTTTCATTTTTTTTCACACAAATTTTTTTCACACACATAATTTTAATTTATTTTTTTTTGTTTGGTTTTTATATAGCTAATTTGGTTAGAGTCACCATCTAATCCAAGTATGAAAATTGCTGATATTGAATCGATTTCAAAAATAGCACATAAACGTGGTAATGTAAGTAAAAAAAAAATTAAATAACTATATACAGGGTAAATTTTTTAACGTGAGACAATGGAAAATCTCGGAAACTATGCGTTTTTAAGAAAAATGTTTCAGAAAAAATGTTGTTCAGTGGCAAGGCGGACATAAGTTGGTAGTGTGTTTTGACCTTCAGTCAAGGTCACATATGAGATATGATATAAAACATATTTTTTATTTTGTTTAAATGGAACCCCCTATTTATCGATACGGATTCTTATTCTATATCAAAAAACAAAGTCTATTTTGTATCCGAACATTTTTGGATTAGGCGGCAACTTTAGCCGTAAATTGGATTTGAATTTTTAGTCAAAACAAAAATTAATTTAATCATTTTAATTAAATATAAATTTATAATATGTCATGAATGTTAACATTTAAACAATTAAATGAATGTTTTTATTACAAAATGGACAAATCCAGATATACCGTAACTCATTGAAATAATAATCATTGAAAAAATTAATCTTAAAATGGAATATTTATCAGTAGAACAAAAAGTGGAAATGGTACTCATATATGGTGAATTCGGGGAGGAAGGTTGCGGCAGCCATTCAATTGTACCACCCTACAATTGTTTCCGATGCAAAAAAATCAACATGCACGAGCAACATTTTATCGTGTAATGAAATAGTTTACGGTGAATGACAATGTTGGTAAGAAAAAATGAACACGCAATACAATCATCATCACAATCGCAAACAATTCAATATCAGTTTTGACTGCGATTAATCACGATCCGAGTTCTCGGCAAATAGCATTCGATCCTCCGGTCAAACCGGTATAATCAAAATTTTTTAAAACGCCATAAATTCCGCCCGTACCATGTTGCACTGCATCAACATAGCTTCATTGTAATGATTATGTAAATAGGATGATATTTTGTGACTGATGGGCTCAAAGACAACCACAATAGATAACCAATAATTTTTTTTTGTTCCATGGGGTATTCTTTACGGATGAAGCCGCAACCTTTTAGACATAACGGAGTAGTCGATCGTCATAATATGCATTACTGGGCGAGTGAAAATCCCTACTGGCTAAGGACAGTGGAACAGCAGTGCCAATGGACTGTGAACGTTTGGTGTGGGGTGATAGATCACAAAATAATTGAACCGTTTTTTTTTTTGAAGGCACTTTAAATATTGAAAAATGTAGAAATTTTCTTAATGAGAAATTACCACTATTGCTTGAAGAATTGCCCTTGAAATTGAGGTTAACCATGTGGTTTCAGCATGATGGTGCACCAGCGCATTATTCATCATTGGCACGCGATCAGGGTATGGATCGTGTATACAACGAGCGTTCGATTGGTAGAAGAGGTACAGTTGCATGGCCAGTAAGATCGCCGGACCTAACACCGTTCGGATACAAAATACTCTTATTTTTTTGATGTAGAATACGAATCCGTATCGATAAATAGTGGGTTCCATTTAAAAAAAGTATGTTTTACGTCATATCTCCTATGTGACCTTGACTCAAGGTCAAAACACACCACCATCTTATGTCCCCCTAGCCACTGAACAACATTTTTTCTGAAACATTTTTCTTAAAAATCGTTTTCTTTAAAAAAAACGTTTCCTAGAATTTCCGTTGTCTTGGGTTAAAAAATGCACCCTGTATAAATATTGTTTGTTAAAATTGTTAAAAAAAACTTTTTTATTTTTATTATTAACTGGATGGGATTTTTCGTAAAGTAAAATCCGTAAAATATTTAAATGGATTTGTTATGAGATTGTAATTTTTTACCGATTCGAATTTTAGTTCCGCACAGTTCCGCGTAAAACAAAAAAAATTGTTTTCCTCCATTTCTTCCTCTAAACCCTCCAGATTTAATCAAAAGTGATTTCGTTAGACAATAAACTATCCAAATGGGATATATAAAATATTAATAATCTTATTTTAAGAATAATTATTGAGATTTGTTTTCAAATTTTATTTTTAATAGATCATTGTCGGCGTTGATAATTCCTTTTTATCCGCATATTTTCAACGTCCATTAGAGTTGGGCGCCGACATTGTAATGTATTCATTAACAAAATACATGAATGGACATTCGGATGTTATTATGGGTGCAGCAATTACTAATTCTGATGAATTATATGCGCGTTTAAAATTTATACAAAATGGTAAATAATAATAATAATAATAATGGAAGGAATAAAAAATTAATATACTTAATTACTTAAATATACAGGGTGCCAACCCGAAACAGACAAGTTCTACACCTCATTTCCAATCAAAAAATATCCGTCGACCACATGACTATCTCGCTTGGGTTTCGAGTTAGCCCGAAAAAACGATTTTGTTGAAGTTCGAGGTAGTACGTAAATGTTATTTACAATATCTCGCAGTAACCACTTATCGGAATCTAATAATTATAACCTTGTTTGAAAGGTATTTTAACGATCTTTAACTCTTTCTAATAACATAAATATCGGCGACAACCCGTTTTCATGCTATAGCTGGTCAAACACAAGAAATTTCAACGGCTTCAAATATTTTTGTTATCTTGCAAGCCTAGAACGGTGTAGGACTTTACGTTTATTAGCGGTCGGTTTTTAGGAAAGCTTTTTTGATGTTGTAGTTTTAATTTGATGTACAAACTTTTAAAATGTTTACTCAATGTGTACTCGAAGACCAATTTTGACCTATGCTACATAAGTGTAGAGCAAAAAGGCCCAACAAAGAACGGCACAGGTCAAATTAAACAAAATTCAGAGATTGGCGTGTTTGGGGGTTACGGCAGCAATGCGCACCACCCCTACTACAGCGCTAGAAGCGATTCTAAATCTTCCCCCACTGCATCTGTTCATTAAGAACGAGGCAAGAAAGATGGTGCACGCAACTATGATTATCGTAGGAATAGTGGGGGTGGCTAAGGAACACCAGTGGCTAGTTGATGAAATCAGAAATGATGTAATTCTCGGCATGCTACTGGGAGAAGACATTCCTATAGTGTATGACTTCGAAAAAAACTTCTCGGTTGAGTTTCCCAATAGAGAAGATTGGACGGAGAATAAGATTGGGTTCACAGAAAACGCCCTAAAATTCTATACGGATGGATCTAAGACCAACCTATGTTCTGGCTCCGGGGTATATGGGGCCACTCTGGATTGCTATAGCACCGTATTCCAGGCGGAAATCCATGCTATAGAACTTTGCATCAGATGGATCAAAGATATGGGGTATAAAAACTAGCGGATCTATATCTTATCGGATAGCAAAGCTGCACTCATGGCCGTGAAATACCGACAGAGATAGGGTTGAAGTTCGTGCTCGACTATCTGGGGATACTGAAAGAGGTGTTAAGGGTAAATAAAGTCACACTAATGTGGATACCTGGACATAGTGGAATAGAGGGTAACGAGAGGGCAGATGCGATCGCCAGAAAGAGCTCGGCTGACTCATCAGGGCACTCAACCTAGACCATTCTGTGGTTTAGCTAAGGCAACTATTAGAGCAAGGATGAAGGAAATCCTGCTACGGGAGTCGCAGAAATACTTCAATGACACCGATGGCTGCAGGCATTCTAAGCTCTTTATTAATGCATACACAAGAGGACTGACGGAACAAATCCTACTCCTAAATAAGACAAACACTAGATTGGTGGTTGGATATTTGAGCGGTCACTATAATCTAAGAGCTCATCTATACAGGATGGAACTCGTTAGCTGCGATACGTGTAGGCTGTGCCACACGGAAGAAGAAACTGCGGAGCACATTCTCTGTGAATGTGAGGTTTTAGCAGGGAGAAGACTTAGGATCGTTGGTTCATAATTTCCATTGCCCGACATTATGTCCATACCCATCAATAAGTTGGCCAGGTCAAGTGTGGGACCTGGGGTCAAGTGTTTAGGGGACGGACGACTCATCCCGGTGCTATAATTCTAATTCTAATTCTGTTGACTTTAAGTGCTTGTACTTTTTAAAAATGATAAGGATGGAAACCAGCAGCCTTTATTATACGGCAGCCACAGTTTTTACTTACACCAATTTGGGTGACTGCACGTCTTGTGCTCATACTTGGATTTCGGCTTCGACCACATACATAATATCTTCCTCGCGAGAATTTCTAGGTACTCTTTCTTGTTTTCTTGCAAAGGTACCAGAATAGTTTTTAGTTTCCTAAATAAGTTTGAAAATGATTTCCTTGATGGTTGTAGTCGATAAGGAAAGCGAGAATTTGGGATTCGTTGACAAATTTTAAAAGTTTGTGCAGCAAATTAGAGCTAAAACATCAAAGTAGTTTTCCTAAAAACCGACCTCTAATAAACGTAAAAGTCCTACACAGTTCTAGGCTTGCAAAATAACAAAAATATTTAAAGCCGTTGAAATTTCTTGTGTTTGACCAGCTATATCATGAAAACGGGTTGTCGCCGATGTTTATGTTGTTAGAATGAGTTAAAGCTCGTTAAAATATCTTTCCAACCAGGTTAAAATTATTGGATTCGGATTAGTGGTTACTGAGATATGGTAAATAACATTTACGTACTACCTGAAGTTCAAGTACAAAATCGTTTTTCCAGGCTAGCTCGAAATCCAAGCGAGATAGACATAGGGTCGACGGACATTTTTTGATTGGAAATGAGGTGTAGAACTTGTCTGTTTCGGGTTGGCATCCTGTATATATAATGTATTTTTTTGTTGTTAATCCACGCAGCGACTGGTATTGTACCATCACCATTTGATTGTTATCAAGTAAATCGTGGTTTAAAAACGTTAGCATTACGAATGGAAAAACATCACCAAAATTCATTAATTATAGCCCAATTTCTGGAACAACATCCAAATGTTGAAAAAGTATTACATCCAGCTTTAGCATCTCATCCACAACATAAATTAGCAATGCGTCAATGTTATGGTAATAGCGGGGCTATGTCATTTTATATTAAAGGTACACTTGAAACTGCATTGAAATTTTTTAAAAATTTAAACATATTTATGATTGCCGAAAGTCTTGGCGGTTATGAAAGTTTAGCATCGTTACCGTAAGTATTAATAATAGTAAAATACTAATAATATGATTATAGATAATATTTTATTGTTGTGCCTATTATATATACTTATCTATTGGAGTGACTCTGTGGTGTTAATGATCAGAAAAATGCCAACCTAAAATTCTTACAAAATTTTGGGATCGTGGGTTCCAACATGAAGACATAAAATATGTTTTGTGTTTTCGAATCTGAATTTTAACACAGTGGTCGCTTATTTTCCCTTGCCGTTGGTTGGTCGTACGACTAATTACCTACACCGTAAAAGGCAACAAATTAAGAAACTAACAACAGAAGGATTGTTGCTTTGGACACTAAAACCGATTGTTGGTTGTAATGCGAAAAATTTATTTATTTTTTATTTTTATATATCTATCTATATAAAGGACAAAAATGTCACATTTATCATTGCCAACGGATGAACGAACACGTTTAGGAATAACAGATACATTAATTAGATTGTCAATTGGTTTGGAAGATGCGGATGATTTAATTGAAGATTTGGATCAAGCGTTACGGGCCAGTCAATTATAATTTTATAAATATGTTGATGAACATAATTATTATATATATAGATATCGATATTATAATTTGATGTTTTTTTTCAAATTTTCAAATTAATTTATATTTTATTTTATTCCGGGTTTGTTTCTTTTCATTTTTTAATTCAAAATATACAAAATATAATTAATTATAATACATTTAAGACAATAAAACTACATTACATAAAGTAAAACATAAAACCAAAACGGCTCTGACGACATGGTCATCTCTTCCTTCGTTAGCCGTCCCACACCCTCAACTATTTCTTCCTAATCTCCCTCAGCATCGGTCAAACCCCTATCGGTCACATTCAATCCTCAATATATACAATCTCCCCTCGCCCGCAATATTGCCCCCATTTTCCCATGCACCAAATTTCCATCCAAGTAATTTTGCCTTCCAAAACCCCCAACTCCAACTCCAACTCCGAATATATCCTGTCGCCTTTGCTTTCCAATACCACACAAATCCCCTGACTCCCATGATTCCATTCAATTTCCAATTACCCCGGCTTTCTTCTTCCACACGTCAATCCATCCCACTTTTCTTTTCACCATTTTCCACCAACACCAACATTCTACATGTTAACCTCTCTTCTCTTATTCCTAACATTCCAATATAACATACCTCACATGCTACCCCAATGTAGAACAATAGAACGGATGCCTACCAAATTCTATATATAACACACTATCCCCTTGTCCCCCCCGATTAAACCCCAATATATATATTTCTCTACAATTTCTCTACAACCTCATATTCCTTTATTCCCCCACATCGGACATTCATATCCCATAATGATAGGGCGCTAAACACACCATCTGTCAACCTCAATTTGGCCTTCACTCTTACAGCCTTCCTTTCCACATTCACCCTCCATGCACCACCCCTCGTCAGCCGAACCCCAAGTTATTTATATTCATTTACCACCTCCACTGTCTCCCCATTAACACTGCTCCAACGTTCGTCGCTCCTCAACCTAACACCATTTCTAAATACCATCAATAGATACTTGAATTTAACAAATTATACGGTTATATTACCGGGGTCTCCGCAGGAACAGTGGGAAGGCGGAAATAAGCCATAAAGATAGCTCTTCTATCTTCATCTTTTGAGAAACGCGATTGAATATAATGTTTTGTGCGGTATTGATCTGTGGGTTTTGGGTTTGCGGATACGTAACGTCTGTATTTATCTGTTCTGGATAATGTTTGTTGTTTTTAATAATTTTTTACTATGGATTTTCTGTGATTTTTTTTATTGTCGTATTGGTTGATTAAATATACTATTGGGACCTGGTATTAATAATGTCGACTTTTTGGCTTGAAAATGGCAAAATTATTGAGTACATTAACCAATATATTGTACATCGTTTGCTATGACTTCCTCCCATCTTTTAGGAAGTTTGTTGATTCCTCGTTTGAAGACCTCCTCATCTTTTGTCCCAATCCATTCATCGACCCATTTTCGCACTTCTTCAGCAGTTCGAAAGCGTACATCTGTCAGACTGATCTGCATTGATCTGAACGAATGGTAAGCAGAAGGAGCAAGGACGGGAGGTGATCAAGATGATCCCAACCGAGCCTCTTTATTTTTTCTTTAACGATGTTTGCACGATGTGGTCTGGCATTGTCACCGTGCAATAAAACTTTGTGGTGTTTTCGAGCTATCAATGGTCGTTTTTCGTTCAATTTCTTTGCCAATTCGCCCAGTTGTCGTCGGTAGCGATCAGATGTAACCGTTTCATTCGGTTTTAACAGCTCATAATACACGACACCCTGCTGATCCCACCAAATACACAGCATAAGCTTCTGGCAATGAATATCACGCTTTGATTGTGATTGGTTGGTGGTTGGCCGGGATCAACATATTGTTGCTTTACGTTTAGGATTGTCGTAATACACCCATTTTTCATCGCCAGTGACAATTCGACTCAAAAAACTATGTTTTTTGTGCTCGGCAAGATGTTTATGGCATGCATCGTTTCGTGCTTTGAGTTGATTTTCATTCAGTTGATGTGGGACCCATTTTCCTAGCTTCTGATCTTTCCCATTGAATGTCAACGATCTAGAAATGGTAGAGGCATCTACATTCAACTATAATGCAAGCTCTTGTTGCGTTCGACACGAATTTTAATCCAACAATGCCTGCAATTCTTGGTCTTCAAATTTTTTTGGCTGACCTGGCCGTTCTTTGTCTTCCACTTCAAAATCACCACGTCTGAAGCGTGCAAACTAACGTTCACAAGTTTTTTCAGTTGGAGCATGTTCACCGTAAGCTTCTACCAACCAAAATCGATAACTATCAGCAGCGGTTTTCTTCAAATTAAAGAAAGTTATTAAACTTCCCCGCAAAACAACTTTTTCAGGCATGTGTTTCGACATATTCGAAGGAAGCAAAAACACTTTGTTGTACACTTCAACAAAATGACATATACTGAAATTTATAGATGCGCTCCGATGCACACAACGCTAGTTACGCCAACCGTTATCTAAATCGACATTTTTAATGCAAGGTCCCAATATTACAAACTAATGCAAGCAAACCATAAAAAAACGTCTATTCATATGAATGTGTATAGTATCAATATAGTATACATATTTTGTTATATCACACACAGCTCAGCTGATAATAAAAATAAGAGACCGGTGTATTTGAATAAAAATTTTATTTGCTAGTCATTTGCAATACACAGGGTGTCCCAGTTGATATCGTACAAACGTATATCACGTAATCCTTGGACTATTTCCAACAAAAAATCGTATAGGGAGGGGGTTTAACTTCAACCCCCAGTTGAGCTACAAGTGGTTGAAAATTGACGTGCATTGAAAAATATAAATTCAGTAATTAAGCTGCAACTTTTAAAATACTGAACCGAGCATAACCCGCCCGCACTAGACCCCTTCCCTATTACCCCCCCCCCCCCCTTGCAAATTTTCCGACTTTTTTGTTTTTTGTATATCTCAATGATTTTTGAAGATATTTGCTTGAAATTTTGGATTTTGGATACCAAACACGAATAAATACATTCCCGGAAATTTTTTCTGATCCCATCCCATCCAGCAGCGGCTCCCATACAAATCCAAGGGATTATAAGAGATATCTCGTCGATCTGTTTTTAACCAATTGACTAGAAATTTTGGATCTGGAGGTTTGATGCAAAATCGGGGAATTTTTTCTCCGTCCCATCCCATTCATTCCCATAAATTCCGTTGGGATTTACTCGGAAATGGTTATATTTAGCCCAAACATTTATTCTACAAGGTATGCTTCATTTTTATTCTCTACGGAACTGCATCATTAAATTTTTTCTAATTCTATCCCACCGAGGAGCTCCCATACAAATCCAATCCAAGTTCTTAGCAATGAATTTGAACCTCACTTTATGTTAAAATTTTATGAGGAGTTAAATGATGATAAATTTAAGCCCTCCCCCCTTACCACCTGGCCACCATTACGTACTTCTTGTTACAGGTGTTTGCCTGGCAGCGTTTTATCATGAAAATTTCAACAAAAGTATATAAATAAATAAATAAAACAAATACAATTTAAAACCTGTTAGAATGTATTGATATTTTGTATTTTTAGTTGAGATTTTGTGGTGTCAGAAACTTAAAATAATAATTATAAATACTAAATATAATTTAATTATTGGCTGCAGTGTAATGTTATTAAGAGTTTTAATCAATAATAGTAGTAATATTTATAAAAGTGTTCTTTTAAATACAACTAATCGAATTTCAAATGTAAATATTTATTAGTTTTTTAAATGATTTCAATGTATCCATCAAAAAAACATATATTGCGGGTCGCATTTTACGATAACTGTGTGTGTGTGTATGTGTGATTAAAATTGATTATAGCTTTTCATGATTTTGTTTATTTTAGCATTATTATCACGCAGTTATCTCTCACATTTATTAGTATAGATGTAATTTTGTATATAGATTAATCTTTTGTGTAATTTGCATATATTTAAAACTCATCAAATCACAATTTTTTCTTATTATAACAAATTTATTTAAATATTTTAACGAGTAATTTCGAATCATATTAATAAATATATGTCCAATTGTCCAATATTATAATAAAAGTCTCAAAATGCAGATATTTTCATTTAATCTTATAATTTGTACCAAATGCGTACTAAACATATATTTTAATCTTAAAAAAACTCCACGATGATTATTAAATATTTTTTTGATTACCTGCTCTTCTATATATAAAAGCAGACACGCAATTACAATTTTATAATCGAGATTATCGTCGTTTAGCCACTTAAAAATAAATTTAATATAATCATATTACAAATTTTAATTTTATTTTTAATGCACATTTTATATATAGTTGAACATTAGAAATCTATCTAATAATCGCATCATGGTACGACATACATCAAACGTTTGGATATTAAAACAATATTTTAAGGGTGAACCGAAATTAAGTGATTTCATATTAAAAGAAGAAATTTTACCAGACATTAAAGATGGAGGTATAATTAAAATATAAAATTTGTTTGCATATAAAACAAAAAAAAATTATAATTAACTTATCTTTTATTATTATTATATTACACATTCGCATCTATGCTACTGCTGCTGATGATATATACAATTATTGTGTAAAGAATTAATTTGTGAGGCTGAATATTTAAGTGTTGATCCATATATGAGAAAATATATGTCTAGATTTCCGGAAGGTACTCCAATGATTTGTACACAAATTGCAAAAGTTATTGAAAGTAAAAATGAAAAATATCCAAAAAATTCATATATTTATGGACATTTTGGTTGGCGTACAAAAACACTCGTTAGTGAACCGGAAAATAAAAATGTTCATCCAATATTACCGTATCCATGTCCGGATTTAGGTAATTTACCAAAATCATATGCACTTGGTTGTTGTGGACGACCCGGGTAATTTTTTTATATATAATTCAATATAATATTTGGGCTTTTGGAAGTTTTATTGTTAAAATTTTCCACTATTGTTTTTTTTGAATTAACAGAAATAGTGCATATTTTGGATTTTTAGAGTTGTGTAAACCGAAAGAAGGTGAAACGGTTATTATAAGTGGAGCGGCCGGTGCTGTTGGTTGTTTAGTTGGTCAAATTGCAAAGCTTAAAGGTTGTAAAACAGTAATTGGTATTGCGGGTTCTGATGAAAAATGTGAATGGTTGGTGAACACATTAGGATTTGATAGTGCAATCAATTATAAAACAGCTGATATTCCAGAGGAATTAAAAAAATTAGCACCAAATGGCATTGATTGTTATTTTGATAATGTAAGACTATATATATATCTGTTGTCTGTATACTGACTGACTGATTGCGAATACGTTCAATTATTTTAAAAGAAACAATTATACTGTTTTCGTTTTTATTTATAAAAATCACACATTAATTAAGGTTGGTGGAATGATAAGTTATCATATTATTCGACATATGAATCAATTTGGACGTATTGCCATTTGTGGATCAATATCTTCATATAATTGTGATGATGATATTCCTTTGGGTATGTTATATTTTGATTTTATATAGTCTTTTCAAAAACAGATATAGATTATTATATTGAAAATATTTATTCACGTGGTGTGTATTTACGCAGTTCCACAAATCAATAATTTTCATAGGAATAATCTTCGTATGGAAGGATTTTTGGTGAATCGATGGGTTGGCGATCGTTGGTTTGAAGGTATTTATGCAATACGAGATTGGATTCAACAGGGACGTATCAAATATAATGAAACGGTTACCCATGGATTTGAGAATATGCCACAAGCATTTATTGATATGCTAAATGGAAGTAATTTTGGCAAAGCCATTGTTAAAGTTTAAACCACCAAAATAAAAACCAAAAAAAAAAATTATTAATATATAATATAAAATTGTTGGAAAAAAATTAACAATATATTTATTTATTGAAAAAAAAATATATAATTAAGATAATGGGAACCGGAACGAAACCATTTCCCCAGCAAAAAGAAATAACAGACTGCTAATATTTAACCAAAAAAACACTTGTACAACAATAGTCCAATTGGAAAAAAAATACGCAACAACAATAGCACTACCTCAACACCCTATATACAAAGCACCCAATCCTTCTCCTTACTAGCTAAAATTAGAAAATCGAACCACCAACCCACAACAACATATTAATAAACACTGTAATAGAAACGCAAGGACGCGAGGATAAAAAAAGACAACCCAAATGCAATATTAAAAGTACATATACCCTTCAACTCTTAGCGCCCAAATACAAAAACATTCCACACATAAACACAGACACCTCAAAGACAGATCAAAAAAGAGCAACGCAGCGATCTTCAAACAAAATAAAAACGAAACAATAGCCAAAAGAAGCAACCGCATACACTCCATAAAATCAGCCGAAGAAATAGCAATAACAGTACACGGAGCAATAGTACAAGCCATAAAAGATCAAACAAATGAAACAGTCATACTTACAGATTCCAAAAGTTCATGCGTCTTAATCAAGAATAACCTAACACCACAAAAAATAACAAATTTTATGAAACAATTAATCATAGACCTAATATCGTAAAATCCCATTACACTCCATTTATAATGGATCCCAATTCCGGGCCGCAGCAATAGATCAGAGGAAACAAAATAGCCGATGAATCTCCGCTAAAGCCGCAATAAACGAAGCCCAAATTACACCCCACAGAATTCCTCACCTGAAGACATAATAGAACAAATCATAAAACAAACCGAAATAGAATGGCCCAACCAATACCCGACACAAACAGAAACAAAGGGCTGATGGACTAGACAAATAAACAGTAATACGGGTGTAAACTCGCTCCATGGTTCAGGAAAATATAAAATTTTTTGTGCACAAGACACAAAATGAATAAACCGGCTACGAACAGGACGACCCAAACACTTTCGTGACAAACACTTTCTAAATTCAATAAAAAAAAATTGATTGTCAGACCCTTCATGCCCTACCTGGCAAACAGAAGAAACATCCGAGAACACCTAATCCTCCACTGCCAAAAACACATTTAATAGATAGTAACAGAAACACATTCAAATCACTAATAAATGATTCCACACTAACTAATAATAACAGACCTCCTGAAATCCAATAACATCCAAACATACACCGAAATAGCCCAATTCACAAAAATAAAAATCTAAAACTCCGTATTCACTCCCTTTGGTGCAAGTTTCCAGGAGTCTAATAAATAAATAAAAAAAAATAAGATAAGTCGTCCTCTGATGATTGATTGGTGGGATTAAATAAATTAAATAAGGAATGGAAAATTTAATAAACGTACATTTTTCTACTCCGGGTTTGCAGGTGCAAGCTTGTAGCTTTGCAGTTTTGCAGCTTTGCTTTCTCTATAAATTATATATACAATAATATTATATCTAAAACTCATCGTAATCTTGCCATTTTAAAAAAATTAATCAATCAATACAAGTTGCGTTCCATTCAATTATCAGGAGTAAGTAGGAGTAGATAAGAGTAGACAGCATCTACTCTTTTCTACGCCGAACTACTCCGAACTATAGCAAAGAGCAGTTCGGAGTAGAAAACATTTACTCTTTTCTTCTCTTTTCTACTCTTACCTACTCCTGGTAATTGAATGGAACGCGACTACAATGTTCAAATTCATTTTTATTCTCGCCTTTAATATTTAGTTTCATTTTTTTTTTGTGGGAGGGGAAATCCATTTACGGACGAACTGTGTCGAACTCCCACCAACTAAGTTGACGTCCTACCGACTAAACCCCCCCCCCCCCCCGGTGAGTGGGTTGTAGTAGTTACGTAAACCGCTCCGGTTACTGCGACCCATATTGGATCTATTATTGTACCACCTGCAAAAAATAAAATTGTGAATTGGTCTCGAAGACATGAGAGTCCTAGACTTGGACGCTTGACGTGATTCAACGTGCTCAGCAGTTGTTGACTGAGAGCCCTAACAAGGAAGACGAAGCATTTCGGTATCTGAAATATCAGACGCCGTGTCTTGAATGGAACGGTAAAGTACCGTTGTTTCATATGATGCGTTAAGATACACATAATAATCTTCCGATTTTGTTTGGTTGGAATCCATTTACTATTATTAGACTTTTTGTTGAGGATTTGTTTGTCAGCCATAGAAGAGATGCCTAGATTCTATAGTAAGGTAAGGCTAATACTCCCAGAGGGCGCCCGGTGTCTGGGAAACTGAAAGTTACTTTTAGTTTAATAAAATCATCATATATATTCCGCATTCCAATTTTATTTTCATACCTTTTCCATTCGAATCAACGATTTTAAAATTTACAAATATAAATCAAAAATTATATAAATTAAACACATTTTTTTTTTTTTACAAAATTCAACTATATCTTATAGTACAGTAAAAATACATATATAATTATAATCTATCTTGGTCCAAGTAGATTTTGATTTCATTTTATAAACGAGCTTTAACCACAGCCTTTCCCGTATTTCCACCTTTTAGCATATCAATAAAAGCATGTGGCATTTTATAAAAATCACTTGTAATCGTTTCATGATATTTGATTTTTCCTTCATTAATCCATGTTTTAATTTGAGTTATACCTTCCATCCAATTGTCAGCCCAACGATTAACAATAAAACCTTCCATTTTAAGTTCTTTAAATACCATTAATGGTTGAACAATTGGAACTGCGCATAAAATAAAAAAAAAATAATGACATCAATCCATTATATAGATGTTTTGATGTCATCGCAATACAGTTAATTATATAAGTTTCAATCAACAATCAATCAAAAAATATGTGTAATAATACATCAAAAAGTAATTGAAAAAAAATTACCTTTTGGAATATCTTTAACATCGGTATTATACGATGATATTGAACCACAAATGGATACACGACCACGGGTATTCATTTGATGTAAAATGGTTGAACTCAATTCACCACCAACATTATCAAAATAACAATCAACACCTTGTGGTGCAGCCGCACGTAATGCTTTTGCAATATTTTCTGTTGTACGATAATTTATTGCATGATCAAAACCTAATTCTGTTGTTAACCATTTACATTTATCATCGCTGCCAGCAAATCCAATAACCGTACATCCTTTAATTTTAGCTATTTGTCCAACAAGGCTACCAACAGCACCGGCAGCACCGCTAACCACAACCGTATCACCCGTTTTTGGTGTACACAATTCGAGGAATCCAAAATATGCTGTATTTCTATATTACACAAAGCATACATATATATATAATCGGAAAAATTTTTAAGGATTTTTAAACGAAAAAACAATTATTAAATATAATAAATATTTACCCTGGCATTCCAAGGCAACCTAATCCAAGAGAAACTGGTAAATTTCCGAAATCATTTAGCACATACGGTTTAACGGGATCTTTAACTGTATCTGGATTAAATATGGTATGTGTTCGCCATCCAAATTGACCAAATATAAACGAATCCTTTGGAAATTGTTTATTTTTTGAATCCAATACTCTATAAAGTAGTAATTATAATAACCGCATAAATAATTAAAATTATGATCGTTAATATAACTTTACTTTGCAACTTGTCCACCAATCATTGTAACTCCTACTGGATATCTTTCCATGTATGGCCTCATATAAGGATCAACACTAAGGTATTCAGCTTCAACTAATACTTCTGCGAATTCATATATATATATAATAAAAATGTATAATATTTAGTGAATTTCGTTTAAATTTAATGTACCGCGCATGCACTATATTATTTATAATTATAATTACCTCCATCTTTAATTGCTGGCAATTCTTCTTCTTCCAATTTAAAATCACTTAATTTTGGTACACCTTGAAATCTTGCAGCGTAAATGAATTTTTTTGCTTTAACCATATTGTTGTTAATACTATTATTTGTATAATTTTTATTATTCACTTTAAAATACAATGATGGTTTACCAGTTAATTGTACAGCTCTTTTTAATACTGAAACACAATTCATTTAATCAAATATAATTTTTTCCAATAATCTATTTAATTTTATGTTAATTTGTTATAATAGAATTGTATATGCTATCGCTAGTTATGAACAAATAATATATAGACATGACGAATGATATCATATTTTTTAAGTGCACATACTTATCACAATGATTATACAATTTTTTTAAAATTCGGCTAATACAAAAAAAAAAAGATTGATTAATATTTAATAAATATATACATAGAACACCATACATTCATAGAAAAGTATGTTTTATAACAAATATGTATATATTTATAAGTTATATACCGGTTATACCGCGATGATAGATACCTTTCGGAAAAACATGAAAGGCAGTGGCACGTATCAGATAATCGATTACAAACGATCAGATTTCAATTATATAATTTATTATTTAATCCTGATAAACGAATCCTCTTTATTTATGTTTTTTTTTTGTTAAAGGATTTTCATAATTTTTTGAAATAATAAGTGCTTGCGTTCCCACGATTGAATGAATGAATGAATGAATGCGATGAAAAGAATGAAAAATTGAAAAAAATGGAAATTTTCTAAATTTTTGTGTATTCTGAAATGTTGTTTTTTTTTTGTGTGTAATTGGGATTAATACAAGTGTAAACTAAATTATTTTATTTTGTACAAACGCACACATATGTTTTAGGTTATATTATGCGAGCTTATTGCTTAAATACTGATTATATATTTAAAAACCGGTGTTTGAATATATATAATATATGTTTTAGATGCGAGCATTGTAACACACTGTACAGGGTATACCATTTATATTAGTGCATATATTATAATTATTAATATTATAAATTGAATTTTTAACCTAAATACTTAAGATTATATATTATTAGGAATTTGGTAAATCGTGTGTCTTTTTAACGCTCTTAATTGATTATATCACAAAGATGCTTATCGCGTGATTATCAATTATACATATCTAACTATATAATATATGATTAAAATATACCAGTTTATGTAAAAAAAAAAGGATGTTAAGATGGCGAACAGAAAACACGTATGCGCATTAGGCATGGCCAGGCGAGAAACAAATATGGTTAAATTTATCACCAATCCAGCAAAAATTCATTGAAACTTTATCTATGGTTCATTAGAAAACCATCAATATATATAATATATTCAAAAATTCAACTGATTTTTGATTGAAATCAAAATGCGAGCGATGTCTCGCTAAATAATAATAATCTTAATTATGATTGATTCTTATAATCTACGATAGAGGGAAAAGATTTATTTAAAACGTTTCGTTTCAGATACCAATAAATTAGTCATTAAGTTACGAACAATTATTTTGGTTATTGAAATTTTACTTGAAAGGGATAACGAAGAAAAATTAATTTAATCATTAATTATTACCACTCTAACCACTATTATGGAATTCTTCACTCCTTCAATTGTAACTTTCATATCATCTGTTTACTTTGTTTTATTAATGCCCACAACGATTCTATTGAACTTAAATCAGGACTTGAAGATGTCCATTTCTAAAAGTGGATTTCTAAACCCATTTCTTTAGCTTCCAACAGTTCTTAGTTGCTTTAGCGGTTTGTGATAGGACAACATCTTATTGAAATGTATATTCGCCGTTTGAATATAATTTAATAGTCGATGGCAAAAGGTAGTCATTTAATATATGAATGTGTTTTTGGGAGTAAACCGTACACTAAATGAAATGTAAATTAATAAAATTAAGTAAGTAAATTAAAAAAAAAAGAAACGACTCCTTTTGAAATGTAAATTATATATAATAACTGGCTGAAAATTTGACAGTGCGTTTTAAACAATCAAGATGGAATGTTTCATTTTTTGTGTGAATTATTCGATTATCGGAATCACCAACAATAACAAATTTATATTCATCATCAAAATATAATGCTATCCCATTGCCGCAGAGCTCAAAATTGTTTATTATTTTGTTATTTGCAAAACAATTGAAAGGTGCTTTGATTTGTGATAAAAAAGTATTAGGGATTATTATTAGAACAAAAACATTGTTTAATAAAATATGTCTGTATTTTTTCTTATATTCATATAGTTCAGGTTATGAATCCATTGCCTTGTCCACTTTCGTGCGACCACTTTTTGGATTGCTGTTGACCATTTCAGACTTATATCACGCATAGCAGTTCTCCACAGTTGCGTATATCACGATCAGTAACATTAAATTTTACACCATTTTCTGTGACTCAAATGGACCGATTAAACCCTATTTTATTTAAATACCTGATACGGTAGACTTACAATTAGTTACATTAAGTTCTTTAGGAATATTTGGTATTATTCTTATTAATAATAAGATTAAAAAGAACCATACAGTTCCGATTTATGTCCAATAGAATCATTGTGGGAATTAATAAAACAAAAAAATAAAAAATAAAAGTTAAAAAATCATAAGTAAGTTACAATTGAAGCGGTGAAGAATTCCAAGGATAAATCAATCAAATGAGTACTACAAAAACACCGGATGAATGCAAAAATTTAGTAAATACCACGTATAAGCGAATGGGGGCTATCATATAGGCGAAAGGAGGTGTTACAAAGAAGATTAATGCCGTATATAAGTGTCCGATACTATAATGGTAAATTTTTTTTTTGTAAACCTGCATCATTTTGTAATAAATTCCATAACTAATTGGGTTTAAAAGTTTTTTTACTTCTGTATCCGCAATTATTTAACTAAAACTATCATTTTATGAAATAAAATTAGAAGGATTAAAAAATTGTTGTTTAAAGTCCTTTTTTGGCATCTCAAAATTCGAGCATACGAAAAAAATAGCAGGGGTCCGATATAATAGTGGTTAGAGTAGATATACCAAAAAACGCAAAAGATTAAAACGATTACTGTACAGGGTGTCCCGGTTGATCCCCTACCAGCCACATACCACTTTTAACATCCCACTTTACCACTTTACCACGTAACTTCAACCCCTTCCGAGATATAGGGTGTTGAAAAAATTGTGTTCATTGAAAAACATGGATTCACTTATTAACTGATAATTTCCAAACCGTTTTAGCTAGAATAAAAAATAGATACTCTATTTATACATAATTGAATTACCTATAATTTTGGTGAAAATCCAAATTTTTGCTATCTATTTCTCATTTGGAGTTATTGATGGTCAAAGTGAAAAAATATCATATTTTGCCATCAACTTTTTCATAAGAATTGATTTTTTTCAAAATTTTCCGGGGGTAAAAAATTATTTTTCCCAAGAAACTTTTGTGCGCAATAAAATTTCCTTAAAGTCCACTATATCAAGTTAATCGGTGTGAATTATAAATTTGAAGTTATATTACATGATTTGTAACGGCGAAACTGCAAAAAATCACGAATTGAACAATTAAAAACACATAATTTTATTAAACGATAAACGATAACGATAAGCAAAATTAAAGGCAATTCATTTACCTATAAATGGAGTATCTAATTTTTTTATTCTAGCTTGTACGGTTTGGAAATTATCAGTTAATAAGTGAATCCATGTTTTTCGATGAACACAATTTTTTCAACACTCAATATCTCGGAGAGGTTGAAGTTAGACCCCCCTTCCTCAACGACTTTTTGCTGTAAATTATTCCAGAAATACGTGGTATTCTGATTGATATGGACGGCTTGAACGATATACCATGTGAGTCATTTAACTTGAGACCGTGGAATAGTTCGAAAACGAAGCGTTTTTAAGAAAAATGATTTAGACAAAAGTTGTTCAGTATGTCATTCAGGGACATACGATGGTTATATTGGTTTGACTTTGACCCAAGCGATGATTTATCGATGCGGATTTGACCCAAGGTCAAATAGGAGATATGACGTAAAATACACTTTTTTTTTAAATGGAACCCCATATTTATCAATGCGAATTCTTATTATACGAAAAATAAGACCATTTTGTATCCGAAATTTTTTTTGATTGAACGTTAACTTGAGTCCCAAATTTGATTGCAAATTTCCTCAGTTAAAAACAAAATTTTTGTATGTTATAAAATCAATAAATTGAACTAAGTACCAAGTTTCGATTCCTCCTCAGTGGCCATACGCGTACGTTATAACAACGCATTGTCATCGAATGAGCCCACACTGATGAGGATCCGTAACATACTTTTTTCAATATATTGATTTTAATATACAAAATTTTGGTAAATTGAAGAATTTGAAGTGAAATTTGAGGTCAAATTTGGTATTCAATCAAAATAGGTTCGGATACAAAATGGTCTTCATTTTTGATGTAGAATAAGAATCCGTATCGATAAATAATAAAATCATTTTTCTTAAAAACGTTTCATTTTCGAGTTATTCCATTGTCTCAAGTTAAATGACTCACATGCTATATACAGGCTGAGTTTTATAATAAAATCAGTGCCTTTATCTCGGGAACCGTAAGGGATAAGAAAAACCTCTCTCTATAAAAGTTGTAGGCAATGGGGGGGGGGGGGGGCGTCTAAGGGTGTCTTTGGTTGACCTTAAAATCCGCTAGTTCTTTAGTTACACCCCAAAGTTTGGTTTTTTTAAATGGGAACACCCATTTTTAAGGATGTCATTAGATTAAAGAGTTAAAAATAAACGCCTTTGTCTACATACATTTTTTCGAAAACCGGATTGTTTTCGACTTATGAGCTAAAATAAAATTCAAATAAAATGATTGTAAATACAGCTCTGTATTAATACAGCTCTGTATCAATAATTCTATGCAATTTAATTATTGCTATTGATACAAACTTAATGTTATGAGCTTACCGTTAGTTCTACCGTAACACTAATTAATTGAATTTCGCATTTAAATCTATTTTAATAAATGTTGAAAGTGACCGCACCGCGTTATTCTAAACATTTTTCTATTCTTTTCTTAAAATTAACATGAACTGCTTCTAATTCATAGTCCTTAAGGTTACGAAAAATTGATATAATCCTGGTTTTCATATCATCGATAATGGTAGACCGCTGAAAACAGTCATCCATCATAGACGTCCCCCTCCATTGCCTACAACTGTTATAGAGAGCTGAGTTTTTTTCTTATCTCTTACGGTTGCCGAGATAAAGGCACTGCATTTATTATAAAACTCACCCTGTATACTTTTACTTTTTTATCCTTTTCTCCTTTTACGCATTTCATAATAAGATATAACTATATAACAACGCGTGGGTAATCGAAATGTTAAAAATAAAATGATTCTGAGAGTTTGAGTTGATCAAGAGTAAAATTATTGAGAAAAAATATATAGTTTTCAAATTCCATCATAAGTACACATTCTATAATCAGCAGCAGCAATTAAAAGATGATATATATGCGAGTTTAGTGACTATAGAATGACGACCCATCGATATATATATATATATATATATATATATATATATATATATATATATATATACATAAATAACTTATGCCTTACATTCAAATATAGGTTCAAATATAGGTTCAATCAAATTTTGAAATAATGCATATAGATCTGCAAAACCAAATGCAAATATATATATAAAATAGATACGATATGAATTATATAATTTAAGTAAATAAAACGTACATTTGATTTCAGAAATAATTAAAAAAAAAACATTACGTTTGGTTCCACACACATCTTATATATTTTATCTTAAGCGGAATTTAAACACATCGTCGGAAATAAGTGACGATATTTTACTGTCTTAAATTATTTATTCAAGATCTTTGGGTGGAACAAAATAAAATATTTGCTTTACCCTTGCCGAATATTCGTCCTTATATTAACTGCGAATGGAAAATCTTTGCCTATATATAGATCAGATTTTCACAAATTTTTCACAGAAAAATTCCATTCAAACGGTATCAAAAGTAAATTAATAAATTAAACCTATCACATTCATCGCGATATCATTCATCTAGTAATACATTATATAGGTTCAGCAAGCATATATTAAATATAGCCAGACTAATTAACAAAAATATTCTTAACTTCCCGCGATGTGTGTACATATTCTGCATTATATTTATATACTACTCTAACCACTATTATATCGAGCACCTGCTATTTTATTCGTATGCTCGAATTTGAGATGCCAAAAAAGGACTTTAAACCACAATTTTTTGATCCTTTTAATTTTATTTCATAAAATGATGGTTTTAGTTAAATAATTGCGCCAACAGAAGTAAAAAATCTTTTAAATTCAATTAGTTATGGAATTTATTTCAAAATGATTCAATTTAACAAAATAAAAATTTGATCATTATAATATCGGACACTTATATTATACGCCACTATAATATCCTTTGAAACACTTAGTTTGGCCTTTATGATAGGGATTATTATTAGGAAAAAAACATTGTTTAATAAAATATGTCTGAATTTTTATCTTATTATATTCATATAATTCGGTTAATGAATCCATTGGCTTGTCCACTTTTGTGCGACCACTTTTTGGATTGCTGTTGACCATTTTAGAGTCAAATCACTCACAGCAGTTCTCCTATTTTTTCACAGTTGCGTTTATCACGATCAGTAACATTAAATTTTACACCACTTTCTGTGACTCAAATGAACCGATTAAAGTTATCACATGATATGAAAGTTACAATTGAAGGAGTGAAGAATTCCAAGGAAAAATCATTGAAATGAGGAATACAAAAACACCGGATGAATGTAAAACTTTAGTAAATACCACGTCTAAGAGAATGGAGGCTATCATAAATGCCAAAGGAGGCGTTACAAAGGAGATTAGTGACGTATAATATAAGTGTCCGATATTATAATGGTCAAATTTTTTTTTGTTACATTGAATCATTTTGAATTAAATTCCATAACTAATTGAATTTAAAAGTTTTTTAACTTCTGTCTGCGCAATTATTTAACTAAAACCATAATTTTATGAAATAAAATTAGAAAGATTAAAAAATTGTTGTTTAAAGTACTTTTTTGGCCTCTCAAATTCGAGCATTCGAATAAAATATCAGTTGTCCAATATAATAGTGGTTAGAGTAGTATATTAATAAATGATCGCTGCTTCGTCTGTATAAATAACAAAAAAAAAAAAATGAAAAGCGACTTAAAAAATACATAAAAAATCCATCACTCAAATAAAATAAAAAAAAAAAAATTCTTGTTTTTTTTTTCTTATTTATAATTCTCTTGTCGGTACATTTTTTCATTGAATTCCTTTTTTCTTTTTTTTTTCTTTTTATATTGCTTTTATTATATACCATACAAGATTATTATATATGGTATGTATAAATGTATATTGAGTTTTTTTTTTTTTTTTTAAGATTTAATAATGCATATTGAAAAGTGTTGTGTATATGAAAAACTATATAATATAAATATATATGATAAAATACATGCCGCCTCAATTCTATATATCTGTATAATAACAACATTAACAACAACCTCGCAGTCATATCTCGATATATATCTTATTCTTTGATGCTTATTGCTCTGCTGAATGTTTATATACTTTTATATATATATTGTTTTATTGGATATATACACATTGGAATCGGTACATTAGAGGATTGCATAAGATCGAAATAATTTCGATTGAATGCGGGAGATCGCACGACAATTGGAACGAATTCAAGCGGATCACCACACAATACCTATATTCTATATACGTTAACCAAAATAAGGTATCTTCGTCTGTAAAATAATAACCTTCCACGGAATAAAAAAAAAAAAACATTACGAAACATTTTAACACGCATTCATCGAAAATCATCTATTGTTGATTTCAACACAGTTCATTATGCATACATAGATAATTTTATGAAAAAAAGAAATTCAAATCCATCATCAAATCAAATTTCTATGATTTGGAATTTGGAATTGGTCCCATAAAATAAATCCCACCTGTACAGATATTGTAACGGTTTGAGAATATTATATGGTAAGCTTTTTCTAACCTAGCGCTGTACTCTAATATTTTATTTTATATATAATATATATTTATATATGCGGTCGCAATGTACAAATTGTACTTAAATAAATGCTAATATAAAAAGAAATTTTTTTTTTTCAGTATATATGTTACATACTTGTAGAAAAAGCACATACATATATAATAATCGCAGAGTTGAATATATTTGAATTTGAATAAATATATACTATATGCGGTCTATATGAGAATTAATTCAATAAGTCAAACATTTGGTTTACAATTAAAAAAAAACCGAATAAGTAAAATAGTGCATTGATAGGGAATAGGGAAAAATCAAACAAAAAAAAACAAAGATTATATTTTTTAACCCGAGAAAAAACAAATGCAAATGGAACGTATACAAAATATTTGCTAATTATTTTTCATATTAGATTATTCTATATAGTTCTTTTATAAACATAAATGTGGTGAATTCCTCTATTTAGATAAACTTTAATATATATATATATATAGTATATATGACCCGACTAAACACTAAACCTATATTATTATTAGCTTATTATATATATGAAGATATCTATAGTAGCTTCGGCACTATTATAAGAATTTTATTAAATGGTAAAATAATAAATTGTAGATGTATATTAACAAAAGAAAAATCTAAAAGTCTATTTTGGTTTGATCGGTAGCGTGTTTATTTTTTTTATGTTACCTGAATGAATAGGGCGAAAATATTAATACTCGCATTCATTCATGTTTATTATAGTTTATAGATATTTAAATAATAACCGAGGATAGTTAGAAAAAAAGATCTGCAGTACTGCTTTTTTTTGTGGGTTTTAAAAGTATACACTTTTTCTAAACTAGTTTATAATCATATAAAATATAAACTTATTGATTATCGGATCTTCATTCGCACCAACTTGAATTAATTATAGCCTTAATATCTTTGTATAATTTTCCTTAAATTAGGTTTTCTCTGTATTATTTTCCTTAAAGAATACTTTCTCTGTATTATTTTCCTAAAGGATATTCTCTCTGCATTATTTTACTAAAGGATATTTTCTCTGTATTTTTTTCCTTACAGGATATTTTTTCGTTATTATTTTCCTAAAGAATATTATCTCTGCATTATTTTCCTTAAAGGATATTTTCTCTGTATTATTTTCTTAAGGGATATTTTCTCTGCATTATTTTACTAAAGGATATTCTCTCTGCATTATTTTACTAAAGGATATTTTCTCTGTATCTTTTTCCTTAAAGGATGTTTTCTCTGTATTATTTTCCTTAAAGGATATTTTATCTGTATTATAGCTCTCTGTAAAAAATAATCTCTCTGTATAACCATTTTCTATCCTTAATAGACTTTATTAACCCAGAACCTACACAGTGCGACAATTAATTTTCCGGACTGGTCCTAGGAAATACATTAAAAACACGATTTTTGAATTTTTTTTTTATTTATTCAAAATATTCTCCTCCTGAATCAATACAACTGTTACATCGATTTAATGATGATTCAAATGCGTGTTCCAGCGCATTTTGTGGTATTGCCTCTAGTGCACGTGTAGATGCTATTTGAATGGTTTCAATATCAGCAAAAAACATCCTTTCAATTTCATTTTTAAGTTTTGGGAACAAGGAGAAGTCACATGGTGCGAAATCAGGTGAATACGGTGGATGATTTAACACACAGACTTGATTTCGAGTCAAAAACTGACGAACAATAAGTGAAGTGTCACTTGGTGCATTATCGTGTAACAAACACCAACTATCTGATTCACGATATTCAGGTCGAATACGACGAATCTTGCCCATCAAACGCTTCAAAACTTCGATATAATATGTGCCACTGACTGTTTGACCATTTGGAACGAATTCTTTATAGATACTTCCCTTGCTATCGAAGAATGTTACGAGCATTGTCTTGATTTTCGATGGAATTTTTCTTGGTTTTTTAGCCTGTATTTTAGCCATCCACGAAACCTTTATACCACTCAAAAACTTGTGTTCCACCCATACAATTATCGCCATTAACTTGCTGCATCGATTTGAACGTTTCTGTTGCAGATTTACCAAGCTTTGCGTTGAATTTAATGACTGCTCTTTGTTCCATGTTAAAACTTCTATACTTCAACTAAAATATTATTTCACAAGAAATATCATAACTTTTTTATTTTTCAACCAAATGCAATGAAATTTTTACAGACGATAGAGAAAACACCCAGCTTCAAAACGCATCAAAACTATCACATAGATCGTTCAACTGGTTATTGAGATATGGTTTGAGTCCGGAATATTAATTGTCGCACTGTGTATTCCTCAGCAAAATAGAAACTTAAAAAAAACCCCACCAAACTAATCGATAAAATGTCACATTGCAAATTGTTTTTTTTTAATTTAACCATCAAGCTAACCCTAAAAAGCGTTCGGGATGCTAATTTTCTAATCAATACATCAATACATCTATTAGATATATATACATTACATATATATATATATATAAAATAAGAGTCGAGTCATTCCAGCGAAACATCAAATTTTATATATTTTATTAGAATTAAGTGTTAGAATACACCATTATTTAAATATATATATATATATTATTAATCAATATGGAATGGACTTGTTGATACCTAAAACATTAATAATCTGTATACAAAATAAAATTCGTATATATATAATACAAATCTTTATGAAAGGTTCATAACAAAAAGAAAAAAAAACATATCATCATCAAAGCCGTAACAAATTATATTTTTTTTTTCTTTTTTGTTAAAAAAGATTTCTCGGTAGTTCTTGTAAGTTTATAATACATATATGTATATATAATCATAATATACAATATAGACACGTATATATCAAAGCTAAATGAAAGGATATATTTAAAAATATATATAGTTTAACCGCTATTCATTTGCGCGGTATATACCTAGTCGATATTGCGAACAGGTTGACAGTTCCACGGGTTCGCAGACTTCCACGCGTCTTGGCTAAAAGGCTTTTTTTTATTATTGGTTTTGGTTTTACGTACGCTTAATACAAATTTGTTTAAAATACTTGTGAATGTTTTAACCGAGCAGGATAATGGAAAGGAAGTATTAATAATGATATTAATTAAAAATTAAATAATATAATGTGAAAATGCGATAAATTCAGTTCTATTATAGTATAAATTTAGGCGTTTATCATATAAAAGTACATTTTGGTGAAGCGAAGGTGCGTGGAACTTGTACTCGTCGATATCTAGTTTTACTCGGGAACTTTGAATGATTTTATCAAGATAGCGCGTTCTTATTTTGGAAAGTAGGAAATTTTTATAATGTTCGGTTAATGACATATTCTATATATTGATTAGATATCGGATTTTTACCAATATTTACCAAAAAAAAAAAAAAAAACAAAATGAAATTCTATCGAATCTTGAACATAGTAGTTATATTATATCGATAGTTCACTGAACAATTATAAAGATGAAGTGTATCACATATCAAAGTTTGATACATATATTATATATAATAATTGTGTGTATATACGAATTACGATTTTTGTTTATCCCATGTGTTTGATTGCATTTATTCTCAAATATTCATATATATATCGAAAGCATACGTAACGAATGCGGGAATATTATGGTTGATGTGGAATTGGATTTGTTGAATGGCGATTGAGTAGATTTTATATTAAAAAAAAAAAGTCTATACAAAACTAAACAAAAATCTAAGAGTTATAATAAAAACCAATGACTATATATATATGTATGTATTGTATATATATAGTTATATACGAGAAATAAGCGTAAGCACTCTAAATTTATGATGATATACATTTATTATAATCCCGTTTATGTTTTATATACATATTTTAAAATAGAAACGGTTAAACCTTTGAAATCCGAATACTCGTATGCGTAAAATATAGTTTTTACGAATGGTGAAATGGTTTTAACCGGATATAACTTAAATTATAAATGGTCATTATGATCTCTCTCTCTCTCTCTCGGGAGTTACCTTGACGTGGTGGTGGAGCTTATTAGGTTCCAATGAACCGAAGATTGGCTCACGCAGGTTAGAAAGGCTTGATCCGATCCGAATCCGATGGATTAAAATGCACTTAGAACTCTATAACTCTATCGTGTAAATGATAAAAATGCCAACCTAAAATTCTAACGAAATTTTGGGGTCGTGGGTTCGAATCCTGCTGAATGCATAAAATATGTTTTGTGTTTTTGGTTATTTTTCGAATCTGAATTTTAACACAGTTGTATTTTCCTCTTGTGGTTCGTTGTATGGCTAATTATCGACACCGTAAAAGCCACAAATCAAGAAACTAACAACAGAATGCTGTTGTTGGACGCTAAAACCAGATTGTTGGTTGTAAAGCGAAAAATTAATTTTATTATTCATTAACAACTTCCAGCCTCTCAGACACCGGGCTCCCTCTGGGAGTATTAACCTTACTGTAGCAAGAGGCTCTACTATGACCAACCAACCAACCAACCAATCCTCAGTTACAAGTCCAATAATATGGATATGGATATGGATGGACTCCAACAAAAACTAAAAGGGCTCGTAGTCAATTATTGCTGAGCCTGTTGAATCACAAAAATAACGTCAAGCGTAAAAAACCCTTATCCGGCGGTCTCATGTATTCGTTACGAATTCAAATTTTAGTTTTTAAATACAATATACAATATAATGCGATATTCGAAGAGCAAAAAAAATAGATCCAATGGGTCGCAGTACACTGGGTGGTATACTTGCCCTTAAACTTCGGGGGGAGGTTTTAGTCGGTTGAACGTTATATTCGATAAAAATGGTAAAAATGAATTCCTACCCCAACAAATACTAAAAAAACTGGTCATTGATATTACTGGTACTATAATATATTGAACCATTACCACATATTCAATGTATTCCTATTTTAAGATCATTTAACCCATTCCTCATTCTCTATTAGGATTGCCAGATTTTCCTAAGCTCCCTGCGAGTATTTTAGGGACACGGTACTTGTTGGGGGACTTTTAGGGAATTTGGGGGACTTTCTTACGTTTTGCGGAACGTCTGGCAAGACTCCATTCTACAGACCCACATTTATAGACACAGAGTTCAAGTTTTTTCAAATATAATATCCATTTTTCTGGTTCAACTGTATATCTATAAAAAAAAACAAATATTCAATACTGTTTTATTATGGATACATATATATTATATGATATGATGTTAAGGTTATAAAACGTACCGTCGTCGTAAATACACAATATATATAGGTACTATTATAATATGTGGTATTATATATACAATACAAAGAAATACACAATTATATTATTTTTTTTATATTTTATATATTAGGAAACGCAAAGAGCGAACGAAAATATGTTTTTCGTATTTAAAAGTTAGCTGGTTTTTTTTTTTTTTTTTTTTTGGTTTTTGATCGGTGTGTTTTGTGTTTTGCTTTTCACTAACTTTATATTTATTTTATGATTTTATTATTTTTAGTTAAGTGTAAAACATTGAATGAATTGGAACTGAAATGTTTTATTTAAAAAAAAAATGATTTTTATATCATAATATAGCGGAGGAAGTTAATTTATAATAATATTTTTAATTAATTGTGATAGATTTTTTGTTCTGACGATATTCTTTGGAATATTATTACAATTATCATATATAAATAATTTTATATTTGATTGACGTGTCTGAGTATTATTATTATTATTATTATTGTTGTTATTCGGAAAATTGCGTTAATAAATAAATAACGGTGATTATGTGCGGATTATAGATTTTTATATATATTATAAAATGTGGAAAATTAAATAATAAATCGCGTTGTTTTGTATATAATTAAAAAAATTAAGTTCTAACTACTGTGTGTGTTTGTGTATGGTGATTATATTGGCATTTTTGTCGGAAGTTATGAAAACACAAAAATGAATTTAATTAATTATTGAAAGTAAAACGACGTGATTTGAATACAAAAAAAAAAAAAAATTATTCAATTATATATACTTTATTATTTATCATATACAAATTTTTTGAATGAATGAATAATGAAAAAAAAATATATTTTAAAAAAACGAGGATCATTCCTTAGTTTTCTAATATTATTTATAATCAGTTTATGTAATTTAATAAATAAAACAGTTAGTATACAATGTGAACGGATAATGCATCCGGCTTGTATCGGATTAGGATATAATACAACGGCAATGCCAAATTTAGCTGGTCATCAAAGTCAAACGGATGCTGAAAATTTGGTAAATTTTATAATTTAACATATATTTGGTTTTACACAATAATATATTGCGGGATATAAACGTAAAATTTGAGCTGACGATACTTTATATGCGGCATTCGTTCATATATAATATATGGATATATGGACAACGTAATTTATTTATCAAAAATTTTATCTACATATATATATCAAATATATTAATTTTTATTGTATATGATTATAAAAATTATTGTTGTTTATATATACGCGCGTATATATACCGCACAGAGTATTAAAAGTATTTATTTATTAAGAAAAAATTAAATTAAAAATTGTATAGTATATGTATACAACAATAAAAAAACATATAACTTTTGTATATATCTAAAAAAAAAAAAAAAAAAAAGCAAAAACAAAAAACGTAAACGTAAACGAAAACTCACTATAGTTATAATATAATAGAATCTCTATATCTTGCTGGTATATCTAAAAGTAAAGTATAACCAATTTTTAAAAAAGTGTAACGAACCGCATTCATAATAATAATAATAATAAGGGACTATGAACTGGATTTGTATAAAATTATTCTTATCTATTTTTATACATTTTCAATATGTGCGAGCTATACTATACATATACACTGGGTGGCGTAAAAGTAACGTTCTATCTAGTGGTTTAATATTAACATATTAAATGCGGGAGTCGCGTAGTACTACGATTTATCTCGCGTTACTTGGTATACTTTCGTTAAGATCCCCCGCCTTTAATGTTTTAATAACTATTTTATTTCAATTTTATTATTTTTTTTGTATAATAGTTTTTTTTTGTAATAATATCCCTTAAGTGATGGGCATTTTCTGATTCACATATTCGTGTTGTTTCTAATGGACATTTTCCATAACTTTTCTCAAAATTTCCGGTGTTATGACCGCAATAGATAGGATTTCATTACGAATGTTGTTTTTTTTTTTTTAGTTGTGGTATGGTCGTTGGATTATTACACTCGGTTTCTTTCAAATAACCCCAAACAAAAACAGCCTGGAGCGGTTAAATGAGGTGAACGCGATTTTCCAATTAAAATTGCTTTTGTCCCTAGCAGTATGGGCTCCATTTTGTTGAAACCACAGCTCTGGACGATTTTTGGCATAGCTCGCCTCAAAAAATTTCCGCAAACATCGACCCATACGTTGATGGTAATTACGGAATCAGCTGCAGTAAGTGTCACCGGGTGTAAGTGTCACCGATGAATTGATTTTGGATTTTTAACCAATTGGCCATAAACCTACAGTTTTGTTTATTAACGAAGCTATTATTTAATTGAAATGGGCTTCATCACTTATTATTATATTTTGAATAAAATCACGATTGTTTCAACTGTTTTGTTGTAATGAAATGACAATGAATTGAATAGCCGTTCTTGTTGGTTTTTGGTACTTTGGAACCAGCTGAATTATGTTTATAATGAAACATTCATAATGTGATCGAAATTTTCTGCACGAACCGTCTCGATAGTCCCTATTGTGTTGAACGTATCCTTGTTAATGTTTCTGGACTATCGTTGCCCACTCTCCAGTGCACGCAGTTCAATATTATCATCAGCGTGTGCCGTTTATACATGGTCTTTCGGCTCGTGCAATGTTCCTAATAGCACCTTTTTGCTGAAAATTTGCAACCAGATGATTTATTGTGTTGTATATAGTTGGTACAGAACAGCCACCGATATGCACGCTGAGTCTGAAAATAATTCTATTATAAATTCTATTATAAATTTCCGAGGGCTTTCTTTACAAAATTTAAAAAAAAAAAGTTATATTAAGTTATATTCAAACTAGATAAAGTTACTTTTGTGCCACCCAGTGTAATAATAAAATTAATTGTATATATATATATACAAGAATTCTATATTATGAATGGTTGGTTTGGTATATGGAATTTTTTTTTTTTCAAATATTGTTTATTTCTATAATATTTGTCTGCTAGAAATTAAAATGTGAAAAAAAAACATTGTAAAAATTATTAATACCTGACAACCTGATTCTTTAATTCATAAATTTTATTACCGAGATATTATTTTTTTTTTAATTTATTTTTTATATATATAGATAAAGTCATTAAAAATAGTAGAAAAAAAAAATACAAAAATACACTTTTTTTTTTATTATTATTAATATTATTTTTATTGATTTATAACATTCCTAAATTATATAACTAAAATCATATATAAATTTTGTGAAATTCAACGGATGTATAGAGTGTAGTATATGCATGCATACATAAAATAAAAGATCATAAAAAATAAAAAATAATAATAATCATAAAAAAAAAAAAAACAAAATTATATGACCGAGCGTATTAATTTTTTTTATACATACATATGTATAATAAAAATATAAATATGAAGTAACACAATTTTTGGACTAACTCACAAAATATTATTGATGCTAAATTATATACTTAGAAAATATGTTACTTATTATAAAAAGAATTAAAAATAAAAAAGTGATGAGCTATGATCCAGCAGATTATATGCAGTTTAATATAGTTAGTTTCTTTATTTCTATATAGTATAGGTGGTATATTTATTTAAGTCGATTTATAAACAATTTTTAGATATATATTATATATATATATCATAAACGACCACCTATCTGGCGGCTATATCAAACGAACGGCCGAAATATACGAAATAACAAAAAAAAAACAATTTAACAGGAAAAACACACCTGCGGAAAAGTTAATAATAGTTATATAATTAAACGTGTATATATCCATTGTTTTCCATTTTAAACATTCAAAAACCTGTGAAAAATCCCATCGTTGTCCATCGTTGTCTATATATAGTCATGTAAAAGTTTAATGTTTTCCTCATTCTCTTAAACAAAATTATATAACACAATATTAATCAATTTATTGACGAGTAGTAATTGTCAGTTATGCCTTGAAAGTGAATCTTATTCTAAGGAATATTTATTTATTTTTTTTTGTTGGGAAATTATACAGAATTTCAATTATATTTGCAATAGATGCAATGCAAAAGATAAACAGTAAAATCTATATCTGTTAAGAAATTTGTTTATGTTTACGTATAGCACATGTGATATATTATTTATAATATTATAATACCATTCGAAATTGTATATAAAAACGGATAATAAGTATTGGTTTTACACTACAAATTCAACCTTTTACAAATCAAATTTAATGGTTTATAAATCAAATTGAACTTTGTATAAATCCAATTCAACTTTTTACAAAACAAATTCAAACTGAATTATATGAATAAAATTGTAATGTTCTTGTATATATAAAATATAAATCAACTTTTTCTTTTAATAAATATCAACTTAAATATTCGTTATAAAATATTGATTGAGTACGTTAACCAATATATTGCCCATCATTAGCTATGACTTCCTCCCATCTTTTAGGAAGTTTGTTGATTCCTCGTTTGAAGTACTCCTCATCTTTTGTCCCAATCCATTCATCGACCCATTGCATCGCACTTCTTCAGCATTTCGAAATCGTACATGTCAGGCTGAGCTGTATTGATCTGAACAAATGGTAATCAGAAGGAGCAAGGTCTGGAGAGTAACCAAACCTTTTAATTTTTTCCTTAACGATATTTGCACGATATGGTCGGGCATTGTCATCGTGCATTAAAACTTTGTGGTGTTTTCGAGCTATCAATGGCCGTTTTTCGTTCAATTTCTTTGCCAATTCGCCCAGTTGTCGTTGGTAGCGATCAGATGTAACCGTTTCATTCGGTTTTAAACGCTCATAATACACGACACCCTCCTGATCCCACCAAATGCACAGCATACGGTTCTTGCAATGAATATCGTGTTTTGATTGTGAAGTTGATGGTTGGCCGGGATCAACATATGATGCTTTACGTTTAGGGTTGTCGTAATACACCCATTTTTCATCGCCAGTGACAATTCGACTCAAAAAACTATGTTTTTTGTGCTCGGCAAGATGTTTATGGCATGCATCGTTTCGTGATTTGAGTTGATTTTCATTCAGTTGATGTGGGACCCATTTTCCTAGCTTTCTGATCTTTCCCATTGAATGCAAACGTCTAGAAATGGTAGAGGCATCTACATTCAATTCTAATGCAAGCTCTTGTTGCATTCGACACGAATTTTCATCCAACAATGCCTGTAATTCTTGTTTCGACATATTCGAAGCAAAAAAAAACTTTGTTGTTTACACTTCAATGAAATGGCATATACTGAAATTTATAGAGTAATGACAGACAAAACAAAAAGAATATGGGAGTGGTGTGCTCCGATGCGCACAACGCTAATTACGCCATATGTTATCTAAATGGACATTATCAATGCAAGGTCCCAATATATATGGCATATTTACCAAAAGTTATTTCAAACCCCACTGTAAATACCAAGGTGAAATTTTTGTGAATTCCTACTCGGGATTTGTTTATTAAGTTAACGACCATAACGGCATTATAAATGCCTGACTATGGTGCTTGATAACGCACTTATCCACAAATCAACAAATGTTAACGATTTTTGATCAGTGAGAAGAATGCAGAAGAAGATTTAAATGGATCGTTGAAAAAAGTCAACCAAATATTTTCCTGTTTTCGACTGTAATATGTCTTTGGGTGTTGACAAAACATTTTTAACATCAGAACGAAACAAAATCAAAAGAGTGATATTCTGATATTCCATTCCAAGAATCCAAAAAAACTGTGCATTTGCTTGCGTTTTGGTAAATTATCTATCTGCGGATTAGCAGAAATACTATTCCCTATTCGTAGAATCATTCTGCGACCAGGAATAATGTTTTGGTAAATAGCACAGAAATTTACAATTCTAATGCGAAGAAGGTTTCGGCGACTAAGCAAAATGTTTTTTAAATAACGCAAAAAAATCGGCGCTTATATGCTGCAGAAAATTGCCGAGTCAGCAGAAGTACGTCTGCTTTAATAGCAGAAATTTCTCCTAGCGCATATTTGGCAGAACTTCGGCTGTAAGCATGTGTTATTTTTGTTATAATATCGCAGAAAATTTTTTTTCACAGTAGATTATCCAAGCATGACCGCGATCATTTGTATTGCTCTTGGTTTGTAAATTAACAACAAGTCCCACTATAGGATGCCACATAAAATATCGGTTTCCAATGTGGAATTTGAAATATTTATTATCACTATTGCTATATAACCATCGAATATAATAGATTCTCGCATTTGGTAAGTATTTTGTTGCAAAATAATTGACAAAGGCGTTATCTTTTCGTTGATTCGACAGGATTAAATCCTGCTTTCCACTTCCGATTTCGTATTTTTTTATTTTAATTTGTAAGTTTTTTTAAGCCGTTATTGTTAATGGTCGACTGGCTTAAAACTACCCATTTAATTTAAAATACCTAAACCCTTTTTGAATTCCAAAATAAATGATAAATAAATTAAAATATCTATAAAAAAATATTGTCATATTATCTATAGAATTCGTTGAATTTGATTTGTAAAAAGTTGAATCTGATTTGTAAAAAATTCAATTTGATTTGTAAAAGGTTGAATTTGGAATGTTAAACCTATATACGATTTTAATAAATTGCATATAGTATATTGAATTGTAAAAAAAAATTAATATTTATATCGTATAAAAAATATATCATATGTTATATTTGTCGGCGGTTAAAAAAAATCGCAATTCGCACATATAATAAAATATATATTGTATTTGAATTGAAACCCCGATATAAATTATTTAAATACACATTTTTGTTTCATGTGTATGATATATTTATTATAAATTTTATATGATGTGTGCGGTACGCTTTTAGTAATTTATATTTTATATATATTATATATGTATATATAGGCATAATGCCAATAATTTATAAGTTATACTAATATATTAACTGTGTGTTTTTTTTTTTCGTTCGATATACTCACATGTTAAACTTTTATAACTAAAAATACAAAACAAATATGAAAAAATAAATAAACCTCAACAAAAACATTTTACCATAATACAAACAAACAATTATAATTTATATTCATCATATATATTTACAAATATATATTTTATATCATATAAGAAATTGACATACGAATTTACCGCACCGCATACAAAAAACAAAAAAAAACCGAATTCAATAATATTTATTATGAATATTTTCTTATCTCGTATAGTATTATATTATTATAATAATAATAATATGTATAAAAAAAAAGACTCATACACATATTTTTCCATTAACCATAATTAAAAAAAAATGTTTTTTTTTTACCAAAAATTATTGCTGATAATATATCAATTTAAAGGCAATCATATATTATAAATCATATATATATTGATAAAATGAAATACTATATACCATATTTATGTTTTCAAACTATATATACATATTATTTTTTTCAACATAACTGCGCGTCAACACAAAAGGGTAAAATATTATTTCAAAACTATGATAAATGGATTGGTTATAAAATTTTACACTGATTTAAGTATCTGAACGTTCTCGGGGCATTGTCTGGAGTCTCAGAAATTGTGAGAAATTTCTTTAAAAATTGAATAAAAATCGATTTTTTTGCATAAAATCATTTCTTTGTCATTTTGAAGAATTTTTATAGTAATTTTACAAATCTGGATAAGGGAAAATTAGATTTATGAAGCTTTTCCCGTAAGGCCAAATTTCATTATGTTATAACTCAGAAATGGGTTTAAGATTTTGGATAGTTTTAAATTAATAACTGGTCCAGAAGCACTTTGATGGTACCTTGAAAATCTCGTTTTTTTTTTCAAATTTGTAAGTTGAATAATTTTCTTATCCCTAAATATAATTTTACCGGGCCACTATCGATAAATGGCTATTTCTAATATCTTTTCGAGTTTCGCAGGTTTGGTAATTCTTTCTCTAACCCTTTTCCAGCTATACCAAAAATAACCTCTTTTCAAATATCAAAAATATGTCTGCCAGATAATTTTTCATAGAAAATCATTTTGAAACATTAGTTTATGATTTCAAAACTATGATAAATCGTTTGGTAATAAAATTTTGCGCTGATTAAGTATTTGAACTTCCTAGGGCATCGTTTGGATCCTCGGAAATTGAGAGCATTATCTTAAAAATGTCACTGTAAATAAATTTTTTGCATGGCAATAATAAAAAAATGAAGTATTTTCATTAAACTTGCATTTTTTTGCCATTTCTTTGCCAGTTTTGAAGAATTTTTAGTAATTTTTCCAAACTTGGATGAATGAAAATGGGATTTCTGAAGCTTTCCGTAAGGCTATAGGGACTTCTAATGTTACTATGTTATAACTCGAAGGGTTCGTATAATTCTACCTTTAACCATTTTCCTGCTATTCTCAAATAACGTCTTTTCAAATATCAAAAATATGTATGCCAGGTGATTTTAGAAAATCGCAGAAAATCATCTTAAAACCTTGGTTAATCATTTCAAAACTATGATTAATCGATTGGGAATAAAATTATACACTTATTAAGTATTTGAACTTCCTAGGGCATCGTTTAGATCCTCGGAAATTGTTAGAATTATCTTAAAAATCCAATAAAAATAGATTCTTTGCCTGAAATATTTTCATTATTAACTTTTTTTGCATATTTTTGGCATTTCTTTGCCAATTTGAATAATTTTTAGTAATATTTCCAAACTTGGATGGAGGAAAATGGGATTTCTGAAGCTTCCTGTAAGGCTCCAGACTTCAAAGTTCAGTATGTTATAGCTCAAAGATATAGTGTTAAGATTTTGGAAAGTTTCAAATTATTAGCTATACGAGGAGGAATTTGGTGAATCCTGGAAAATCACGTTTTTTTTTTCAAATTTGAAAGTTGAACCATTTCCTGATCCCTAAAGATAATTTAACCGGGCCCCCATTTCAAAAGTATATGATAAATCGATTGATACGTTAGATGTATCGCAGTTCATAATAAATAAAATAGTATATGATTTTATCTATAGGCGACCTAGCCGAATCGAAATTTTGGTCACTGTTGACGTATCGAAATACTTGACGAACGAACCCCAAAATCAACTGGGCCCTCGGCATTGAATGTAGCTATCATCGACTGGTAAAAGAATTTTTAAAATCGAACTGGTGGATCTTGAGATAATTTTCGGACATCCATACATACATCTATGCATCCGGACAGACCGACATTTTTGTTTTTTGTAAATTCGTTATCTGTCGTCTCTGAAATGCCGAGAAATGCAATTTACAGCGACACATAATTCACCTATGGTCAGACCGAAATCAAAATGCATAATTTTCGTTTTTAATCTTTTGCATTTTTTTTTGCCCTTTCCTTGCCAGTTTGAAGAATTTTTAGTAATTTTTCCAAACCGGGATGAGGGTAAATGAGATTTTTGAAGTATTCCGTACGGCTCTAGATTTCACATTTGAGTATGTTATAGCTCATTGATTTAAGAGTTTGCGAAGTTTCAAATTATTAGCACTTTTGCAGAACTTTGAAAATGACATTTTTACAATTTCGGAATTTGAATAACTTCCTAATCCCTACAGATAATTTAACCCGAGTCAATTGCAATTACTGGCTGTTTTTAATATATTTCGAGTCTTGCAAGTTTGGCAATTTTACCTTTAACCATTCTCCTCTAATTCTATAAAATAACCTCCATATTCGAATCCCAAAAATATCTCTTCTAGGGTGAATTTTCATATATAGAAAATCATCTTAAAATATTATAGTTATCGTTGCAAAACTATTATAAATCGTAATAGAATTTTTTTGGGTATCTGCGAAGGTAAAGAATAGGTAAAGAATCACCTGTTTTATATTCCTTTCCTATAATTTGCACTTATAATCGTTTTGTGTAATAAAATTCACATTACTGAATCTATTTTTAAGTGTATTCCGGTAAAATAATTGCATTAAAATTAAATTCGTTAAAATTTGCACGTATTTTTATACTGACACACGTACCGCCGTGCAATTAATTCATGATGTGTGTTATATTATTATGTATAATTAAATGATTTTTGTATGTATAAATTATCTTAATTTTTTTTTCTTTTTTGCCGGCAAATTATTATCTCAATCGTATATATAAAAAAAATAAATAAAGTTAAAAATATAAACGTCTTTCTATATATATATATAATACATTAATCAAATAATAAAATAAATATACAAAATGTTGTTAATATCTTTTCATTCATTTTTTTTTATATTTCAAGTTTTATAAATTTAAAATCAATATCTGATAATAAACATTTAATTTAAAAGGTTTGTTCAATTTAAAATGTGTCTCTTTTTTTTAACATAAGTTATTTTGTATTGTTTGTAAATATATATATTTATTTATATATTAAATTATCAATAATAATAATAATATAACGAACGATGTATAAACAATCAATATGTATATAATATATACAATCGTGTACCGTTTTTAAGCACTTAAAAAATTAATGTTTTTGTTTTTTTTATTGTAAAAGTATATTTCAATCAATATCAAAAAAAAAATTATTATCAAATTCGATTATTCCATTAAAATTCGATTTTCTTGATTATATTATGATAAAAATTATTTTGATTTTGATTTTGAAAGTTTGCCATTTATATAGTATAAGAGCAAACACTTTTCATTTTTCTTTCAATGATGTACGTGCGATGATGTACCATATGACAACAAAATTTATTACTGTTTATGATATATATAATATGATTATATACGAATAGTATAATTTATTCTATATATTGTATATGTTGATTATGGAACGGTCAGCTATTGTTTTATATGATCGCTGTTATTAAAAAAAAAAAAACAAAAATATGTCCTCAAAACTCAAAAGTCGTTCGGCTGTTGTCTTCATATATGCATCCCGATCAATTTGGTTGAAAAGCCAACTTGGAAAATGAAATCTCACCCCGCGTAAAAGTCCATTAAGATGTTTTTAGGAATGGATATAGTTGAATACATTTTGGTGTGGCTCATCATAATTTTATATTAAGAACCTATTTTTTTTTATTGATTGATGATTAATTATTAAATCAATATTATAACAGCCCTTTCCTACCTGGGGTCGAATTCTATCAGTCGATATCGAATAATAAATTATCGAGTAAAAACTTCGATCACGTTTATCGAGAAAAAAAAATGGGATCATGGAAGTCGATCGCTATCGAATCGAAGTTTTTGTTAAATCGTAGTAGATTTTCCAATATAAAATACTTATATATATATATATCGATATATGCGATTTAAATCAGCAACAAATTGTTGTAAAATTGTTATTATAATTCAATTCAATAAAATAAATTTTATTTAACTTATAGTCTTTAAATTTGTAATATTATAAGCAAAAAACAATACAAGCAAATCACAAAGCAAACTCAATAACAAACACCATTCGATAGAAAATTATATATCGAATGAAATTATCGTCACACGACTCGATTGCTCGAGTCATATAATCCGAAAAACCACTAATTTCGATCTCGAGTATTCGATATCGACTGATAGAATTCGATCCCTGGTCATAAAAATATAGACGAGATTTGATTTCGAGAAAAACATTACATTCTAATTTAAATGGGGTTTTGGAAAGTCGGATTTTTGAAATGGAATATATCTCTTTTTGGTTTTGTTTCGTTCTGATGTTAAAAAAGTGTTCACATGCTATAGCTCATCAGGTCAATGTCAACTCATCAGGCTATAGCGACAAAACCGAGTGATAATTCACTCTATATTGTACGAGCGAAATATATATATATATAATACATAAACTGAACAATTGATTGCGATTTCTTAAACTGAACAAATGTGACTTCATTGTCAGTATATTGGTTTAAGGAAATTGTTTAATTGCATATAAATTAATACCATTCAACAAATTCACAATAAATGAAATGCCAAAAAAAAAATCCCTGCTCCTGCGAAATCCCTGCACCTGAAAGCCTGCTAAGAGTTGGTATCCCCAAAAGTCCCAAACGATCAGAAAAATAAGGAGGCAAATGAAAATCCATATTCCAAGGAAAGCAAATGACGTAAAGAAAATTTAATGAACCTTTTGCGTATGGATTCTACAACCTGTCAATGTGGAAACCACACTTGACATGCGTATTCATAGTTACCGATCTGACCAGTCCAGTGAAATATATAGAGCCTTGGAACAGTATGGATCCAACATTTCACGAATTTCACACGTTTAACGAAACCGAAGGGCGAGCATTTTCCATGGGGGGCGGGCAAGATTCTTTTTTAAATATTCCAGGCAAGATTTTTGAATAAGTTATTACTGTTTTCTTATGTTTTCAGCCACTTTTGCATCAGAATGTACTTGTTTTAATTTCGTCGTGAAGCTCCATCATGTTTGACCACCGAGAAAGTAAGATTCCAAGTTATTATCGTTTTCATAATATCAGTTTTTTTTTTGCCATTCTTTAAAGAATCGCACTGTTCTGCATGTATGTTGTCTATCGTACTCTTAGCATTCTTCATAGTCATACTTACTATACTATGGAAGAATCAGCACTCAATTTTGGTTGTTCTAAACGCCAAGTGAAACCTTCAAGAAAAGGTGTTTGGTTGTATTTTAAATGACACAAGGCCAAATATATTCCCATCAAGAGGGGGGGAGGGGGGCGCCCCCCTAAATGCGCCCATGACGAAACCCCAGAACAATACACTGAGCCTTAAGAACCTTAAAATGGATGTGGTCGGAAATGGCAGTAAGTTCCTTGTCATGGTAAACTCCAAGATTTTTAATTAACAATTCGGTGTTTAAACCAATTATATTTGCCAGATGGTACAAATTTGAAATAGGTAATTTTTTACGTGTTAATACCTTATAGATTTACTAGATTTATCTATGTTTAAAGTCAAACCATATTAACCTTACACCACTTATAAAACGAATTTATATCATCCTGTAAAATTTAGCACAGTGATCCGTACTAATAATTGATTTATATCTTAACATTAGTGACTATTTTAAATTCCCTGGTAAATATATAAGATAAAAACACCATTAAAATGCACCCGTCATGAGCGGTTATAAGCAAGTATAGGATTGAATCCATGGAATGAAATCGTCATTAAAACCCATCTTAGATAACTTATAAAGCAATATTTAATGTGACAATTTTTTGAAAGCTTTAATAAAATCTGAAAATCAACTGTCTATCTTACCACCCTCTTGGCAAATTCCTCAACACAGAATGTTATAAATTCCAAAAAATTTGTAGTGGTTGAACGTCTATAGCCATGTTGCTCATTGCAAATATATAAGAGTAGTACGAACGTGAAATAATAATCGTCTTCGTAACAAGTGAATCGAATAACTTAGTTAATTGAATAATAATATACATGATGATTTAGTAATGTAAGAATAATCAATGCAATATTTATTTCACGAATAATGTTTAGAGTGTATTCCATTTTTATATTAAACTGAAATATTATAAATATATAAGCATATCTAGATAAAATCATTTTCTTATTTTGAACTATTAAATTAAATTATATCTTTTAAATCGATATACAGCCGAACACACATTTATGTTTATGTTATCTTTTATCAAAGAGTTTTCAATAGAAAAAAAAAATCAAATAATAATGTATTTTTTATTGCTTTTTTCCATAATTATTGAATCTATTTTTATTTTTATTTTTTTTTTGATTATACATTAATAGAGAGATTTAAGAAAAACGTCCAGGTCCACGCACGCATAGGCATATATTCATTCACAATTTAATTTAATTATAAATATAATATATGTGTACATAGTCATTTCACACGTAATTTCATTCTATAAATAATGTGAATAAAATCTAATAATATATATAGAGTTAGAAAGGTTAATGAATAAATTTGTTATTGTAAAAACAAAACATTTGCATATACATGAAATTGAATATAAAATTTTTAATGTATATTTTGTGCAAGTGTGTGTGTGTGTGTGTGTTTTGATTTTATACACATATCGCTTATAAATGTGAAATTGTTTAATTACACAATATTGTATGTACAATAAGATTTTTTAAAAAATTTTCAGTCAGTATGGTATATTTCAATGATTTTAATTTGTATATATTTAAGTTTTTTTTTTATATAATAAACATATTGAAATATAGAAAAATTAAACTTTTTAAGATTTTTGAATATGGTGAATTTTCCTACATATATATAGTTGCATTTTTCCAACAAAACCTTATTTGGCTATCAATAATACGATCGGAAGTTAGAATTTCCCAAGATTTTCATAATTTTTTATGTATTTCATGTGGAAAAATTTATCAAATCAAATTCTGATTGTGATATCTTGAAAATTCGTTGACCATAATCATTTTGAAAATTTAATATGATATTTATACACAATTAATATTCCGGACTGGTCATAGGAAATTCATTAAATACACGATTTTTGAAATTTTTTTTTTTTTATTTATTCAAAATATTCTCCTCTTGATTCAATACAACTGTTACATCGATTTAATAATGATTCAAATGAGTGTTCCAGCTCATTTTGTGGTATTGCCTGTGGTGTGCGTGTATATGCTATTTGAATGGTTTCAATATACGCAAAAAAACATCCTTTCAATTTCATTTTTAAGTTTTGGGAACAAGGAGAAGTCACATGGTGCTCAATCAGGTGAATACGGTGGATGATTTAACACACAGACTTGATTTCGAGCCAAAAACTGACGAACAATAAGTGAAGTGTGACTTGGTGCAGTATCGTGTAACAAACACCAACTATCTGATTCACGATATTCAGGTCGAATACGACGAATCCTGCCCATCAAACGCTTCAAAACTTCGATATAATATGTGCCACTGACTGTTTGACTGTTTGGAACGACACTGACTGTTTGGAACGAATTCTTTATGGATAATTCCCTTGCTATAGAAAAATGGTACGAGCATTGTCTTGATTTTCGATGGAACTTTTCTTATTTTTTTAGCCTGCGTTTTAGCCAGCCACGAAACGTTTATACCACTAAAAAACTTGAGTTCTACCCATACAATTATCGCCATTAACTTGCTGAATCGATTTAAACGTTTCTGTCACCAAGCTTTGCGTTGAATTTAATGACTGCTCTTTGTTCCATGTTAAAACTTCTATACTTCAACAAAAATATTGTTTCACAAGAAATATCATAACCTTTTTATTTGTCAACCAAATGCAATGAAATGCAATTTACAGACGATAGAGAAAACATCAAGCTTCAAAACGCATGTGCCATCACATAGATCGTCCCGTTGGTTATTGAGATATATGTTTTGAGTCCGAAATATTAATTGTCGCACTGTGTAGTGCATTATAAATGCACTCTGTAAAATATTGTATAGCGTTTCTTTGAACAGACTTGTTTAGTTTAGATTAACTTTTTCTAATATCAACTAACTTCTAATATTCTAAAGCACATCATAAATTATATTGTTATATAGTTTGAATTCTAAAAAATATGTAGTTTAAATTCACAAAAATAAAACAACAACGAATTTCCAATACCTGATTCTTAGTTTATCTATATGTTATACAGCTGTAAAACCAGAACATTTTATAAATGGTATTGGAATTCGTTATAAATTTTTTCTAAATAGTGTTTTTTTTACATATATTATTATATATGTACATAGTTGATTTTTGTCGGAAAACTTTACGGAATGATTTAATTTTTTGATAATATTTTATTTTTTATTATCACATATACTATAATCATTGCAATAAAATAATTAAATAAAACCGAAAAAGATTATAATTATAAATATATAATATATGTAAAAAAAAAAAAAAAATTGATTTTATAGTAGCGATATATACATGATGAAAAAAAATGAATAAAAATATTATAATACCATATTATATATGATATATTTCACATTTATCGTATCGTATATTTTGATATTATTTTATTTATATACACATTCGTTTCGTATATCATTTGCGTATATACGCACAACTGTGATTTAGTTAGTTTTTTTTTTGGAATTCCTTCAAACAAATGAAACCCGCATATATTTATTTAATCCTTTAAGGCTTAAAGCAATAAAATAATATTATTTATATGTATGGTATATATACGTTTTTATTATTGCTGCTTTACTCGCTGTGTATATGGAGCTAATATATAAGACTATATGAAAAATAAAAAGCAAATCATTATTTTTTGTTTTTAAATTTTAAATTTTAAAACAGTTTACATGAGATTGTAAAATAGCAAAAAAAAAAAAACAAAATACCTGGATTAACACCAAGAAAGGTTATGCTGTCTGTTTGGTGGGATTGGAAAGGAATCGTTCATTATGAATAACTAGCACCCGGTCAAACCATTGATTCCGATCTCTATTGTCAACAATTAACAAGATTGAAGCACGAGATTAAAAAAAAACGTCCAGAATTAATCAATCGAAATGGTGTTGTGTTCCATCATGACAACGCCAGACAACACACATCTTTGATGACTCGGCAGAAACTGAGAGAGTTTGGCTGGGAAGTTTTAATCCATCCGCCATATAGCCCGGACCTTGCACCTTCAGATTATCATTTGTTCCGGTCTCTGCACAACTCCCTTAATGGTTTAAAATTAAATTCCGCAGAGGACTGCAAAATGCACTTGGATCAGTTTTTTGCCCAGAAAACACAGAAGTTCTACAGTGATGGGATAATGTCTTTACCAGAAAAATGGCAAAGGGTCATCGATCAAAACGGCGCATATTTGGTTAAAAAAGTGTATTTAAAATATATAAAAAAATCGTTGGAATTTGGTAAAAAAAATTATCAATACTTTTTAGACAACCTAATCTATTATAATAAATTCATTTTTTATTAATATTTTTGTGACGAATTTTTAATAAAACACATTCAATTTATAATTTTTTTTTGAGGCAAAATGTTGAGGTGGCTTCGAACCGCATATACATAAGACGCAACTACAGTTTAAAAGACATATGAAACAACAGCAGGCCCACATCTGAACAGACTTATAAATTCCCATAGGGAAATAAAAGGAAGGGGCGCCAAAACTTTTTCAAAAAAACTAACCTTACCGAGCAAATACCGAGCAGAAAAACAAATTATATTGTTAAAATCTATTAATTGGGAAACTTGTCAATTTCATCCATAATTTTTGCACTGATACCCATTAATATTATTAGAGATTCGTAAAATTCCGGTTATTTTACTTAACAATCACCCTTAGTTGTGGAGTAAAAATACTATAATTTGGGCACCCGATGAGTTAGAATACCGTTCAGAGATTCAATCGATATAGATAATTAAATTATCTAAAATTTCCCTTACAAAGAAAATGGGGTTGTAGAACAAATTCTATAGTAAAAACGTGAAAAATTGTCAATACATTATCTATACTTTTTTAGCATAAATTCAAATTTATGGAAATTTCACCCTACAAAATTGAAATTAGAAGAGATTGATTGTTTTTTTCTCATTACCGATTAAAAAATTGTTTTTATTATGTAAGGGTTCTAGTAAAAACATCATAATTTGGGAATTCATCGATAGATAATCAAATTTTCTAAGAACTACCCTTACCGAGAAAATGGGTTTGTAGCACAAATTATATACTACAAATCTAAATATGTGAAAAATTTACAATACTTTTTTAGCCAGCATTAATATTAGTGTAAATTTGGAAAATTTAGTTTATATTTGACTTGAAAATCATTTTTAAAATTAATACCGTTTTATGGAAATTTCATCATTAAAAATTGAAATGTTTACATGTTGATTTTTACTAATTACGGTTTAAAAAAAATTGTTTTTATTATACGTAAGGGTTGTAGTAAAAATACTATAATTTGGGATTCTAACCCGATGAGTTAGAATCGATTTGGGATTCTAACCCGATGAGTTAGATAATTAAATTATCTAAAAACGAAATTTTGGGGTCGTGGGTTCGAATCCTACTGAATGCATAAAATATGTTTTGTGTTTTCGGTTATTTTTCGTATCTGAATTTTAACACAGAGTTGAATATTCCGCTTGCGGTTGGTCGTACGGCTAATTACCGACACCGTAAAAGCCACAAATTAAGTAACTAATAACAGAAGGCTGTTGTTGGACGCTAAAACCAGATTGTTGGTTGTATAGCGAAAAATTTATTTATTAAATTTAAAAACTACCCTTACTGAAAAAATGGGGTAGACACATTTTATATAGCAAACACGTGAAAACTTCTCAATTTATCCATACCAGCTAAAATTTATCATGAACATTTAGTAATGTGGTATTGACTTGCCTTTGTGGCTGCTATTTCAGCTAAATTCATATTTGAATTTTGAATACTATAGATGGTGAAACTTATAAGTCTCCAAACAATTTAGCCCGATAATGGAGACTTGAACAAATTTAGTTTAGCGTATATACCTTTAGTACTAGGCATTACAGTCAACAATCGTTTTTACTGTCCAACAACTTTTGCATTCTGTTGTTAGTTTCTTAATTCGTGACTTTTACGGTGTCGTTAATTACCCGTGAACGACCAACCACAAAAGTAAAATATGCAACTCTGTGTTAAAATTCAGATTCTATGAGACTTTCATACTCTTTAGTGAAAACACAAAACACATTTTATATGTCTTCACTTTTCAGTATAGAATTCGAACCCATGACCCCAAAATTTGGTAAGAATTTTAGGTTTGCATTTTTATCAATTACACCACAGAGGCAACTTGTTGCACATTATAATAATATTATTGTTAATTCGGCAAATTCAGCTTAATTCATATATAATATATAAATAAATTTATTATTAAAAAAAAATACCTTCTTTTGCATAACAACAACATACATAAAAACTATCAAATGCCATATAATAAAAATTATATATTAAATTTTCTGCTAGTTTTTCTGCAACATTTAAGTTTAATATAATAATTAATTTAACATCATCGTATGGCATCGTATTTTTAAAGCGCTTTTTTCTTTAATTCCTTCTTTTTTTTTCTTTTTTTTTTTTGTGTTGTTGATTCAATAATTTATTTAATTCATTTATGTCATTATACTTATTATTGTGTGTATGCATTTCACATTCAACTTTTTAATTTTGTATATATATGAATGATGATGTTGTAATGTAGGTATTTAAATATAAATTCAGATGATGATGATGATGATGATCCTCTTTGTAGCCTGTGCGATCGTATATGATATGATACCATCATCATATATTTATAATTACATATATAGAATCAAGTATAGACGGAGAGTTAACTGCACGATGGTATATATTAAATTGTACAGAGCCCCTCTAGTGTATTAAAGTTATAAAAGGCAGATATACAATTTAACTGCTGCTATATAAATATAATGGAAAGATACGATGTACATCGTAAAGCATTTATTTTTATATATATCTATATATATATATATATATACTATAATAAAGTTGTTTTTCTTTGATATATACCGACTGAAAAGTTGTATGTGAGCAAATAGATTAATATTTAATCAATAAATATAAAATATTATTTATACATTTTTCTTTTTTTTTTTTTTGTATTTATTTATTTTATATTTGTCGTTTTTAGGCTTTTTATGTGTTCACGCTTATATTACTATATATTAATATATATCTATATATATATGGAAAATATATTGTAATCTTTTTTTTCTTTCATATAATATACGTATAGTATTGTGCAGCATTGATATGAATATATGTGCGGTTGTGTTGAAAACATTAACAATTTTTTATGTACTCGATTTTGATAGTTTTTATTTTTTTTTTTTTAATTTTTCATTTATATGTTAATCTTTATCTATTTGTTGATGAGTTTAGTCGTCGACATCATCATCCGCGTATATATACATTTATATATACAACATATAGATAAATTATCGTTTCTTGCAAATATTTTTTATTATTTAGCGTTTCTATAACATATATATATATATATATTTTAGATCAAAGGTTTGACCGATCGCAGATCATATGTTATTTTATTTTTATTTTTTTTTTTTGTTTCTATATATTATATTTTAAGATATATTATATATATGGGATGTTATTTAAATATATACGTGTGTTTATTTGTAATTCTTTAACATTTATATTAGCGTGTTTCGTGTTTGTCATATGATTTAAACACCGCACAAATCGCATCAATATTCATTTATTTTAAAACGGTTGTATAGTTTAAAATGTTATACAATATACAAACATAAAATTGCGTGTAGCACAGGATTGTGGAGTCGGTCCAATTTTCCAACGATTCCGACTCCCGATTCCACAACCCTGTCTGTAACATATCATTAAAAGTTTAATGTCAATTATTCGAATAATTAATTATTATTGGGAAAAATCTGATTCAAAAATTTCAGTAAATATCATTATATGGAGTTGATATCTAAAATAATAATAATAATAATTATATCTAAAATAATAATAATTTGAAGGTCAATGATGTGGATGCTGTCCGGATACCGGCTGTGTATGAATTGATTGTGGATGAATGTCTGTGTAGTAATGAAAAGTACAGGTTCGATGGAAGGGTTGTAAGGTACACAAATTTGGTGTTTGTATACGCGATAAAGACAAATTGGTTAATAAAACACTGGGGAATGTTTTTACTTGATGGATAATGGAAAGGAAGTATAATCCCTTTAATAAGGGGATTAAAAAAATTAGTTAATTACATTTTTAATCGTAAAAGCCAAGGTATTTCATGGTATTTCTATTTCTTGGATAAAATAATTTGAAATATAGTATAAATTCGTAAGCGTATTCGTTGTTAGCAAAGACCCATTTGTATACCTTTTACAACCTGTACTGCACAGCAGGTACTCCTCCAAGTTTGGAGTTCCACGGGTTTTGGCTACAAAATATACCGATAATTGAAATGAATGTGTCGCATTTTTTTGGGTTTACGACAAAAACATTATATTATTTAATATTTTTAATTATCCTTTATTAAAAGGATAATACTTCCTTTCTATTATCCTGCAAATGAATGAACATTCGCCATAGTCTTTTAAACAAATTTGTATTAAGCACGTAAAACACTAAAGTAAAAATAAACTTTTTAGCCAAGACGCGTGGAACTGCGAACCCGGGGAACTGCCAACCTGTTAGCCGTTATAATTTATTTATTTATTTATTCACTATTTTGTCATACATTAATTTCACCCTAAAGCTATTTTTACAATTTTTTATTATTCATTGAAATTCGTCCCACTCGTCTGTTTACTATAGTGTAGTTAATTTTTTTTTTTTTTTTGATGGCAGGGAAAATCCATTTACGGACGGAGTGTCGGACTCCCGCCAACTAAGCTGACGTCCTACCGACTAAAACCCCTCCCTGCTGGTGGGTTGGAGTAGTTACGTAAACCGTTACGTGTACTGCGACCCATTGGATCTATTATTGTACCACCTGATAAAAGTAAAATTGTGAATTGGTCTCGAAGATATGAGACTGCCAGACTTGGGCCATTTACGCTTGAATTGATTCAACATGCTCAGCAGTCGTTGACTGAGAGCCCTATGAATCAAGACCAAACTTTTCGGTATCTGAAATGTCAGACGCCGTGTCTTGAATGAAACGGCAAAGTACCGTTGTTTTATTTGATACGCATCTTTGGTTCGGTTGGAGTCCAGACTTGTAGACTTGTAGTTGAGGATTGGATGGTCAGCCATAGAAGAGCCTCTTTCTATGGTAAGGCTAATACTCCCAGAGGGTGTCTGGGGGTTTGAAGTTCTTAGTGCATTGCTCCCTGTAGAACTTTGTGATATGGGTGTCCCTATCAGCATAGACTTTCGGTTCATTGCAACCTAAGCTCTCGCACCACGACAAGGTGACTTCCGAGTGAGATATAGTGTAGTTTACCCTTAGATGAGTCTGTTTATGTAACTGGTTTGCTACTTAAAAGTGTAAGTTTGTATTTAAAAACTGTCCGTTAAATAATGAGTATATTTTTCTGGGGGAATGTAATGTTTGTGATGTACGCGCGGTACAGGACCGCCACAACAATATTCGTTCTGACCTCATGAATATTTTTATTCCCATATATTGAATTTGCGATGATTAAATTCACTTCGTGCGAGTTGTTCTTTGACAAACATATGGTTGTCACTTTGTTATCAAATATATGTGTTATTTTTTCTTTTTGTACCTTTTGTTATCCTTCTGTTACCAAATATACTGCAAGACATATAATTTGAAATATACAACATAATTTTGATTTACCGCGGCTAAAACCGTTCCTTTTTGATATTTTGAAGAAGAATGAAAAAATGATCTGACCGGCTCAATTTCGTCGAATTCTGGGATACACATGTTTGCGGATAATGTGTTTTATATATCGTCATTCCTCCTTGACCTTGGATATACCATATTTCCTCATGATGTATTGCATCCATCACACGCAAATCACACGCAGAGCATTACAATCTACAAGAGGGAAATCAATGCGACATCATTTTCTAATCATTGTTAATTCGACCAAATAATTCCATTCCAGTCTTGGGTCAGAAATTTGAGATTGGTATTAAATAAAACGTTGGGGTGTGCGCGATCATATAAATTTAATTACTGCTGTCTTCATATTGACTTAGGAAATATTCGAATATCACAATGGTTGAATCACGCCGCTTATTTTTGGTAAGTAAGGTCGTTGTTAATTCCCCATTTTCTGTATTGTGATGTGGTGATGGCTCCATTTAATTCTGCCTGTCGAATCAAACTGAATGTGATTTTCAATTCATCTCTGTCAGATATATTTATGGGTTTGTGGGTGTGCAATTATATATCTGTGTATGCTGGTGGTGGTATATTTGGTTGCCCCTTCTTTCAATATTTTAGCTATATATAGAAGTGGCTTTTAATTTGTGGAATTCCTTACCTATTTGGGGTAAAATTTGCAATATGAATTGTTTCGCCAATCATATTTATAATATTCTACAATGTACATAATTAATTTGTAAGGAGCTTTTGGCTCAAATTGGTGCATTAAAATGAAATAAATATAATATTTTGTTATTTTGACCCACAGTGTGTGATTCTTTTCCTTTTTTTTTTATTGTTTATACTCACCACACATTTTCGAATTTATATTCAATTCATCGTTAATATATAATAATAAAAAAATAATGTATATTTTCAAATATATCTATATCTTGCATTTAATTATATTTTTTTTTCTTTGAACAAAAAGTACAAATGGCAATTATCATATATTATATATATACAATTCATCTAAATACTAATATAATTAAATTCTTTTGATGTTCTCTGCGATATTTATAAATAAATTTCTTCACCAAAAACTATTTATATACCGACCGCGCATTAGAGAGATTATATAATTATTGTGAAATTTAAATATATGTATAACACTTCGTTCAATAATGTGTGTGACTAATTAATTAAAACACATTTTTTTGCCAAAATTCGTTTTTATTCATCAAGATAGTCCCCTTTTAGGGAGATACAATCATTCCAATGCTTTTCCAATCTTTCGATACCGCCTTTGTAAAACGATTTTTCTTTGCCTTCAAAATAGGCGTTAGTTTCGGCGATTACTTCATCATTTGAGCCAAATCTCTTACCACGGAGCATCCTTTTGAGGTCTGCGAAGAGCCAGTAGTCGCTGGGGGCTAAATCTGGAGAATACGGTGGATGGGGAAGCAATTCAAAGCCCAATTCGTTCAATTTTGCCATCGTTTTCATTGATTTGTGACACGGTGCATTGTCTTGGTGGAACAACACTTTTTTCTTCGCCATATGAGGCCGTTTCTTTGCGATTTCGACTTTCAAACGCTCCAATAACGCTATATAATAGTCGCTGTTGATGGTCTGCCCCTTCTGGAGATAGTCGATGAATATTATTCCATGCGCATCCCAAAATACAGACGCCATAACCTTGCCAGCCAACTGCTGCGTCTTTGGTCGCTTTGGGCGGCTTTCGCCGGCTGCATGCCACTCAGCAGACTGCCGATTTGACTCTGGAGTGAAATGGTGGATCCATGTTTCATCCATTGTGATGTACCGTCGCAAAAACTCCGACTTATTGCGCGTAAACATGTCCAAACAGCTCTTTGAATCATCGGTTCGTTGTTGTTTTTGCTCCGGTGTGAGCAAACGCGGCACCCATTTGGAACACACCTTTTTCATACCCAAATGTTCGTGTATTAATGTTTGTACACTGCCTGCTGATATCTTCAGAATGTCAGCAATCTCCCTCACTTTCACTTTACGGTTGGACATAATGATTTTCAGTGTTTTTTCAACGTTTTCCGGAATAACAGCGTCATTTGGCCTTCCAGTAGATGGAATGTCATCGGTGTCTGTACGACCACGTTTGAATTCGGCATACCAATAACAAATGCTTCTTTTTGATGGAGCAGAGTCCGAGTAATGTTTTTCAAGCCATTCCTGGCATTGAACAGTATTTTTTTTCATTAAAAAACAATGATAAATCAGCACACGGAATTGCTTTGAATTCATTTTTTTTTAAAACACAAAAATAGCGTCACTTATAGCACTGTAACTTGTAAACAAATGATCTGATTAACATGTGATGTTGACAGTAAGCCTAAAAAGGTTGCCAAATGCGAAAAAAAATATTGATTTAGTTCTAGGGACGCCATCTATGTGTCAGTCACACACATTATTGAACGAAGTGTTATATACATATGGTATTAAATATCTTTTTATATATCATATATATTGTATACGATTCATTTTCAAAGCAAAACGGCAAAATGGTATTTGTTTTTCTTTTGAAAATTTTTTTTTCTTTTTAATTTTCAAAAGATCAAATAAAAATTAAAAAGATGAAACAAAATATACATATATATAATTAAACGGATATTGTTATTTTGTTATTATTATTATTATTATCATTTTATTATAACGATCAACGACACTATAGTTTGTGTAATTTGTAAATTTTTAACAGATCCGTTTTATATTATTATCATTAAAATTAACTCATTCACATTATACCTTCGGTTCTAATCATTTTAATTGAATGGATCATGTCAATTGGGATGTTATGGCAAATTTTTCGACTTCCCTCAAATCTTTTTTGTATTGGCAAAAAAACCGACATTCTTTATCTGTAATCAAGCCCGTTTTAGCCCATGTAGGTGCCTGGCTCAAATAATAAAATATAGCGTCCTGAAACATGATCGGTAAATGCATAAATGCGGTTTTAAGACGATTTTAAATTCTCATTTGTTCGTGTATTTGTGACTGAATGAAATATTTACCACATTAGCTGACTTGTTGTTCATTTTGTTATTTAAAATATATAACTGAAAAGGATCAAAATTATTTGGCAAATGGATTGTAATTAGGCAGAAGTCCAGAGATCCCGCAATTTCTCTAAAAGTCCCAAAAAATCCAATTTGAAGTGGTAATTTAGGAAATATCTGGTAAGTCTTAGTTTAATCTATATGTCTGTCAGTTTTGTTTCAATAATTTTCTTTAGAACAGGAATTTTATATTATTTAAAATATCTAATCGTTTTCAGTGCCCCTTAATAACGGCGCCTGGTTTATTCGCACCAATATCTTGTATGTAGTGGCAACCCTGTATATAATACAAACACTCTATCTCCAAGAGGATATTCATTCAGTATAGATATTATGACTTATTCAATTGTATATGTAGAGGATCAAAGTGTCTATGTATGCAAGTGTACCTCCATTAATGTACCATATACAGTGTGTCCCAGTACCACCCTACAAAGCCGAATACCATACGTATTCCTGGGACTATTTCCGGCAAAAATCGTTCTGGGAGGGAGGGTCTAACTTAAAAAATTCGACGTTACAAATCCGATACAAATACAAATACGATTTACAAATACAAATACAAATACCAATCTGATTTTTCTGAGTTCGATGTTACAAATCATTTAATAACTCCAAATTTATAAGTCGCAGAGATTAACTTTGTACAGTGGACTTTATGAGAATTTTATGGTGCACAAAATTTAGGAAAAAAATGTTTTACCCCCGAGAAATTTCGTTGATGGAAAAATATAATATTTTTTAACTTTGAGCATTAATAACTCCAAACAAGAAAGAGATAGCAAAAATTGTATTCCGAGCAAAATTAAATGTAATTTATTTACCTAAAAATAGAATGTCTAATTTTTATTCTAACTTGAACGGTTTGTAAACTATCAGTTAATAAGTGAACCCATGTTTTTCATTGAACACCATTTTTTTAACACCCTGTAACTCGGTAAGCGTTGAAGTTAGGCCCGCTTTCCGCAATGATTTTTTGCTGGAAATAGTCCCATGAATAGGTGGTATTCGGCTTTGTGGGTTGGTACTCGGACACACTGTGTATATTCTTATAATAGGTTTTGTTATGTGCTTGCTATTATTATTGTCTGTCCGGCAAATCCATAACACATTATAACGTTTAAGGCGATTTATTAGTGTCGTGTTCAACAGATTTTTAGCCAACCTGTTTTGATGGTTTACGAAAGTCTATGTTGATACTTGCTACGCACTGTAGTTCCTTATCACATCTCGTACCGATTGTATTTGTATAGGTATAGGTCCGATTGTATAACTAACTTCATATTTTTGACTGGAAACGTTGCAATATTTCGATGTTCGAGTTGCTTGCCGTTCCCCATACAATTGAATTCCATACGTCCATATATTGGCTTATTAAGTATTATATAATAGGGCAGTTTATTGTTATTTGACAAATCAGACCCATATATCTCCCATAAACCAATATACATTTTGTTTATTTTCAAGCCAAGTTTTGTTCTTTTGACCTGTAAGTGTTTATGCCACGCTTTAGTCGTCTGTCTAAATATAATATACCCGCGGATATTTTACTGATTCTACCTGCGGGATCGCTTGATTGTTTAATAAATACAACTGGTGGACACGTTTCATGCTTCATTATGAATGTTATGTGGTTTGATTTAGTACCGTTACTCCATTTTTGTAACCACACTTGAATGTAATTTAAACGTTGCCGCATTTGTGATGCTCTTACTTTCGGGATCCTCATTTGACGCTATTATAGCCGTATCATCGGGGAACGTTGCCACCATGGTTTGGTTTCAATATAATTAAATTAGATTTCATTACAGAAATTTAAAAATCAATTATAAATAATTACAAATTTGATTATTATATCTCAAATAAGAATAATATATGCGCGATACGACGTTTGTGATGGTGACCTCCCCCCGATTATTATATATGATGTGGTGCCTTTTTATAAAATATATTTTAAAACGAAATGAACAAGTTAATTTTTTTTTTTTATTTTAAATCTTATTTTTTATATATAAGATATATTTAAATATACATTTCGATATAGTAAGTATATATAAAAAAAAAACTAAAAACGATATAAAAGGAAATACAATAAATATACTTTTTTTTTTATTTATTGCATCAAAGAGATATATTTTTTTTTTGTTTTTTTATTTTTCTTAATGGATTCCATTAATAAAAGCACAAAGTATATATTTTTAATTCAATTAACCATTAAGAGATTTTATTTTTGATATTTATTCAAAATATATGTAAATATTTCATATATACATAATATTATATTAATCCATTAACGAATTATCTTATTATTATCGTATCGTATTTATATTATAATTTTTATTTTTTTTTGTTAGATAACTGCGGTCACGCAAAATCATTTTTAATTAAATTTTTTTTTTCCTCTTTTGGATTCATATAATCATAATGGATTAATATATATATATATATATATTGTATATCAATAAAGAGACCCGGTCATCGTAATTAACAAGGATGTATAATATAAAAGACCAAATGAAAATAATCAGTCTGAATACTTGGGAAACTTTTTACATTAACGTATAAAGTAACGTATACTGAATTATTCTTTTTTAAGTATATTCTTTTAGAATTTCCTTTTGGAAAATTATATACAGGGAAAGTCCTTAAAGAAAATTATACAGAGAACGTATCCGTAGTTATTATAGAAAGTTATAGGAAATCGTATATTTATAGAAAATTATACCTTATATGAAATTTGTGATTTGTGATTTTGTGATTTTTTTTTGTTTGTTACTACGGCAGAATCAGTTTAGAGCCCGTAAAACTTCGGAACTAGGTAATGCATTTTTTTCTAAAAACTGAATTCCGGATTTTCGGAATTACATTGATATCAAATCCGGAATTCCGGAATTTTATAAAATCATTATAATTAATTTAAAACATTAAGCTACCCCATCCAGTTTTCGAACCAAGTATGAGCTACAATTCCTTTCCACTATCTTTTTTCACATGTTTTTGTAACACTTCATTCATTTATCAGGAGAGCGTCTAAACATTCGTACAATTATCCGAACTTGCATAAGTACTGTTCACAGTTGAAACTTTTCTGTAATTTCGACGTTCGTTTGACACTCATTTATGTCGCATTCCTTCATCAACATCATCATCACTTAAATGTTCATCATTTGAATCCAAATCTACGACACTTTATCTACGACACATAATCATCTTCAATGCAAATCGAGCATTTAATCGGGCAAGACCCAAAAAATATATTTGGATATAAATAACAATCATTTGATGTCAATAGTGTTTTATTTACAAATCCGAAAAATCCAAAATTTACTTTATTGAATTCCGGATTTTTCCGGAGACAAAAAAAGATCGGATCGGAAAAAAAGATCCGAAAACCCGAATTTGCATTCCCTACTTGGAATTTTATTGCCGTGAGCCCGTATAACGAAATCACTTAATCAGGGGATGAACCTATGCGATGCATTGATTTTGCACTTAAATGATTTTGGGTGATCAAACTTTAATTATATGTGTATTAATTTATGAAATTTTGAAAATAAAACATATATGATAGAAAAAAAAATTAAACTGAAAAGCAATAAGAAAAAATAACTCATATGTTTTCAAACAAGATTGTCCAAGTTGCACTTTAGGTGGATGATGAGTCTTTATAGATAGGATGAAATGCTTAATTTAGATGGTTATGGTAGTCATAAGAAGGAGGAAATGCTCTAGCTCTGGCCTCTGGGATACTGTTCCATAATCTTGATGTTGTTGTGGAAAAATTGAATTTCCAAATCTGCAGGTTCGAAAAAAGTTAATAGATACTGTTCAGTATGGATGTGCTGTTTGAGAATTTCTTGAATTATAATCAAAATTAAGTTTGAAAATTTCATTAAAACATTAATGGTATGGTAATATTTATAAAATGTGCATGATGAAGCTACTGCAGTACGTTTATGATCTAATAATTCAATGGAATTTGTTATAGCCTCATTTCTGATCAGTGAGAACTCATGCTTTTCCATCCTGTCACCAAACTGTAGTGTAGTAAATTTGTGGTGAACCCGCCCATATGTAAGAATTGTATTCTAGAAGTGGTGGTCTTATAAATTCTTTATAAACTAGTGCTAAAGTTTCCGAATTTAGAATTAATCCTTAGATTGGTTGATTAGATTGATTGGGTCAACATTTATGGATCTTTCGTTTTAGAACAAACGCATGCCTTTGTTTTAGATGGATGCATTAAATTCTCCTAATTTTATCCTTCCCCAATTAGATATTGATTCTAAATTTTTTTTGTTAATTGAAGAAATCATCTTTTGGCCTGACTGAAGCATTTGACTGGATAAAGATCAGAATTAACTCCATCCACAGTACAACCTTAATATCTCTATATTAGTTAAAGTGAACATATGAACATTTCCCAATCAGATTTGTTAGAACCGGGACTGACTGAAATTTAAGATTATTGTTTTTTTGTTTTTCTTTTTTTTTCGTATAATATATAATAATTGTATATCAATATATAGTTTTTTAAATTCTTTTCGGGTATATTAAAAAAAAATGATGATTAAAAAAAAAAAATGATGCGATCTATTAAAATTAATGTAGTTTAAATTATTAAAAAAAACAACTTAAATTATATTATATATTAGTAATTTAATTTAATTTAATCAAATTATTTAGCGGTATAATAAAATATATTATGATGAACGGAGCAGTGTATTGTATAGATGTAAATTGTGTTGTTTTTTTTTTCTTCTTTATTTATATATAGAAAAGTTATAATTCTGTAGATCTTTCAGAACAGTAGAATTTCTATTTTTCGGAAAAAAAAACTAAAAATATATTATAAACTAATCTAAATAAAGTAACTATATATATATAAATAAACTATAAAGTATACATAATTTATTCGAAAAAAGTTTTCGATATCAATTAGTGAACCTCTAATTTTATTTTATACTATATTGTATATATAACTTAAAGTTTTATATTATTTTTAATGTTAATATAATGATCATAAATGAAAAACGAAAAAACCGCCGAATGATGGTTTTAAGATACGCATTAAAATCACATTAAAGTGATATTAACAATTTTTTTTTATGTTGTTTTCTCGATATTTTAATTTATATATCTATATAGAATTTTGGTTAAATTTCCAAATGTGTGAACTTATATATATATATTAATATATAAGAAAGAATATTTCTAATTTGGATGACCTTTAAAGAAAATAAAATAATGTTTTTCGGTATATGATGAGAATTGGGATATTATAATACATATAATAATAATTATAATAATATATTGAACATTTTAAGAGATAACACTTTTAAAATGTTAATTGAATTTATGGTTTTTTATTATAATATATGTATATAAATATTTTTATTTTTTTCAATTTCTGTTTTTGCGGTTAGTTCGTCAAGTGTTTTTTTTTATATTCATTTTCATTATATACATATATGTTTGTTTATGTGAGTTTTAAAAAAACTTTAAAAAAGGTGATAATGTAATTTTTTAATAATAACATAATATATGTTATATATATGAAATACATTCGTGATATTATATATACAGATTAGAATTGTTCATAAAGATATGGTGAGAGTAACATATATTTAATTCATCGTAACTTTATGAATATCCAAAATTCTATACAATAAAATTTTAATTAAAATGTTGCGGCTAGATCACAAAATATAGAAATACAGGAACTTAAAAGCGCATTTGGTAACATAGATTGGGATGAATAGTAGAAGCAGCAGAAACTTTAATTGATAATCTATCTACTTTTTAATTTAATTATCAGTGACCGCCTGATATGGCCCATTATGGATTTGTATGTGGGAAATGGCGAAAGGGACGGGATCAGAAATAATGCATTGATTAGAGAATGTAATTTTTCAAATTTGATTATATATCAGGTGGCCTGAAAAGTTCGTAGGCTGAAACATAAATGGCGCTACAAGCATTAAATCCATATGATTTTTTTATTAGCTCTAACCTACAAAAGATATGTGTACAAATTTGACCGCCGTTGAACTATTTGTTTATCAGATATATAGCATTTTGAGTGAAGCAATTTGTGTTAGTTTAAAAAAATGGATCAAAAAGGAATTTCGTGCCTTAATAAAGCATTGTTTTTTGACGAAAAAAAATACTGTTGAAGCCACGGCTGTTGGTTTGATAAACATTATTCGGACTCTGCACCAGGATAATCAACCGCTGACAAGTGTTTTGCTAAGTTTAAACTAGGCGAAATGAGCACCGAGGACGATGCACGCAGTGGACGCCGCAAAGATGATGCGCTACCGACGAAAACATCAAAAAAGTTCACAAAATCATTTTGGATAACCTTAAAGTGAAATTGATCGAGATAGCTGCGATACTCTAAAAAGATATGAAAGGAACGTATTGGGCATATTCTGAATGAATATTTGGGTATGCGAAAGCTCTGTACAAAGTGGGTGCTGCGCGAGCTCACAATGGAACAAAAACAACAATAAAAACGATGGAAATATTGCATGAATTGGGCTTCGAATTGCTTCCGCGCATCCACCGTTTTCTCCAGATCTGGCCACCAGCGACTTTTTTCTGTTCTCTGGAAAGCAATTTATAGAGACCGATCGCCGAAACTGAGGCTTATTCTGAGACTAAAGACAAATCGTATATCGAAATATCAAGTTGAAAAATTGTCTGAAGGCTATATAATCGTTGTATCGTCCTCGAACGCAACTATATTGAATAATAAAATCTAATTTTAGTTAACCTACGAACAGCCCAACACAAATTGGAAAAATATGAAAAATAAATTTTACATAATGGTGTATAGTTATAGAGAACGCTTTCTTTCTGACATCTTCCCATCATCTTCGAATTTAACACCAGATCGCAAACAAAAATTGATTATGTTAAAAAGTCTAAATCCAAATCGGGTTGAGTATTTTCTGAGGAACTGATTTTAAGTACCACACGTATATAGAGTTGTCAAGACTAAACTTTGAAATGCATTTTTGCTTGTAAAAATTTATAAAATGTGTATGTATATATATAGGGAAAACTCAATAAAAAGAATTGTTTTTATTAAATTCAATAAAAACAATTAAAGTATTTGACCAAACAAAACTCTTTGTATAATAGCGGTTTTTAAAATATATTTATATATAATATTATAAAAACAAAAAATAGTATGTATTGCTACATTGGGTTAACATATATACAAGACACCCGTATAGCATAATAACACCAAATAACACATAATAATTAACAATAATTATGATGAAAATATGACGAATATGTTTTGAATCCCTGCGATGAAATTATAGTGTTATTTGTTCTTTTTTGTTTTGTCTGTGTATCTTTAGATTTTTTCAAAAATATATATAATATAATATAAATTCTGTGTATGGATATTAAAACGTGTATATTACATTCTCATGTATATATATATATATATATTTCAAAGTAATATAATTTTTTTTTTCTTTTTGGAAGGTACACAAATAATAATATATATTTAGAAGAAACAAAAAGAAAAAAAAGAACCAAAAAAATTCAAACAACTTTTGATGGGCGGATTCATCATCGTTCGCGCATATTATAATAATAAAAAAAAAAAAATTATATCAAAGAAAAAAATAAAGTATAATATATTTAAGACACAGACATGTAATTTATATGAATTTCTTCTTAAATTTATCTTAAGCCGGTTTTTTATTATCTTACACGTTATTTCCTTCTTTAATTTTGTATTTTTATTTTTTTAAATATATATACATACACTTTATATATCTATACCATACGATACGATTCTATATAGAATATTCTTCTATATAGATTTTTTTAATGGTAAAAAGTAATAAAAAATTTACATTATTATTATTATTATATTATACAACAGAGGGTAATCTAATTATTAGAATCACGCAATTCATTGAACCAACAATAATAATATAATGAATTTGAATATATACAGGGTGTCCCAGTACAGGGTGCCAACCCGAAACAGGCAGATTCTACACCTCATTTCCAATCAAAAAATGTATGGCGACCCCATGTCTATCTGCCTTGGTTTTCGAGCTAGCCCGAAAAAACGATTTCGTTGAAGTTCAAGGTAGTACGTAGATGTTATTTACCATATCTCAGCAACCACTTATCGGAATCTAATAATTATAACCTTGTTGGAAAGGTATTTTAACTATCTATAACTGTTTCTCATAACACAAACATCGGCGACAACCCGTTTTCATGCTATAGCTGGTCAAACACAAGAAATTTCAACGGCCTCAAATATTTTTGTTATTTTGCAAGCCGAGAACTATAGAACTTTTATGTTTATCAGCTGTCGGTTTTTAGAAAAACTTCTTTGATGTTTTAGCTTTAATTTGATGTACAAACTTTTAAAATATGTCAACTCGTCTTAGAGATATGACGAAAATAATATTGAAATATGACGAAAATAATGCCAATTTTTCAAAAATTTAAAACACATTTATTACATTGCAAAGTTCAATGTTCTGTTGTTATCGCGTTATCTGGGTAACATAACTTCAAGTGATTGCAATTAATTTAATGGTTACTTAGAAATAAAAACAGTTAAATCTATTACCGTCATAAATTCATTCAATTCTTTTGTTTTTTGTGCTACATCTCTTCGGCATTTGTATGTTACATTGTTTTACGTTTAATGTTCATTAGAAAATTAAGTTTGTTTTATAAAGAATAATTCGGAAGTTTGAAACGGTAAAAAACAGTAAAAAATAAATTTCAAAAGCAGCCATCCAAATTGGTGTAAGTAAAAACTATGCTTGGCGTGCAATGAAGGCTGCTGGTTTACATCCTCATCATTTGCAAAAAATTCAAGCACTTAAAGAAATAAACTACGTCCCCCGAATAACTTTTTGTGATTGGGTGATTCGTTGTTATGAACAAGATCCCAGGATATTAAATCAAATTCTATATACGGATGAAGCAATGTTCACACGTGAAGGGATATTTAATACTAAAAGTAATCATCATTGGTTAAAGGAAAACCGACATTCAGTTCGGCAACACACATTTCAGGAACGAATACCAGTCAATGTATGGGCAGGAAAGAAGGAAATCAATTAATTGGTCCATAGTTTCTACCTGGGCGACTGGATTCAGATTCATATTTAGTTTTTTTGCGAAATAGGTTATTCGATTACCTCGATGATGTTAATTTAACTGATTTGCGATTCATTGATTTTCAACATGACGGTGCACCCCCACATTTTGCACGAAGTGTAAGAGAACACTTAAATGACACATTCGGTCAAAGATGGATTGGAGGAAATGGCCCATTAAATTGCCACCACGTTCGCCAGACCACACACCATTAGATTTTTATCTATGGGGGGTTTGTAAAGATATGGTTTATAAAACACCAGTTAATACCAGGGAATATTTAATGAATGGCATTAATAATGCGTTTGAAGTTTTAAAAAATAATCCGAATCAAATGCGATCGGCTACTAGGGCAGTATTAAAACGGTGTCGAATATGTCGATCACATAATGGACCCCATTTTGAACAATTTTTGTAGTAAAAATTTAAATTTAATTTAATAAATATGTTTTAAATTTTTGAAAAATTTGCATTATTTTCGTCATATTTCAATATTATTTTCGTCATATCTCTAAGACGAGTTGACATATTTTAAAAGTTTGTACATCAAATTAAAGCTAAAACATCAAAGAAGTTTTTCTAAAAACCGACAGCTGATAAACATAAAAGTTCTATAGTTCTCGCCTTGCAAAATAACAAAAATATTTGAGGCCGTTGAAATTTCTTGTGTTTGACCAGCTATAGCATGAAAACGGGTTGTCGCCGATGTTTGTGTTATTTGAAAGAATTATAGATATTTAAAATACCTTTCCAACAAGGTTATAATTATTGGATTCCGATAAGTGGTTGCTGAGATATGGTAAATAACATCGACGTACTACCTTGAACTTCAACGAAATCGTTTTTTCGGGCTAGCTCGAAAACCAAGGCAGATAGACATGGGGTCGCCATACATTTTTTGATTGGAAATGAGGTGTAGAACCTGCCTGTTTCGGGTTGGCACCCTGTACTGGGACACCCTGTATATAAAACTATATGTTATTTATATACATACATATATTATACTACTATGGCCGAATATACAGTTTATATTTTAAAAAAAAATATTATATTTTTGACGATTATGGACTTAATGTATATCTAAACATTGCGTTGGCAATTTTTAAAAAAAAAGTATAATCAATTATAAAAATATTATAAGTATATTACCTCACACTATATATATATTCTTTAATATAAAAGAACAACAAACCAAATGAAATTAATTTATTAACGATCTAAAATTTGAGAAAAATACAATGGATGGAAAGAATTCATTGGTTTTATGGTTGCATTTTAAAATCATATATATATTATATATTACATTCCTGGCGATAAGTTTAAGAACGATCACAAACAACAAAATATATGACCCTAAATATTTTTAAATATGGAAGTGAAATAATACAATAAATGCTTTATATAAAAACAATTCAATATGTACACTTATTAAAAATAAAATAAAAAAAGCTCTTAGGTCTTAGCTGCTCCTGGTAATTGAATGGAACGCAACTAATGTAATACTTTGTAGCAGTTATTAAGCATGTCAAAGGAGGACATGAATAATTGCTTTTAACCCAGTTGGAATGATTTCTATTAATTTTTAAACATAATTTGTGTCGATATTAATCCATTCATTAAAAATCTGTTGAAATAGATCGTTTTTGTTGGTCATAATCAATTAATCGATCTATATGTTTAATTCTGACCATAACAAATTCTCAATCGGATTTAAGGCTTTTGTCCTTAGGGCAATCGTCCTGTTAAAAAATGTACTCCTTTTCTAGCCGCTTTTTCGTTACAGTTGCTTCAAGGAATTTCTTTAAATTTATCAACGTAAATTGCGACAGTCATTCATACGTTCATGCATTTTTCATTAAATTCCCAACTCCATTTGCACAATAAAACATCCCCACACTGTATTCATAATGTTACCAACACCGTATTCAACGTTCTTCAATATATTGTTTTCCTGATTAAAGTTTTTCCTGATTATCTCCAAATCCTTAGTCTTATTTTGGATCCAAATAATTCAAATTTACTTTCGTCATATGAAACAATCTTATTCCAATATGAAATTCGTTATTTTACATATTCAATTTAATCTCGCGCAATATTGTTGTTTTTCGATATGAATGTTTTTTCGCTTCATAGCACAGTTGCGAAAACCATATGATTCACAATTCTTTACCTTATGGTTCTTTCGCTAATAGACAGTTTGCTAATGTCTGTTTTGATCTCAGATGATGTTGTCCGGTTATTTATTCGAAATTTCTTTTTTATTATTAACTTGTCTTCCCTTATTATCGTTGTTTTCCCGGGGCGCCCAGACTTTAGTTTGTTGGTGATAAAATTTAATGTAATTTATAAATTTAGGAAAATAATTAAAAACACTAAACAGAAAACACAGAAAATATAGAAAATCGTGAATCGTGTTCTTAAATTTTTCTCCAGGACTGTATATTATTATGGTTTGACTCTGTGGTGTAAATGATAAAAATGCCAACCTAATTCTTTCTTCCAAAATTTTACAAAATTCATTCTTACAAAATTTTGGGGTCGTGGGTTCGAATCCTATACTGAAGAGACATAAAATATGTTTGTTGTTTTCCGTTCCTTTCGAATCTGAATTTTGAAACCGAGTTGCATATTTTCCCTTGCGGTTGGTCGTACGGCTAATTACCGTAAAAAGCCACAAATTAAGAAACAAACAACAGAAGGACTGTTGCATTGGACACCAAAACCGATTGTTGGTTGTAATGTGAAATTTTTTTTTATACGTATTGATCTATATTACAATTTTTGATTAATTCAAATTTGATTGATTTTGTTATGTCTTCTGAACATAAAATACGGTGCTTCCAGCACATTATAAGAACAAAACTCCTATTTATAAATGTAGTACCGAGAAATTAATTAATTGTTTTTTTTTCCAACAATCGCAGTCCACCATTTTCAATATGGATAAAGCGAGTGAGTGATTAGAACCAGCGTCTTTGGTATATTTACGGCAGGGTTCGGGTGATTTAAATCATTACATTTTTATATGATTTAAATCACTTTTGTTTTATGTTTTGTGGTTTTCGATAAAAAAATCCAAAATAAATACCTATACATAAAACACCAGATTAATTAAATATGGGATGGATGGAATAATTTTAATACATGTTTTAGCACGAAAAAAGTGATGTACTTCGTTTAATCTGGATTGTCCACTGCTATAATGCATTAAGCGATGATTAAAATTTTTTCCCAAGCCCGAAATAAGGTATCTTAACCATTTCTCACAGATCCGTGAAGCACGACTGTATTGTTTTTGACATTATGACGATGATCAAAACTGATGTTTTCGCGTTGATTAAAGCGAAAATGAAATCTTCTTATAATAAACGTATAATAATCATAATAATAATCATAATCATTGTTTTTTTCGTGATCGCAATTAAATATACATACCGAGATGTATTCAATGAATATACGTATATGTTTGTGTTGTGTGTTGCGATATATAGAAAAAATGTATATCAACTATAAACCAAAATTTATATAATGATCCCATCGTCAGTATACGTATATAAATCTAAATATATAAAAAATTATTAATAAACATAATAATAATATGTAATAAACCATATATAAAAAAAAATAATTCAAAATAAATAAGGATGAACAAACTAAAGAATAATTTTTAGATGAATTTATGATGAAAACAACACAAAAAACAGAAAATCTCCACATAAAATATCTGCACATATTCGAGTATACAAAAAAAGGATAAACATTATTTAACATAATATATTTTATATGCTTTGGGTTTTTTTGAATTTTATTTTTAAGAATTTAATGTCATTTTGCAATTTTTGTTATATTATTTGTTATTGTTACATATATTCGTCAACTGATGAAAGATATACATATATGTATATCTATAGGGTCAACAAATGAATTGGTTTATATATGGCATTAAAAACCGGATTAATTTGTTTTTTTTTTCCTTTTAATATTTATTATATTCATCAATTTGTTGACTGCTTGCTTATGCTTATACAGAGAAATAAAATCACATATATATTTATATATATACAGTAGTAGAAGACGAATCATCATATATGAAATGATGAGGACGATGAATGGTTTATACTATATCTATCTATATGTATAAGTTTGTGCAAATCTGCTGGAATGACTGGCTGACTGACTGATGTCAAATTTTTTTTTTTGGTTTTTGAAATAAATTACAGTTTTCTTTTTTGGTTCTTCTTAAATTTTGGTTTGGTTATTGCTTTGTTATTTGATTTTCTAATTTATTTTATATGTTTTTAAAATATACAAAAGGCTTCGTTTTACGATATATAATATTTAAGATAAATATATTATATAATATTAAAAAAGAATCATCATAGGGTAGTGGTAATATGTTACTTGTTTTGTTATTATTCTAAAGCAATAGAGGCTCGGGGATACCCTTTATTTGACTAAATATATACGCATTATACATTATCGGATTGAAATTTTTTACAAACCATTTGTTTGATTTTGAATTTTTATGTAACAAAAAATAATCAAAATTAAACAAAAATTGAATTAAAAACCTATATATAACAGTTGGGCTGTTCGTAGGCTAACATAGAAAAAACTTTTTTTTTTAAAAAAATTTGATTTTATTATTCAATCAAGTTGCCTTCGAGGGCGATACAACGATTATATAGCGTTCATACAATTTTGTGTATATCATTTTTATAATACGATTTGTCTTTAGTCTCAAAATAAGCCTCAGTGTTTCGGGCCGATTACCTCTTCATCGGTGCTAAATTTCTTTCCAGAGAACAGGAAAAAATCGCTGGTGGCCAGATCTGGAGAAAACTGTGGATGCGCGGAAGCAATTCGAAGCCCAATCCATGCAATTTTGTCATTGTTTTCATTGTTGATTTGGTCGATAGTGAAGCACCCACTTTGTACAGAGCTTTCGCATGCCCAACACGTTCCTTTGATATCTTCACACTATGAGCTATCTCGATAAACTTCACTTTACGGTTATCCAAAATTATTTTGTGGACTTTTTTAATATTTTCGTAGGTAACAGCTTCTTTGGGCCGTACACTGCGTGCATCGGGTCCTCGGTGCTCATGTCACCTAGTTTAAACTTAGGAAACCACTTCTCAACGGTTGATTTTCCTTGTGCAGAGTTCTAATAATGTTTACATATCAATAGCCTTGGTTTCAACAGTATTTTTTTCGCCAAAAACCAATGTTTTATTAACATACGAAATTCCCTTTTTTTTCATTTTTTTTTAAACTAACACAAGTTGCTTATTCACCCAAAATGCTATATCTCATAAATTAATAGTTCGACAGCAGTCAAATTTATACACGTATCTTTTGAAGGTCAGGGCTAACCAAAAAAATCATATGGATTTAATGCTTCTAGCGCCATTTATGTTTCAGCTTACGAACTATTCGCCCCACCTTATCCATAATTCTTCAGAGAACTATACAATTTTCTTCCTAAGTTGAGAACAAACAAAATCCAACCGATAAATACAAATCAATCCGAATAGTTATCCCATAGAAAGTTTAGAATCATTATTTGTAAATTTTGAAACTTTTATTCGTTTTTTTTAATTACTCTATTATATATATTCCGCTTGCGGTTGGTCGTGCGGCTAATTACCGACACCGTAAAATCCACAAATTAAGTAACTAACAACAGAAGGCTGTTGTTGGACGCTAAAACCAGATTGTTGGTTGTATAGCGAAAAATGTATTTATTTATTTTATTATATATTGCATTGTTATTTTTTAACATAATTTAATAGTTTTATTATACAACACTCTGCGACCCCAAGTGTTTTAAGTTTTTTTACTGCTTACATTTCGTTTAACTTTAAACAATATATTCTATAAATATGTATGATGATAAATAAATATATATGAAATAAATGAAATATATATCGTTAGTATATACAACAAAAAAAATATTGTCATTAAGGTTTTCCTTTTAAGTTTATAAGCTTTTATATAAGGCGGCATCAAACATATATATAGTATTAAATTACATTTTGTAATAGATATGATTTTTTATTATTATTATATTATTATTTTAAATTGAAATAACGTGTGCTCTATATATAGTTTAGTTTTACAATATTGCATTTAATCGTTAATGTTTTATATATAATATATATATTTTATATTAAATACAAATGAAAAACAAAACAACTTTATAGTTTTATATTTTATATATTAATTGATTATATTACATGGTTTTTTTTTGTTGTTTCATATATAATATATACATATGATCATTCAAAATCGAAACGGAAATGATATTTTCTATATATATATTTTTGTTATTTAAACCATGACAAAATATAACTCAAATTCATTTCGATGCACTTCGAGACAAAATCTTGAGGAAAATATTATACAGAGAATTTCCCTTCAGGTAAATTATACAGAGAGTTTCTTTTAGGAAAAATATACATAAGATTTCCTTTTATGTAAAATAGACGGAGCAATTAAGGAAAGTTATGTACGAAGGATTTCCATTTAGGAAATAATCTAAAGGATTTCCTTTAGACCGAGAATTTTCTTTTAAGCCAATTATATACAGTGAATTTCCTTTTAGTAAAATTACACAGAGAGTTTCATTTAAAGTAAATTATACAGAGATTTTATTTTAATAAGATTACACAGAGAATTTCTCTTAAGAAAAATTATACATAGGATTTTCTTTTATTATACATAAATTATACGGTGAATTTGCTTAAACAAAAATATATGCAGAGAATTGCCATTTAGGAATATTTTATCTAGAGAATTATACAGAGACCATTATACTAATTGTCTATAAATAATCATTTTAGGACAATTATACAGAGAATTTATCCTTTTATATACGGGAAACACATACACGACTTCGGCGTCAGCGTCGTCACTCAGCATTTTTGACAACATATTAGAACATACACAAAACAAATTCAATCAAACAAAACAAAGTTGAGGTTGAAGTTGGCGTTGTCCTTCCTTCATCATACCGAATGATTCTGCCTTTCTTCTATTCTTCTATAAAATTCTTCTATTTTAAATAGAAGACAAACAAAGTAGAAGAACTTCTTTTTTTTTGGTATTCTGCCTTTATCGATACTCAAAAGAGCAGATTTTGCTACTGTATCGGGTTATTTAAGCGATCATAATACAAAATATCCATTAATACTAACACATTCACATGCCTTAACCTTCTATCATAAAAGTGAAAAAATTTCTCACTTCTATAAAATATCAAAATAGAAGAAGGTTATAAGAGAAAAGTATCGAAATTTACGTAGGCAGAATACGAATTTCTTCTAAAAAAGCTTCTATTTTAACTTTTAGAAAATATACATGTAAAATGACAAAACAAATGCCTGGTTTAAACTATGAATATTGATATCGCGATATCTTCATTAAAAAATTTCGATTCAAACTATGAATATTTTTATGAACATATCGTATAATTGCTGTTCAAACTATTATCTTTTTTTTTACATAGATTTTTGGATATTTAAAATGTATATAACCTAAAAATCACACTTTTATAATGCATTAAAAAGCTCGCTCTCTGCGAGCAAACCGGTCACCGGTCACCCCCATCCGTATGCTCTCCAAAGCCGAACACTTGCACACGATGTTTGCAGCCGTTTCCTCATCCTCTAGGCAGAGTCTGCATATATTAAATTATTAAAGTATTAAATTAAAGAATAAAATAAATAAAAAATACAATGCCAAATTTATGATAATATGTTCATAAATTTATGAACATATATCGTCATATTCTATTTCAATAGTTTGAACAGACAATATCGCGATATGTTCATAAAAATATACATAGTCTTAACAACTGACACATTTTTATTACGATATTGCGATTTCAATATTCATAGTTTGAACAAGGCAATAAAAGAAGGAAAATAAAATAGAAGAAATAGGCAGAATTGATACGATTATTATTTAATATTATTTTATATATTCAATTGAAATGTACATACATACATACATACATATATCAATAATTGACATTTTTAAATCACATTTTTTTAAATAAAAACCATCGTCTTAAAAATGTGTGCGGTAAATAATTTTGATAAAAAAAAATATGCAATAAGAATTATCTATGTAAAAAATATATGCTTATAGATATAACAATTTGTTCACTAATTGCTTTAGGTAACATTTTGGTTGCTATATTAATATATATATATAAAAATAAATCTTTATATATAGGATAAATTAAAAAAAAAAAGAAAGAAAAAGATTTGTTAATGTTACTCTAAAACAAAAGGTGCCGTTCTTTTTATTATAATATACCTATATATAATTGCACTTTGTGTTATAATAAATATAGTCTTTCATATATTATATTATATTTTTTTTGTTTTATTTAATGGTATTTCGATACGTTTATTTGATCCGCGTAAATATATAAATTTTTAAACCGTATATAACGAACCATTTCAAAACGTATATGTATGGTATGGTATGGTATGTCTATAAAGAACTATAAAGAATTACACATCACTCTGCATCGCTATATAATATCATAATATATAGATTTAATAATATATATGAATATTATAATAACAAAAAAAAAAGTAATAAAACAAAAAAATCTCATTCAATATATATGTTGATGTTGATGTTGATGATGATGGCATCATATATTGTATATGGAGGCTATATTCGCTATATCTAAGATGATTTTTATGATCATTATATAAGCATTTTTGTTTTTATTCTTTTTATGCTTTTCAAAAATAAAAAATTTTTTTATTAAAGAAACGATATATAATATAAAATTTACGAAGTATTAACGAAAGAAGAACTAATAATAATAATAATAATAAAAAAAAAGAAATAAGTGATGGTAATAATTATATATAATAATAAAAATAAAGGTATTCAGAATATATATAAACGCATATTACAATTGTTGTTAATTATTTCTTAGAAATGAACAGAGAAAATGCTTTTTTTTTGTTGTATTTTTTTTTTTTTTTACAACGATATTTGAATTCTCAATACACATTATCAAAAGCATTTGGATTTTTTTTATATATAAATATATAATAAAATAATAAAGGTATTTAGGTATGGATATAAAGGTATATTAATTCTTATATGTACCTGTATATAGCGCGGTGAATATACACAGAATATATATATTATTGTCAGGTGGACGAACCGCAAATCAAATTTTTTTAATACTTTTATGCATTACCTTTTACCATTACTATACACTATTATATATTTTTGATAGATTTTTTTGTTTGCGTAAATAATTTTGAGTATAATTTATATGGAAAATATTATATATAATTATATAAAATTTTATACGCCTGCCATTGGTAAAATATTTTTCTAAACTCTAATTTAGTTGAATATATATATTTTTAATTAAAATTTATATATGAATAAATTTTTAAATCGATGCGGTTGTTGTTCTCTATACAACGCAATACTTTTATTTTCTTACTTACTTACTTACCGACAATTGGTTTTGGCGTCCATCAACAGCCTTCTCCAACCGGGCCTATATTCATCGCCAACGTCCGCCAAACCCGGAAACACCCGAAAGCCCGAATGTAGGCTTCAACTTCATCTTTCCACCTACCCTGTGGTCTTCCAATGCTCCTAGATCCACCTTGATTTTGCTGTTCAGCATTTTTAACGGTTAACGGTCTACGATCGCCATCCATACGCAGTACCTCCCGACCAAACCACTTCAAGCGACCAAACTTGGTAAATCGAACTATGTCGGGTTCGCCATACCTTGTATATATTTCATGGTCGTATCGCTTACGCCACCGCCCCTGGCCTTTGTTGGTCCACATCTGAAGCGTAGTATTTTCTTTTCGAACCCCCCGAAGACGTTGTTCGTTACGCTGTACCCAGGCCCGTTTTATCCCATGTAGGCCCTTGGTTGAAATAATAAAATATAGCGCCCCGAAACATGATTTATATATTCATAAATGGTTTTAACGCAATTAAATACCCATTTGCTAGTATCTTTGAACAGAAATATTTACCACATTAGCTGACTTGTTCTTAATTTTATTATTTAAAATATCGTTTTTTAATCAATGTCTCTCATATATTCCGTTTTTATAAATACTCTGCCCGTAGGTTTGTTTGTTTCAATAATTTTCGTTAGAACAGAAATTTTAAAGTTATTTAATCGTTTTCAGCGTCCCTAGACAACGGCGCCTGGTTCATTCGGCGACGATAGTTGGAACACTCCATCCTGTTTTGCTTCTTGTATATTGGAAATACACACTCAATGTTTTCTAGAATGCTTAAAAACAATAAATATACAGACGCATCAAAAGACGTTGTCATCGGCGATGAATGTTTTCCCTAACTTTCCTCAAATATATACATATATCTTCCATTAAATAATATATTGAATAAATTCATATTTTGGTTTAATATCATATCATATATTCATATATGCGATCAACGAATGCATTTCTTTTGATTACAATATATAGAGATTTTGCATTTTATGTAAAATAAAAAGAATAGGAAATTTGAAAAAAATTGACAACGTTTGAAAAAAATTATATTCACATAAACAATCGATTTTCGATAATTTGTGGCTGTAGTTCAGTGAAACGTTTCCCAAAATGAAATTCTTATACAGTTTTATACAATTTGTATATACTGGGAGTATGCATTAATTCGTGCGGTTTTCTAAGAGTGGGCGTTACTAGTATTATTTCGCGTCGTGTGCATCCGTGACTATATTCATTTGAAAGCTACTGTTATTGCGCGTCTTTTTCAGTATATGTCATTTGATTGAAGCGTAAACAACATTATTTTCAATTCATTGGAGCATGTGGAACTTTGTGCAAGAAAAAGTGTTTTTGCAAAACAAAACAAGTAATTTTTCCATTGGATTGTCACTGGTGATGAAAAATGAATTCATTATGATAACCCCAAGCGCAAGAAATCGTATGTGAAGCCCACGGGCCAACCATCAACATCCATGGCACAGCCGAATATCCATGGTGACAAGGTAATGCTCTGTATTTGGTGGGATCAGAAGGTGTTGTATTATGAGCTATTGAAATCGGGTCAGACGATCAAAGGGGACCTCTACCGAACACAATTAATTCGTTTGAAGAGAGCGATTGCGAAAAAACGACCAGAATACGCAACCAGCCACAAATCCATAATTTTCCATCATGACAACGCATCATGCCACATGTTTAAACTATTTGGAAAACAGTGGGTGGTAAGTTCTACCGCACCCGCCTTATAGGATAGCCCAGACATATCCCCTTCTGATTACTACTTGTTCAGATCAATCCAGGATGCCCTCACTGGAATACGCTTCACTTCAGAACAGGGTATCAAAAATTGGCTCGATTCGTTCTTCACCACCAAGCCGGAGAAGTTCTTTTGGGATGGAATCCCCAAACTGCCAGAAAGATGGGCAAATGTTATACCTTCCAATGGCCAATACTTTGATCATTGATTGTATAACACAATCAAGCTTTAATTTTCGAAAAAAAAAACCGCATGAATTAATACATACTCCCAATATAATATTTTTATTTAAAGCTATGTGAAAAATAACTTTATAATTTTATAGTCGATTTTATAGTTATTCTGAAGATATGCAATTATTTATGAAAATAAGAAATTGAAGAGTGTTTATTTTTTTTTTGATTTATATAAAGGGATCCGAAAAAGACACAATAATCAATATAAATGCAATCTTGTGTTTATTTAAAAAAAAACCATTAAAATGTGTAATTTTTCCTTTATCTGTGTACAAAATTCTTCTGTTTTTAAATTATTTTAGTTGATTTGTAATTTTTTATCATTCTTTAACGTTCTGTATGTTCATTTATATATATGTATGACGAGATGAAATATTTCGTCGTCAAGATAGACAGATATAAAAACAATAAAAAAACAATAAAAAACCTTTTTTTGATAAATATTTTTTAATATAATAAGATTTCGGCAACAAAAAATTTTATATATAAATAAAAAGATCCATTTGTTAATTTTTAACAATTTTGAAAAAAAAAAAATATGAAAAAAAAATAAATAAATACAGTTTTTAATAATATTTTTTTCAATTTTCCATCATTTCTCCAATAGATTGAACAATTGCTACCATTATTAAATTCACATTGTTCCAAACATGCCCGATTTTTATTATGTGCATCAATGTTTCCGTTGTGTTCACCGGATGTACCGCGGCCCGTATCAGCATGTCGTACAGTTTGTGAAACTGTTAAAAATGAATGTACAATCGATCCAGTATTAAAATTATTATGGCCAAAGTTCATTGATTGTGAAGCATTACCACAACCGGATCAAACGGAATTATGTATTCAAGTGCCAAAAGAAAACGATACAATTACAAATGGACAAAATAATAAATTATTTCCTCCATTAACACCATTAATATTATCATCACCATCACATCATCAACATGAATTACATCAACCATCATCAGGATCGAATCATTATAAATCCATATTATCTTCTTCACCACAATCATCATCATCATCATCATCAAAAACAATTTTACAACAATTTTGGCCATGGGCTCCAGCTGTTTGGAAAAATGGTTATATGCTTCGCAATAATAATAATAATCAGAATAATAATAATAATATAAATAATAATAATAATAATATTGGTATTGGCGGAAATTTAATTGGAAATTCATTACAAATTTTATGTCCAATAAATTTTACATTATCACAAATATATAACCACAACCAAGGTAATGGTGATGGTGATGGTGGTACTGGCAACGTACTGGATGGACACATAACGACAACATCAACCATTGTTAGTAAATGCATCCGACAATGTGGTATGGACGGATTATTTACATCGGCTCAAAAATATTTTACCCGCAAATGGATATTATGTTTATCGGCTGTATGTTTTATATTAACATTATTTTCATTGGTAACATTTTGGGCGGAACCAATGCGTTTTGGGTATCCCGAGCGACCGGTATTATTTTTGGCATTATGTTATAATTTATTGAGTATATGCTATTTGGAACGTATAATTTTTCATAATGCAATTCAAGAGGGTATTTATGATGAATTTACGGTGGGGTGTCAAACGTCACCGCCATGTTTGGCTTCGTACATATCCACGAGTTATTTAATATTAAGTGCCGCAACATGGTGGCTCATATTTTCATTGTGTTGGTATTTAAGTACAAAAAAACAATGGTCGCCTGAGGCACTGGAGAAAAAATCTGGATTATTTCATGTACTAGCATGGGTACCACCATTAGCACCGCCAATCGGTGCCCTGCTATGGGGAGCTGTTAAACCACAAGAATTAACGGGTATGTGTACAGCATATGGATTTGTTGAAATACCGGCATTCATATTATTGGTGGCCGGTGCTGTATTATCAATAATGGCATCAAAATCATTGCGTGGATTAAGTCAATCGGTAAACGATGATTCATATAATCGACGTTTCCTTCAGGTTCGCATCCGTATTATTCTATTTAGTTGTGTATTTTTTATTCCACAAATATTATCGGTGATATTGGCATTTTTTGAAGAGACGAATTATATGGCGGTAATCGAACCATGTATTCGGATGACTCAAGAAAATTGTGATGGACCACAACAATATACGCCATTTCCAACGATTATACGTTTATTTTGTATGTTAGCCGGTGGTTCAATGGCTGGCATGTGGGTTTGGTCAAAGAAAACATGTGAATCGTATCGTACACGGATATCGACGACGACGTCGACAACAACACCAGCAACATCAACCTCAACAACAACAACACCGTCATCATTTTCATCGATAACCAATACAAAATATTGTAATTCAATGATGAAAAAACCAAAATCTCAAATTGGTCCACTTTATGCCGGTATAAATTTTCATAATGTTCCTGTTTGTCATATAATTAATAACAATAATAATAGTAGTAGTTATGGTGGAAGTAATTTTCAGAATATTAATAATAATTCAATTACAAATGGCAGTGGAATATCATCGTCTGCCGCTTGACTATAATAATTAATACAAAAATAGTTGTCGATATATATTTAATTTAATTAATATTATATATAGTCTTACATTAAAACTATATATATATATATATATTTGTACGCATGTAATATAAAATTATTTAAAAAAGCTCATCTCTAAATTTTTTTAAGTAATTTTATTTAATTTGTAAATTTATTATTATTCGTATATGAATATATGAATGAAAATCAATATTGTTATTAATTATTTTAAATATTTTATGTATATTATGACCATATAATATAATAGTAATAATTTATATATGTATAAAATTAAGACTGCTCAAACAAAGATTTGATTTGTATATAAAATGTATATATTATTGTATATATGTATTTTAGTTTTAGTAGGTATATAAAATAATGGACAAGTTGAATGAATATGCTGTATATATCCATATTCTAATGCATTGGAATTTATTTATTAAATAAAATGAATTTAATTTGAAATTCCAAATGTTAATATTTAAAATGTCCTGCGATATAAAGCGATGCCGATCCCTTATTATGAATAAATTATATATTATCTATAGATTTTCTTTTGAATATTTGTATCACGATTATTAAATATCATATTTTTTGGAAATTTTGAAATGTAAATAATTTTGTATTAAATATTAAAACAGCATTTTCGGTATTTTGTTAAAGCTTTAATTGTAAATAATGTATTTATTTATTATAAAAAATTGTGAAATTAATTAGAAATTAAAATTTATGTAATAATTCGGATTAAAAATAATAAGGTCTATACATATGATGATAAAATGATTTATATTATTATTATTATTAGTTTTATAATAAAAAGAAATTTTAATTTAAATATTTGATTGTGTTTTTTATTTGCACTTGTTCTGCGCTTACCCTTTTTCCATTCCATTATCCTTTATCAAACATAATTACAATAATTTATGAGGATTATAACTTGAGTTTTCTATATAAAACAAATTAAATTTCCTTGATTTTCATCGAGTTTGACTTTGAATTTTTAATTAGGATTGCAGTTGCTGGATTTATAAAATTTATTTGTTGGATTTTTGATATAAAAATAAAAGTATTTATAATAATTAAAATATTGCAGAAATTTAGGATTTATTAAAATTAATTGAAAATTTTTTTTTTTATTTTATTATAAAAATAAAATATTTTAAATATTTTTATTATTTATTGTTATGATTGCCTGGTATTTTAAAAAATTTTTTTAATATGAAATCTTGTTAGTTTTTCCATATTATTGGGAGTACGCATTAATTCATGCGAAAATTAGGGCTTGATTGTGAAAAAATGGTTATAAAATCAATGATCAAAGTATGGTCCATTGGAAGCTAGAACATTTGCACATCTTTCTGACAATTTGTGTATTCCATCCCAAAAGAACTTCTCCGGCTTGGTGGTGAAAAACGAATCGAGCCAATTTTTGATACCCTGTACTGAAGTGAAGTGTATTCCGGTTAGGGCATTCTGCATTGATCCGAACAAGTAGTAATCAGAAGGGGCTATATGTCTGGGCTATAAGGCGGGTAAGGTAGAACTTCCCACCCACTGCTTTCCAAATAGTTTTGAACAGGTGTTGAAACATGTGGCCGAGCGTTGTCATGATGGAAAATTATGGATTCGTGTCTGGTTGCATATTCTGGTCGTTTTTCCGCAATCACTCTCTTCAAACTAATTTATTGTGTTCGGTAGAGGTCCCCTTTGATCGTCTGACCCGATTTCAACAACATCTCATAATACAACACACCCTTCTGATCCCACTGAATACAGAGCATTACCTTGGCACCATGGATATTCGGCTTTGCCGTGGATGTTGATGGTTGGCCGGGCTTCACATTCGATTTCTTGCGCTTGGGGTTATCGTAATGAATCCATTTTTCATCACCAGTGACAATTCAATGCAAAAATGACTTGTTTTTGTGGCGTTGAAGCAACATTTCCGACATACAGAATAGGTGTTCGATATCTCTTGGCCTTAATTCATACGGCACCCAATTTCCAAGCTTTTGGATGAATCCCGATGCTTTTAAATGTCCGGAAATGGTTGCTTGATCAACTCCCAATGATTTTGCAAGATCTTGTTGCGTTTGGCACGAATCTTCATCAAGCAATACCTCCAATTCTTCGCCGTCAAACCTTTTTGGCTGTCTGTGTATGAATATAGTCACAGATGAACACAACACGAAATAATACTAGTAACACCTACTCGTAGAAAACCGCAATTAAAACGAATTAATGCATACTCCCAATAAAAATAATTTAATTTCAATTATATATTAATCGTCGTTTGAATGATTTGGGATTAGGCTGCAGAAATTGGATTTATTACAGTTTTAATATGTTTTTAATAAATAAAATTTTTATCAGAGTTTTTAATCTAAACATAAAATATGGCATACCTTAAAAGGTAGGCAGAAATTTTTATGTCATTTTTGATAATCAAAAAGCCTCGGCAAGCCACGTCCTAAAATCGCCCGTTTTCTGTACCTCGATTCTTTAAACTTGTATTTATTATGCCAAATGGTTAGTTATAATGTCCCAATGATTTGGGATTATAATGCCCCAAAATTTCTAGTTGAATCTGATTTAAGAAACAAGAGGGGGGGGGGGGGTGGTTAAAATTGACCATGTCCAAAAAAATTACACCTGCAGCATCACATTTATATTATACAATAAAACTCCAATAATAACATTTGAAAATATCAACCTAAAATTTGTTTTTTTTAATATTTTTGGCTGCTGATTCTGAATCTGACATCAGGCATGCAAAATTCAAAATGGTCGGTCCAATATGGCCGACGAATTTAAGAAAATACATTTGATGTATATTACTTCAAACTCGCAATTCGGTAGGTGTTTATTTGGTTGTGTTTATGAGTAGAAATGGTCAACTTTGACGTTTTTTTGTCGAGGCTCTTTTCAATATTCATAATAAAAAAATTAATAACAAAACAAAAAATTAATTCTAAATTTGAAAAAAACAAAAAAATACGTACGTTTATATACATAATTTATTATATTTATTACTATATGTACATTAAAATGTTAATGAAAGTGCCATACTAACTCTCTATAATAATAATAATAATAATTTCTTTTTGAAAAATTTTAAAATATACTTAAATTAATTTTTTAAAAATGTAATATTAATTCTAACTTATTTTGTTTAATACGTTTTGAATTTTATTTTGTTTTATAAAATTTTTCCATATTGAATTTCTTCTATCACATTTAATACAATCTACAACTTTGAATGTATATATACCTTGGAAAATAATAATTATTAATATATTATTGATTGAATATAATAATTACTATATAATACAAATTCAAACGGTGAGCGTTTAACCCTTATTATTATCGACAATTATATTTATATTTGTTATGAAATTATTTGAATAGCAAAAATGTGTAAGGAAAGGCTTTTTTTTTATATGAAAAAACTATTATGAATTTTATTTTGGTTTTATAATAAAAATGAACCTGAGGTATTGATTGCAAAAAATTAAAATATTAAATGATCATCATATTGAAAACTGTATTATTAGATGTATATTACAAATTCCCGGGGTTGAAATACTTTTATTAAACAATATTTGTAACGTTAAATAGTTTTTTTTAATACATTTGCAGGATGAGCTTTGGTGTATTGTCATCTCTGGAAAGATTAACTTGTGTTGTTTCTATTCATTCATTTTGGTCGTTGTTTTTTCATTTTCTGATTGCCTCAAAAACGAATTAGTTGTTTTCATCCGCTGCCTCAAAAACGAAATAGTGAATATCATCACCATTTTATTTGCATACACTTTGGAAGCAGTAATTTTTGAGGAGTTTTTACGTTTTTATTTCTTTTTTTCACAAAATATTTCAATCATTCCCATTTTAATTAAATGATCGAAAAAACGAAAAATACGTATTTCTGAGTAAAAATTAATGATTTCTTCAATTTATATTTTGACATCATTTTTATTTTGTATGTTTTCAATATGAAAATTTTTAAATGCTTATTGCACATAAAAATAATTATCCGAAAGTGTCGATTATTTGTTATAATACCTAATTTACGGTTTGACGACTAAATAAAGAGAATTTTTAAATACATCGAATTTCATCAAATTCACACACGTATAAGTACAGAACATTATGATTTGCTTACTATTTAAATACATTATAAAACGTATATTATCATTTCAATTTGGATACCTAATAATTCATTTGGTGTTTAATGTAACAGATTTTACATATATACAAAAAAAACAAATTGATTTGTTGCAATTCTACATTTAGAGATAATTTAATTTTTAGTTTTTCCATTTTTATATACAATTATACATTTATCTGTGGGCATGTGGTATTACGTACGCGCACCTACTAAAGTTTTGTATGTTTTACGCTATCGGTCCAATAATTTTGTATAGTCATTGCTTCTAATGAGTTTAAAAATGAATCATTATCCAAACTGTACATTTCATCGGAGTTATCCTGAAATATTAACAAAATAAATGGAAATTAATTATTTGTAATTAAAAATATGGTAACTATGTTATATTATAGAACAAATTATATAAATATTCAAATAGATAGATGGCAATATGCTCATTTCACGGTAAAAGTTTAAAGAATACATATACCAGGTATACCCGTTAATGTCCGCCGTTTTTTAAAGTGAATAACGCATTTTTTGTGGGAGAAAACTCAAAAAATTTTTATTCAAAATATTTTCCATCAGTAGTTACACATTTTGTCCACCTTTCAGGCAATTTGTGGATACCACGCCAAAAGAATTATTGTTCCTTTGATGAAAACCAGTCAGAAAAGTACTGGTCCTTACGAACGTGGCCAATCGATGAAAACAAATGGTAGTCTGAAGCAGAAAGTCGGGTGAATAGGCCGCATGCAATAAAACTTCCCAGTTAAGCGCCTCTAACGTTTCCTGGACCGGTATTGCTTTGTCATGTGTGATGGTACATTGAAAACACGGTTCAAATTGATCATTTGTTGTCGGTAGCGATTAGTATTAACAGTATCACAAGGTTTTAGAAGTTCGTGGTACACCACACCTTTCTGATTCCACCAAACACAAAGCATTCTCTTCTTGCCGGAGCGATTTGGATTTGCAGTCGATGTTGATGGCTGGCCTGGTGAAACCCACGATTTTTTGCTTTTCGGATTCTCAAAATAAATCCACTTTTCATCACCAGTCACGAGTCTATGCACTTCCTTTTGTACTGTTGAAAATGCATTTCAAAAATGGCTTTTCGATTTTCTTGTTGCCTTTCAGTCAATTCATGTGGCACCCACTTTCCTGCGTTTTAGATCTTTTCCATTGCTTTCAAGTGATCGGAAACGGTTTGTTGAGCAACTCCTACTTGTTCTGCAAATTGTTGTTGCGTTTGTGTGTCGTCTTCATGCAATAGAGATTGCAATTCCGTGTCCTCAATTTTCGGCTGTCCCGGGCGCTCTTTGTATTCCACATCAAAATTATCACTTCTGAATCGGTGAAACCATTGCCTGTATGCACTTTCTGATAAACTGTTATCGCCATAAGCTTCTACAAGCATTCGATGTGTTTCTGCCGCAGTTTTCTTCAAACGAAAACAAAACAGCAATGCTGTCCGCATTTCGCGTTTTACTGACACCAAATTCGACATTTTGAATTATTTTTTTAACAATGTTGTTGCTGGATGAGAGGTCTGCTGTCAACTAATTTTTAGAGAGAAAGGTCACAGCTTAAAAAAAAAAATTCAACCATTTTGGTTTACTACATCCGCTTGTGTTGCCATATATATATGTGAGCGGAGGACATTAACCGGTATACCTGGTACAATAGAATGTTCCTTCCAAATTAAAATTCTAAATAAATCAAATACAAAATTCTCTTCCCGGTGGTTAAACTCATAAAATAAGAGACAGTTTTGAAAAATTGAAATATGTCCCATTAATATTATTGTAAATTAGGAAAATTCAGATTTTTTTCACTTAAGAATCACCCTTAAAGTCATACCATTTAATTGAAATTTCACCCTTAAAATTTCAAATGATTATAGATTGATTTTTACCAATTAAGGTTTAAAAAAAAATTCTATTTATTATGTGAGGGTTGTAGTAAAAATATTATAATTTGGGAACCCGATGAGTTAGAATAACGTTCTAAAGATAATTAGATTCTCTAAAACCTACCGATCAAATGGGTTTGAAGAACAAATTCTATTGTTTTACAATCTATAAATACACTACTTTTTACACAGAGGCCCATTAATATTATTGTATACGTTCTGAAAACTCAACCTATTTTACTAAAGAAGCGCCCCTAAAATCCATACCATTTAATGGAAATTTCCCCCTTATTAAAAATTGAAATGATTTAGAGGTTGATTTTTAAAAATAATTAAGGTTTTAAACATTTGTTTTTATAATTTAAATTAAAAACCATAATTTCGATTTACGAAAACAAGTAGAAAAATAACGAATTATAAATTTGATTTCATGGGGATATCTGCGGCGATTGCACCTCATCCAGAGGTTTAAATACCGATTGAAAAACAATTTCATATTCACAGGAGTAAAATATAATTTAATCTAATTTAACTGTTATACTTCAATGGGTGGATCAAATCAATTGGTGCAGGTGATAATTCATACTACTGTGTACAAATATGACCCGGAATTTTTTTTTAATTTTTAAAATCTTTATTTATTCTTCAAAATCAATTTCATCTCCTTCAAAATAATCCACCTCGGCTCCAATGCACTTGTGCCCAACGGTTTTTCCATTCATCAAAACAATTATGGAGAAGTCTTCCTTCGGTATGGCCATACATACCTTTTTCGATTTGCCTTTAGTCTCTTTTATCGGGTCAAAACAGGGTCAGCGGTTCGGTCTCTTAAGCTTAGCGAATAGCCAGAAGTAACGATCAAAGTCTCATTTCCAGTTATGATGCGTTTCATTTTGTCTTGATAGTCATTGTTGGCAGGCATTGTTTTTTGCACACTTCAACGCGACGTTGTTTTTTCAAGAAAATTGAACATTTTTGGCACCAACCGCGAAGTGACTTTTCTGAGGCACAAAACCGCTTTTAAAATGATGTTGACTGACCCATTTGAAATTCCAATAGCATCAGCAAGCTCTCTCAGACGATTTTACAGCACCAATTCTTTGAATTGCATGGCATGATGTTTGTTCAGTTGATGTCGTCTTAGTCGTCTTTGATATGGTTCGACTTCAACACCTTCACGACCCCCTTTAAAACATTTTATGCTATTCATACACTTGACTGTTTTATACATGCGGCCTATGTTCACCGAATGCCTTTTTCAACATTCTGATCGTTTCGGCAGCAGAAACGTTCATTCCGAACACACAAAATTTAATCGAACTTCTTTGTGGAATATTTTCGGACATGGTAAAAATCGAAAAAATCACTTTTAGCTGCTTAAGAAATGAACGTCACTATTCAACTAAAACTATATTGCTGTAAAATTTGACACAGCGGTCAATGACAGTCCTACCAACTTAAAAATAAAAAGACTTGTGCCTATCGAAAACCGTTTAAGAAATTTAATTGAAAATTCCGGCTCATATTCGTATACCTTCCATTCGTAACTTTGGACATCAGATCGGTCAATTGCTATGATTCTCAACGGAAAAGTGACTATTGAACCTATATTTTAAGTCTACCATATACAAAAATTATAACTTACTCTGATTGTACTGTCATCAATGTAACCAGATGAATCGGGTTCACTAAGCGTTTGTGGATTATTCATATATCTTCGACGATATAATATAACAATTACAGTACCGGTGAAACCAAATAATACAATGACTCCGATGCATATACCTGATATAGCTCCAGCAACTAACACATTTGTGGGCTGTGTGTAAATAAGAAATATTAATAATATATTTTTATTCGATAAAAATAAATGAATTTTATTTTGATCTACCTTTATTGATAAAGCCTCAGATGTAAGATTATCTTCTGTTCCGTCATCCAAATCACTGCTAATTGGTAAAGAAGCGGCTGATCGTGCCAATACATTTTTTGTTTCTGTTGAAAAATTATCAAAATTCAATTCTTTATATTGCGATAGAATTTTCGAAATACGATTTCTTTCAGTTAACAATTCAGCGGTAATAATTGATGATGATTCTGTTGTTGTAAAAATGTTTTCTTCATTTTTTCGAACGTTTGTCAACCGATTATTCGTAACAGTAAAATTATTATCATTATTTTTATTATTATTATTATTATTATTATTATTGTATTTATTATTCATTTGATTGATGGTCGCAAGTTTTTTATTATATTTATCACTAACCATTTCTAATTTGGACATATTTATTTTCATATTATTATTACCGTCTTTTACTAACGCGGCCACCACCACCGATGGGGATGATGGTGATGTATTATTTTTATCACTAATACTTTGATTCATGTTATTGTTAATGTCATCAATAATAGCAACGTTATTAAAATCACTACTGTTATTATTATTATCACTATCATTAGTGTTATTTTTATTATTATTAATATTTTCAAAATTAGTATAATTATTATTATTATCGCTATCACCATCCATTGCTGTAGTAATTGTTGCCGATTGTAATATTAAAGTTGCCGGTGTTCTTATTATTAGGGTAGAATTTTTTAAATCATTACTTGCAACATTAATGGTAGTTTTAGATTTGTTATTGCTATAGTTACTATTATTGTTATGGTCGTTGTTACTAATACTATCTTTACCATTGTTAACGGTTAGGTCTATTGCTGTTTTATTGGTTAAACTACAAAACAAAAAAAAAAAGAAGAAGAAGAATAGTGAATTAAACTCTTAAATAAAATGTTTGTCACATTTGACTTTTATCAATTTAATTTGGAATAGTTACAAGAAAATAATTTAATACTTCAATGGTATTTTCCTCTGAGGAAAATATTCTTATACAATCAATTTTCAAAATTTCTACATAAGTCATCAACACCGGAGGATATTTCTAATGGATTTGCATTAGCAGTGGTGGAAAGGTGGAAACTATATGACAAACCAGCAAAATCCTTTCTGTTCACTCTAAGACTAAGTGAAATAACAACTTATGAATTCATGCGAGTTACAATCAGAATGAGTCATGAATAGTACATTACATTAAATAATTGTAAGCATATTTATTACAATACACATTTTTTATTGTACCCATAAGCAGCACAATTGATTCAAATATAAAAGCATTTACACAAAAATTCTAATGTGTAAAATTAATATGTATATAAGAACAATTGTTAAAACAATCGTTTAAAAATATATTATATGATAATACCTTGAAAAAAAAAAACAAAAAGGTAAAATCATTTAAATATAATCTATATTTTAAAACAAAAAATGACTGTTTTTTATTAATAAAAATACAAAAAATGATAAATATGGTATTATATTGTTTTTACCATATAGTAAAATAATATATTAAAAGTCATAATTCAGTTCAGCTAGAATAAATACAATGACCTAGTAAATTTAAAAACAGAAATATAATATAATGATCATATTACTTATTATTATTATTCATATGGTTTATGATATATACATATATAAGAAAATTCGAAGGTGTATCAAATTTATTATAGAAAAAATTGTCATTGTTCTTGATCAGTGATTGTTATAATTTTTTATTTATAGTATTTGCGTTAAAAACAGGATGTCACGAAAAACTCTCGTTGTAACAAATCTATAAACGAGTGTTATTCCAAAAAAAGACTTTGTTCTAATATAAATTAATCAAGGAATGATCTGGTTTTGTAATGATTTTGTTTTTCATTTTATCCCCCGTTTTTTTCTTAACGAAGTAGGGGAAATCTTACATAAGACACCCTAATAATGTACTTGTTTTTATGTTTGGGGCCGCTCCGCAACGGACATCACCGCACAAAAAAAAAGATTATGAAATATCAATAAATGGAGGTAGGTTTTAAGAACGCCGGTGTACGTTCGTAAAAAAAAATCGGTGAAAGTACGACCGTATTAATTAGAACATTTATTTCATAAAATGGTGCTGATTAACCTAAAAATATTGATGAAAAAACAAATATTTTCAATTTATTTTTCGATTTTATTTTACTGATTAACGAAAATAATCGAAAGATAAACTAAAATAAAAAAAAAAAAAATATAAATATGGTTATTTTTTCATCAACAACATAATTATTTTTTGTGGGTAATGGGCTGGTACTCATATGAGGAACCAAACCTCGGGGTCAAGTGTAAATTTAAAAAAAAACCTTTCAGATGATTCACATGCGAGGCTATTTTCCCCGGGTATTTTTCGTATGTGTTGTATATTGTTTTGTTATCGGTGATTTATCAACAAACACAATTTTATTTATATATAAAAGAATGAATATTTTGAATGTGTTAGTGAGATGAGGTTGATTTAACTTTTTATTGAATGCGGAGTAAAAACCGGCGAGTAAATTTGTTATTGCAATTTACATGTAAAAATAAAAACTCGCACCTCAACCCCTCATATGATAACCAGCCGTTAAGCGGTGCCGATCATAGAAACCACTTTGCAGTGATATTCTTTCGGGCGTTGTCTGTTGCGGCGCGACCTTAAGTGTTAAAAATCGGGCGGGTAGTGTCAGACTAAAACCTCCCCTTTGATTGCCATAGGATCGAACGAGGCCCCTTTTCGTACCTCATTATGCTCAACTTTCTGATTCCATAATTCAGATTCGAAATTAAGACCACAGAATTATATTCATTGTACCCTTAGATCAGAGAATAATTTTCTGTCATTAAAGATTTTACCACAGATCTAATGAGACGTACAGCGATTTTATAAACCCCTATATAAATTAAATATACAGTACCACACCACAAAGCCGAATACTACGTAATTCTAAGACTATTTCCAGTAAAAAATCGTTCGGGAAGGGGTAGTCTATAACTTCAATTCCTTCCGAGTTACAGGTTGTTGAAAAAATGTTGTTCATTGAAAAACATATTTTCAGTTATTAACTTATAATTTCTAAACTCTTTAAGCTCGAATAAAGATTATATACTCCATTTAAAGGAAATTGAACTACCTATAATCGGGACACAATTTTTGATCGGGACACAATTTTTGCTATCTAGTTCCCGTTTAGAGTTATTTATGATTAAAGTGAAAAAATATATGATATCTTTCAGTCAACTTTTTCAGAAAAATTGATTTTTCTCAAAATTTTCCAGGGTAAAAAAAAACATTCCCTTAAAGTCCACCATAGAAAGTTATAAATTTTATAAAGTTATAAATTTGGAGTTAAGTGGAAATTATAAGTTAATAAGTAAACTCATGTTTTTCAATGTAACTCGGTAGGGTTTGAAATTAGACCCCCTCCCCCCCGTTCCCGAAACGATTTTTTGCTAGAAATAGTCCCAGGAATACGTGCTATTCGACCTTGTGCGCCGGTACTGGGACACACTGAATAAAACAAAACATATACATACCTTAAATTATTGATATTTGCAAATTCAGTTGTAGTTGTAGTTGTTGTTATTGGTTTTGCTGTTGATGTTAACAACGGTACTGTTGTTAAATTATTTGAGTTTAACACTACTGCAGGACTTTGATGGGATTTGTCTACCGTTTGTTTAACCATAGCATTGTCATCAGATACATTTTCTAAAATTTGATTAATATTTGCGTGCATTAAATTTAGGCTTGTTGATGCCGGTATTATGACGTTTTTATGCCATTTTGTTGTATCACGTAATATAGAATCGGTTATTTCTCGACCATCAAAAATATCATCTGTATCACTTTCAACAGCCAATGGAAATTTTAATGGTTCGCGTTTGCTATATATTTTTTCTTGCTGTTGGTATGTATCAACTGAACTAAATGGAAAACAATAATAAACTATACATATGGAGAAAAAGAACAAACAAAGAAATTATATTTTATCAATAATTTTTTTTTATTTTTTATCCTAAAATTATAAATGTATATAATTTTACCATTCAAAGAGGTAATCCAAAACCAATGAATCCACCAATAGTACGTCATGACGGTATGTTTTATTATATTAATAATAATACTTTAAATATTTGTATTATTTAATACATTTACAATTATAAATTAAATGTAATTTTTATATAAACAAGTAATGAATTTGTTTATTTATTTTTTTATTATTAAAACTTGCCGCTGTTTTGTCGTCTATTTTAATCTGAAATTGTATGTAAATATAAAAAAAAAACATTAAATAGAATAAATGTAAAAAATGCAAATTTTTTTTTTTTCAAACAATTATGTACTTTATAAAATAGATATACTATCTATAGTATGAATATTTGTATATATTTTAATTTAATATATTTCCTTTTTATTTATTGTATATGTTAACAATACAGAAAATAATTATTCAACATTTGTATTTAATTTAATTTTAATTTTATCTCTATATGTATAGTGATAGTTTATTATATTTTGTGTCCATTTATTATTCAGTTTCAGTCACAATGTGAACAATAAACAATTAATTTATTTACCATAGAAGTATATTATGAAATAATTATAATAATACTGATAAGTATTTTTATTCTATGTGTCGTCGTGGTGCGGTGACATATTTTTTTAATTTTTCTTCAATGAAATTGGGTAATGTTTGTGTTTTCAAACCATTTCAAGTTGATTTAGGTTTCATTTAAAATATACACATTTTAAATTAATCGTTAATTTTAATATAAAGAAAAATAAATAAAAAAAAGAAAATACATAAAATGCAAGGTGAATATATCTTTTTTTTAAAATAAAGTTTAAACACTTTATCTAAAAAAAAAATATCGCATTACAACCAACATTCGATTTTAGCGTCCCTGTTGCGTTGGACGTCCCTGTTGCGTTCTGTTGTTAGTTTCATAATTTTACGGTATCGGTAATTAGCCGTACGACCAACCGCAAGGGGAAATTACAACTCTGTGTTAAAATTCAGATTCGAAAAATAACCGAAAACACAAAATATATTTTAGTAGGATTCGATCCTAAAATTTCGTTAGAATTTTAGTTTGGCATTTTTATCATTTACAACGCAGTGCCACACAACTTTAAATAAAACGAATCTCTGACAATAAACAAACCCATATAGAAGACTTTGACATGTTTTAAGGGTTAACTATCGTATTTCGCCTTTTATATAGCTATGGTATTTAAATAATCAAAGGAAAATATTCTTTATTGTTTCTAATCTATTAATCATTAGTCGTAATCCAAGTGGTGGAATATTTTTATTTTTTTTTATAACCAAAAAATAGATTTTAATGAATTGTATGTTAATAATAAACATTGAAAATTTGACGATTAATTTAATTCATTTCTTTCCTCGGATTTGTATTTTGAGGGTAAAAGTATTAATATTACAAATAAATAGCCATATTTCATGAAATCTATCCTATCGTACCGCAATAGTGGTTTTATTACTGGTAAATCCAATGGTGTAAAGCTAATGGTTGGATTTTAAACATTAAAAAAGTAATATTATCTCCTTTGACCGTAACAGGGCTTTTCTGGTTTATCTTTACCATTTCGATGGTATTGTTTTGGAAAGTTGGTATGAAACGTGATCTTTTGTATTATACGGCAAATTAAATTTTAAATGTCACGTTGATTATGTGCTCAACAGGGTTAATTCGGTAATGGGATTCATTATTCGTCAATAGTGAGCTTTCGGATTAGTGAGCTTTCGGATCCTTATTCCTATATTCGTGCATTATTTTTTGCGCTTGTTCGGTTAATCCTCGACTATGCTTGCCCTGTGTGGTGGCCTGATTACCAAATCGATAGGTCTAGAAATGAACCAGTCCAAAATTTTTTTTGAGATTTGATCTTATAGAAACCTGACTTGATCTGATCCATTAAGACTACCGAATTATAATACCAGGCTTCTGATATTGGACATGCCTACTTTAGAGTGACGTAGGGGTTTTATCGGGTTATCATTTATATAGCTTTTAGCATTTTAGCTGCGGGGTGATGCTGATTCTCTGAACATTTTAAATTCAAAATATTGCAATTGCAATTCAAAATAAATAGCCGGCATCTTCGGTCGGTGCAATTCTTTCATATTGATAATTATCGTAACAACTATGGCCGTTTTAATCCTTTGGACACGCTGCTCATGATTTATAATTCATGCAGTAGTTTTTTATTGGCCAATAATGTTAAAAATAATACATTTAAATTAAATTTCTATAAATTGACTTTTCACAATTCTCAATTATTATATTAACATTTTTATTGTAATATATTATTTTATATTAACTGTGCGTTCGTATTTATATTGTTGTCACATAAATAAATACAAAAATATTAATACTATATTTTGAATGATTCATTAAATTACCAGAATCATAACCAGAATTAGGCATGTGGTATTCCTATGGTATAATTTAAGTGTGCTTTTTTAATACTGACGTAACAATTTAGTAACCGTAATTATGTCGTAATATTCTGATAATATTCTTACCGTTGTCTCTTTTTATATATAAAAATCGTACAAAATTACCATACTGTAATTGTTTCTGTAATTGTTGACTCTATTATAAAATGAATAAATGTCTGTTGCGGTGATTGTAAGCATCCACCTTCGCAGTTTTGAGGATCCGCGTCATCCCCTCCGCATACATGTGGAGCCCGTCTAAATACCTTATCCATTTCATCTTGCAGAAAACATTATGAAACAATACCGTATTACTTCCACGAACAGAAATTACCGTCATAATACGACAATCAACTCCCAGTTAATTTACTACCGCTGTGCGGGACGGTTATGTGAAGACCTTATAGTTACGTTGTAGATACCCTCTATATACATACTGGTTATTTATAGATAACAATATGTAACTTCGGTAAGCTCATAACGTAATAATTACGTCGCCTTTGCATAGAGGTTCATAGAGGTAAATTATCAGTAAAATAATATAAAATAACTTAGGTATTAAAAAAAAATCGGCAAAACCGGTCGTAGCGACGTGTCAAGATGGTTGTGTTAACGTCATGGGGTGATAATATAAAAAAATGTTTGTATGAAAGTTACCAAAATCGAAATTCCCGTAACGTAACCGTCTTTGCAATAAATGTGACTGCTTGGGGTATAGCCTGGGGTGAGTTTATCTATATTATTGTAGTTCTCACCAGCATCATTGGACTTTTCATAAGCCTACACAAAGACTCGATTAATTTTTTTTTATTGAATGACTGAATGATGCCGTAGGAAAGGCATCAAACACCATTGCGGGTGGTAACGATTTCAATTCGTAGCTGGAAAATTTTTTCTGTGATTTTTCTGTGATTTTCTGTGATTTTTTCTATGCTTTGTCCGTGATGATTTGAATTCATGAACTAAGCCACCGCATTTATTCATTGGGATCAAATTAATTAATATCTTTGGTATATTGTGTCAGACGCATCCAACGATTAACAAAGTCTACATACACATATGCGCAATTGTATATGAAAGTACAGTAGAATCGCAATATAAGGAACAATTGATTGCAGGGGAGTCGTTCCATATTTCGAAGTTTCCTAATATGGAGGGTTCCGTAAATAATGTTAAAATTTTTAAAATAGCTAGAGATATCAATCAAACGTTGAAAAAGAGGTTAAAATCAAACGATATATATTCAATCTAGGCTATTATTTAAAAAAAACAAGTGTATTATTTGGTTAGAACCACAAACCAAAAAAAATTATCTATATATATTATGAGTATAAAATGCATATACCAAGTCAATAAAAAAACACAATACATATATGTAAAGCGAGTTATTGTGAGAGATATAACATAATTTCATTAAAATACATAATTTAAAAATAATTTCGAATACCAACACGTGAATAAAATATACAAATCGTTCCTTATACCTAGGTTTTGATGGATTTAGCGTTGCTTATTTAAAGGCTATAATACATAATTTAGAAGCGTTCCCTATTTCGAGGTTTCCTTATTCAAGGGTTCCTTATATCGTAAGTCTACTGTATATAACAAATAGCGATTATCATTATTAAAATTACATTAATAATAAATATTAATGATTTCTAATTCCGGTAAAAGCCAAAGGCCCTGATGGTTATGTTAAATAATAATAATAATAATATTTTTGATTGTCTTTGTCAAATTAAAATATATATAGTCAACCTGTGCTGTGCATATTATGTAAAAATTGTATTGAATATTAATTAATTTTTAATTTTTAATATGTTAATATGACAAAAATCTAAAAAAAAAAAAAAGAAAAAAAAACGGAAGACATTTTTTTATTATAAATGAAGAAAATGAAAGTTATTGAAAACGATTCAAATTCAAATTTTATGTATATGTAACAATTAGTTTTTTGTTTGATTATAAAATTTTCATTATAATATTTTTATAATAATAATAAAATATAACTAACTTTTATAGTTTATATAGTCTATATTGATTGTATATATTATACGATTACGCGATAGCATGTCTAAATTTCACTATAACAAATTATTATATATTGCATTTCGTTTATATATTTTTAAACAATTTTTATTTATTTAAACTTAAAACCAAAAAAAAAAACAAAATTAATATATTTTTTATTCATAATATAACCTCGTTATTGAATAATTATTAACCATAACACAAAAACAAAATATATATGTATCTCAATAATATGAGATAGATTATATGGAAATAAAAAAGATTTATATTTTATTTGAAATTATAATTGATTGGTCGGAATTTACCTGGATTTGTAATTATAATATTTAATTTATTTATTTTATTCGATATTACAACTAAATTTAAGATTAATCACTTTTTTTTTTAATAAAAAGTAAAAACACTTTAACGACACACAAAAATTATCTCTTGCTTTGTGTTGTATATAATTATTTACATACAATGGAATAAAATAAAAATTATAACAAAGTATTGCGAGTTTATTTAAGAGATTTTTTTTATTTTATAATATTTATTTATCTTATCTTAAAAAAAACGAATTTTAAGATAAAGTGTATAACAAATGAAATGTAAAAATATTGTTTTTATTGTTTTTAATCGAAAAAGAAAAATTGATTGTTTTATGTATATATAATTTTTGTTTGCTCCATTTATATTTGGTATATACAAATGCAATTTTGTAACATTAAATTCATTTAATTGCATTAATTTTTTTTTATTAATATTCGATACTATAAAAGTAATAAATGGGCCGTTTGTGATCATTGCCGACACATTTTTGACATATTTAAAATTTATACTTGAGCAATTGGGTTAATCACATGATTAAATTATTGTAAAATCAAATTTGATGTACGAGATAACTTTTTTTTTTAAATCAATGAAGCAACTGGATGGATTAAATCAATAGAATAGGGTGGGACAGGTTCGGCCGTGGCTCACCTTCGGACAATGCATCTTTGAACGAATATGATATTGATATGCATGCCATTTGATATTTGTCTATCAATACCTGTTATATATACGTGTAAAAGCAATACCTATTAAAATTTGGCAGCCGTATAGGTAAACCAATAAAAGTAAACCACGGGTTTTGGTATTTTAAATACATTTATTATAACTTTTCTGCATTTTTGTTTTGGCAATTACTTTGTCAGTTTAGATTTGACAGTTTTTCTTGGTGCTAGTGAAAAGTGTTATAGTAGCAAAAGTGACACACGCTTACAGAACAGATATAATCCATTGATGTTTGATCCATTGACCATAACTCAAAAACCAATGGATAAATCGGTTTAGAAATCAATTTATTCGGTTTCAGCGCCCCTTAAAGCATAAGAATGCATCAGCCCGATTTATGACTTATTAATGATTTTCCCAAATAACGACTATACGCAGATCGATAATTTACCAAAAACGCAGAATTTTCGATAAGCAATGAACAATTTTTTGGATTCTTGTAATGGAATATCAGAATATCACTCGTCGAAATATCTTTGTCCAACATAAATACTTCTGCGGTTGAAGTATAACACACATATTTAATAATTAATAGGGCAATTTTTTCGTATTAAACAATTAGCCGAAGTGGTTTTGCGATATTAGCAAACCTTCGGCATTCGAGTAAAAGTTCTCCCTGCAGTTGACGCAAATTTTGTGCTCTGGACACGGAATTTCGTCTGCTAACACTCAGCACAAGGTACCTTTGCTAATACAGCAGACTTTTTTTTCAGTGTTTATAATTAATAAAATTAGTGAATAGTTCCTTAATATAATTTCAATTTGTTTCCATTCTTTTTAATTTTCAATTAAAAGTTGGGTATGGGGCACATTTAGTCAAGTGAGTGTGTGGCGGTTTCGGACATGGGCGAAAGTACTCGAATTAAGTTATCGCAAGTAAGAATAATGTTGTTTATCTTCTAATATCTATACGGAAATGGTACGTAATTATAAAAGCAAATCAAATCGACAAACAGTTGATTAAAAATCTTTTCAAAACGCTATTAATGATGTTATTATTAAATTAAAGCGCTGGAGTTTTAATGGGGAGGCAGTGGAGGTGGTAAAGGAATACAAATATCTGGGGGTTCGGCTGACGACTGGTGGTACATGGAGGGTGCATTTGGAGAGAAGGGTACTGGAACTAAGGCGGGATTTTCACAAATTTGGAGTGGGGTAATGATGAGACAGGCTGTAAGCGTGGAGGCGAAATTGAGAGTGATAGATGGTGTTTTTATTTATTTATTTATTTATTTATTTATTTATTTATTTATTTATTTCAACAATCATTAAATTCTAATGTACATCAAGTGTTCCAGAAATTGGAAGTACAATATTAAAAATATTACATTAACATAAGTAAAAATTTAATCTAAATTTAACATTGTTAACATTATTGTCCAATAACAAACTACTATAGGAATTGTAAATCCTTAGTAGAGAGTCTAAAGGGTTAAAGTGAGCATAATTGGTACGATAACAATTCAAGTTAAAAAATAACACCGACCGAAGGTTCCTATCATTCAATTTAAATTGTAATCTATTGGTAATTGCCATGCAATCAATCTTGTTTCTTAATAAATTACAAATAAAAGACAGTCCGATAAATTTACGATGTTTTTCTAATGAGGGCATATTTAATAAAGCAAGTCTTTGATCATATTTAGGAAGTCTGATTGGATCACTCCAAGGAAGGGTTCTTAGCGCAAATCTAAGAAACCTTTTTTGAATAGACTCCAACCTAGAAATACCATTAGCATAAAACGGGGACCAAACAGGACAAGCATATTCCAAAATAGAACGAACAAAAGCATAAAATAAAGCACGAATACAATATGGATCACTTAATTCACGCGATTCGCGGAAAATAAAACCCATTGTCAAATTAGCTTTATTAATAATATAATCAATATGTGCCTTAAAATTTAGTTTACGGTCTAAATACACACCGAGATCAATTTTATTGTCAACCATATCCAACACAATACCATCAACGTGGTAAGCGGTATTAAAAATACCATTTTTCTTAGAAAAGTTAATTACCTTACATTTGTCAGTATTTAAAGTCATATTATTTTTAACACACCAATTTTTAAATGCCATTAGATCCAATTGTAAAAGATCCGAATCCTCCATAGATCCAATTGACCTATAAATTTTTACATCGTCAGCAAATATTAGACATTCAGAATATTTAAAAACAGATGGCAAGTCATTAATAAATAAAGTAAATAAAATTGGTCCCAAATGGCTACCCTGAGGAACACCAGATGTAATACCAATCGACCTAGACCTAACACCATTTAACAGAACACAAGAGAAACGATTAGTCAAATAAGATTCTATCCACGAAACAAATTGTCCACCAAAACCCATCCTCAAAAGCTTATTTAATATTATACGGTGCGAAAGTTTGTCAAAAGCCTTACTGAAATCAGTAAAGACACAGTCAACCTGTGATTTGCGATTAAAATTTTCAAAACAAAACGACACAAAATCCAACAAATTTGTTGGGTTTGTTTTTAGGGCGATGGTAGGCTATGGATGTCAGGTGTGGGCGGTAAACGAATATGAAGTTGTAGAGAGGTTACAAAAAAATATATTGAAAAGGATAATGGGGTTGAATCGGGGGACAAGGGATTGTGTTGTATATCTAGAATTTGGTAGGCAGCCGCTGTGGGTATTTTATTTTGGGCTACACGTTAGGTATATTATTGGGATGTTAGGAAGAGAGGAGAGGTTAGCGTGTAGAATTTTGTGGGAGATGGTGAAAAGAAAAGTGGGATGGATTGAGGTATGGAAGAAGAAAGCCGCAGAACTGGAAATTGAATGGAATTGGGAGTCAAGGGATGTGAGGTATTGGAAAGCAAAGGCAGAGGTTTTGGTAAAAGGGGTGGAGGAGCAGTATTGGAGGGAGATTGTAAGTGAAGGAAAAAGGGTTCGGAGTGATAGGATATATTCGGAGTTGGAATGGGGTATTGGAAGGCAAGTTTACTTGGATGGAAATTTGGTGCATGGGGAAATGAGGGCAATATTGCAGGCGAGGGGGGATTGTATGGGATTAAATGCGAGAGGATGGGGGACAGAAGAAAGTTGGAGGTGCACGATATGCAATAGGAAGGAATTGGAGACGGTGTGGCACTTTATAGGGGTCTGCCCGATGCTGAGGGAGGTTAGGAAGAAATGGTTGGGGGTACCGGAGTTAACGAAGGAGGAGGTTAAGGAGGTGTTATCGGGGAGAAGGGTTTTGGTGGGTGGAAAGAGGTGCGAGTGGAAATTGGTAGGAAGATTTATAATGGATTTGGAACGTTATGGAGAGGAATGGGTAAGGGGGTATAATGGGTAGGGGTAAGGAACTGGGCTCGACGGCGACGGTCAAATGACCATGCCGGTGGAGCGGTTTTATTTTAAGTTTTTTTGTTTGTTACTTTGTTATTTTGTATTAGGTTAGGTATATTTTGTATATTTTGAATGAAAAAATGAAATAAAACCGAATTAAAAAAAAAAAAAAAAATTATTAAATTAAAATCGACTAGATTTCCTGCTATGAAATATGAGTGTGAAGCGAGGTGCAATATATAATTACAATATATGATTGAAAGTGCTCCATGACATGGTCAAAGGTGCCCTGGCAATGCCTAAGGTTTAAGGTAATTTCCTAAAACAATAAAACAAATATACGCCTTCCCAGAGCCTTTGAAAAAAAAAAATCGTCCAAACCTGCCCCATTCTACCGTATGGAGTGGGTGAAAAAAAGGTAAAATCGTAAAATATAATTTTTTTCAATTTTGATAAACGGTAAAGATATTAATTAAATCAACAAACAAACAAAAATCTATTAAATACAAAATATTGCGTAGTTCAATTATAAAATATTAATTCTTCATTCATTTTTTTTATAAAAAAAAAATTCTTATTTTAGGATATTTAATAGAATACTATATAATAATAAGGAAAATTTTAATTATAATATAATTGTTGTGGGTGTTTACTGTTTATATTCTATTAAATGATGAGAGCTTTTTTTTAACTTCTTTTAGATTCCCAAAAATGTATAATTTTTTTACAATTGAAATTATTATTTTTTTACATAATATTAATAAAAAATAGACAATAGAACCAATCATTAAATTAAAAAAAAAAATAAATTCAAATATAGTAATTAAGGTTTTATTACCAACAAAAAAAAAAACAAAAAAAGCTATATTTACAATTCATTTACATATACAAATTTGGTTTGTGCTATTAAAATATTAATATTTTTTTAATTTTTTTTTTGGTTTTGTTCAATTTATAAAGTTGATTCACCTTTCGACAAATAAAATACGTGTATACAGAGGGTGTTTAAAAATAATGTGACAATAGTTGAAAATAGCTAAATTCGAGTTTTACTATATAGTTTAGTTAATTTGAATTGCATATTTTCTTTTGAAGCATTTCAAGGATTTCGTATTTCGTATAGTTAACCATATAGCATTTAAGTTTTGTGGAAAAATTATTGGTTATTCTAATTATCTTATGTAATTTAGTGTTTTGGTAAAGATCTTATATTTATACAAATTGGTAATCTCAAGTTATTTAAGGTGATAATATTTCCCGCATTTCAACATTCGGATAAGTTTGAAAATGACGATTTTGGTTTTGGTGTTCGATTCAAGGAATTTTAATTTAATCCTTTTAATTTAGGTGATTTCTGCTGTTTGTTATACCCATCGAATTTTTCTGATTCAGTTAAAGAATGAGGATCTTAATTCTTTGAGTTAAATACAATAATTTTCATTTTGCAATCTTATCGCAATTATCCTCTATATATACTTATGGCGGGGCTAAAAAGATTTTATAGGAATCATTTATCCCCTAAATCTTTTTGACAATATGTGATAGAACGTTGTAATTCGGTGGATTACCGTTGTAATTCGGTGGATTACAACGGTACAAAAAGGTAAGCATCGAAAAAACAATAATTTATATAGTAAAATAATGTTAACATCAACTTTTGAATGTACAAAGTAAAAATCTTCTGTATATGTATCAGGTGGGTTGAAAAGTTCGTAGGCTGAAACACAAATGGCGCTACAAGCATTAAATCCATATGATTTTTAGTTAGCCCTAACCTTCAAAAGATATGTGTATAAATTTGGCCGCTGTCGAACTATTAGTTTATGAGATACAGCATTTTGATTGAATAACCAACTTGTGTTAGTTTAAACAAAATGCATAAAAAAGAATTTCGTGAGTTAATAAAGCATTGCTTTTTTGCGAAAAAAATACGGTTGAATGCCAAGGCTGTTGGTTTGATAAACATTATTCGGATTCTGCGCCAGGAAAATCAATCGTTGAGAAGTGTTTTGCTGAGTTTAAACGAGGAGAAAGCCCCGAAGACGATGAACGCCGCCCCCGCCGAAACTGAGCCAAAGACAAATGGTATATCGAAATATGATATAGAAAAATTGTATGAATGATATAATCGTTGTATCGCCCCCGAAGGCAACTATATATAGAAAAATAAAATCAAATTTTATCCTAAAAAAAGTTTTTTCTATGTTACCCTACGAACCCAACTGTTATATATAGGACAAAAAGTATAACCACAGATTCAACAATATTTTAAAATTTTGTTTTTATTTTTATGAGTAAACATTTTCCATTTCAGATAATTTGATGACTGTTGCGCTATACTTTTGTATATAAAGGTAATTATTTTATATAGGCATATCTATTTTTTATATAGGTATATGTACATGAAGTAAAATTATATATGGAAATATTGTATTATATTGAAGATGTTGTTTAGTCATCGCATTGTATTTATATATGATTCATCCTACACTATATATTTTTTATAGTTTAACATACCTACATTTTGGGAACAAATATACTTTTGGATTAAGTAATATGGTACTATATACAATAATAATTTATCTTGGATATTAATCATCCGAAATGTTTAATATATATAATAATTAAGAATTTATTATTTATTTTTTTTTTGGTATATATGGCGAGATATTACAAATGAATTGATGCATGATATTTAAATATCTTCAATTTTTTTTTATAAATTACCAATATTACGGATAGAAATTATATGGTAATTGTAAGTTAAAATATTCTGTTTTTTTTTTATTTATTTTTGACATTGAATTCGATATTTTTTATTCTTTGTTATACAAAATACGTTTTAATATAAGAAGTTTATATTTCACAATAACGATTTATAAAGATAGATAATCCATTTTATTGATTGCGACTATATATATAACAACAAAAAACCGCATATAATATTTTAAAATATAAAACTATATAAACAATAATAACATTTTGTACATAATAATATAAATAATTCAATGTAAAAAAAAACAAAAACTAGTTTGTGCAGAATTTAAATAATCCGCTTTTAAAGTTGCATTGTTCCTATAATATATATATGATATCAAAATGTTTAGATGTATTAGATTTTTGCATATCTAATCATATTTATACAATTTATTTCACGATTCTTCCTTTTACAACACAAAAAAAAAAAAAACTAAAATGAACAGATATTTATCATATACCGTAAAATAGGGTGAAGTGGATCGAAAATTTTACATTTTTTTTAGTTTTGACTTTTAATGATTCCGGCAAAATTTCAGGAAAAACAATTTAAGTCCTTCTGTGTCCTTCTAAGTTGTAAATTCAAAGAAAAAAGAAAATAATCTTAAGTTTTATGAAGCCAGCAATATGGCATGGGCATTGAAATACCGATCCACTTCACTCTGCATTTTGGGGTGAAGTGGATATATGCTTTGGTTTTATAACCATTTACTGCTGGAGGATTCAATAGTAATTTTTTTGGATTGCATTATAACGATAAACAATACGAACTTAATGAAATACGGTAGATGAAATGTGTTGCTATACATTTCTAAAACGTATAATTAACTATAACAATGAATCGTTTTTAACAAATATATGACAAAAATAATGATTAATTTCGTTAGGTTTTTGAAGTACGGCTGAAATCATTTTAAAGAAACAACATCTAATTAAATATCATTTTTATAGTTTATTTAAAGTTCATTTGATTCTTAATAAAATAAACAAAATTTATCGCATCGTAGTTATACGCTTCCAAGACGCCTCTTTTTTTTCTATATAGACGCGGCATTATCCACTTCACCCCCGCAGTATTTCATATTACACAATTTTAAATCACATTACAAACTAATTATTTATTTTTCCATATTCTATTTTTTATCCACACATTTTCTCTTATCCAAAATACATAAATTATCAAATTGTAGCACTTTTCAGAGTAGCTAATAAGCCACGCAGTTTCGTTCATGATTTTATGTAGATAGAATGTTTTAGAATAAGTATTATTGTATTATTTTGTATGCATTAGAATTTAATGTTTTTTTCGAAATAAATAAATAAATAAATAAATTATTGTATGTTATTGGATAATTAAGGAATTAATGTATATTTAGAAAATAAATCATTGTAAGAAATAAACTGTAAATTTGAAATATAATGTTTATAAAACAGGGATTGTTTATAGAAATTAAAAATATTTGTAAAATTATACAAAAAAGAGTGAGGGATCAATTTCACCTCACTGTATCCACTTCACCCCCAGTTTACGGTATCTTACGAAAATTCTTAATGCATTTTATTATCATATAGGTATAATCTAAGTCGTATATAACCTTATGATTTTGTTATGTATCTTATAAGCTTGCGGTATCGCATCATATATTGTATATAAATCAGGAGTGCAGTTCACAAATAGATGATTCACAATAGTAAACGAAACGCAGTTTTTATTTTTTTTACTTTTACATGTTTTTTTAATACAGATTTTTAAGAGCATATATATTTTTAAATTAAATTTTTGATTAGTTATAAATTAGTGTTTGTAGATCGTCCAAAATATTAATATTATTAACAAAAAATCAATAATTAAATATTTATTATATTAATTTCAAGTTTTATACAACCACGCGTTGTTGGATGAAGATAACATATGCAAACTCGCAAAAACAACTTGCCGAAGCATTAAATGTTGATATAACAACTGTTTCGCCAAATGTTTAAAAGTCATGGGAAAGATCTAAAAGTGTGGAAAAATGGGTTCCACCTGAATTGAATGACACTTGTGAAATTTTGATTTAAAGCCGCGAAAGAAAATTTAGTTTTGCATTGTATTCTTACTGGTGATGAAAACTGGATTTATTTTATGACTCCTAACCGGAAAAAATCACATGGGTTAACAACCCCGACCATCATAAACATCTACTGCAAAGCCTGATTGTTTCGGCAAGAAGTCAACGCTGTCTCTCTCCGGTATAACCAGAATGATGTGGTGTACCACGATTCCCCAAAACCTTATGTTAATACTGATATATAGCTGCCGACGACAAATGATCAATTTAAACCATAAGCATTGATCGAAAAACTACAAGAATGCGTCAGAAGACATGGCAAAATAATTTTGCTTCGCATGACAATGCACCCACCGACACACAAAGCCAAACTGTTTCAGGAGACAATCAAGGGACTTGGCTGGGAATTGCGTTACCCCACCCGCCATATTCACCGGATTTGGCTACCACTTCCCCAATAAACAATCTCTGCCTAACCATATATTACCCGAACACAGATATTCGATAACAATTTTTCTTAATTATTTCTCTTGTTATTTACTCTAAAAAAATTTTAAATTCTCTGTCGAGTTTTTTACCGTATGATTAGCGTTCTTTTCTAGCTACATTTCGGTTTGAGGATGGCCACAATGTAAGTTTTTAATCAGAGAGAATAATTTGTGCACCAAGCATTTTGGGCCAAAGCGTTTAACGACCTTACCCGTTACCATAGTAAGACTCATATGTGATATGGTCGAGCACCGGACACTAGACACAGCTCGTAAATTGCAAAGCGCAACGCAAAGCACGAAATTCCACGGTTTAGGGGTTTGTTTTCATCGATATAGGACACGCATTGAGCAATGAGCAGTACTTTGATTCTTACGAAGAAGTCGAAAATTTGGTGTCTGATTGGTTTGCTTCAAAAAGAGGAAAAATTCTATCCACGCGTGTCGTATCCACAAATTGCCATAAAGGTAGAAAAAGTGTACATGTAGTGATGGCAGAATTACTTTTATTAAAATATTTATTCTTTTTCGACTAAAATATCTTTTTCGACTAAAAATCTACTGCTTTATTTTAAAAACACTCATCACACATCTGATAAACGTATTTATTTTATTTAAAATTATGTGACCTTTACTATTATTATATGGCGACATATGGTATAAGCTGCATTGCACTACAATATACGAATATGATGCAAAATATATAAATAATGGAAATGAATTTCATTATAATATATGTTATCTATATTATTATAGTACACCAAATTAGAACCAAAAGAATGATGTTCTCAACTTATCTTTGAAATGTGACGCATTTTTTGATATTATCAGAACATATTATTACAGGTATCTCGCTTTCTCGGCTTTTGTATTCGTAATACATATTTGAAGGTTTTTTGCTATAAAAATTTTATGATAAAAATGGAAAAATGTTTGTATTTGAAAATGTTCTCTATAATCTCACCGTCTTCTTTCGATTTGTAAAGGTTGTTCAACATATACATTAATTCAAAAAATATAAATTCAATTAACTAAAATTTACACGAATTAAAAAAATATTTCATTAATTTTAAATTAATTATAATATAATTCATGCGTTTTCTTCGTTTAATACCTATATATATATATGGATATGCAAATCAAAATACTTTTTCATTTAGCGTTTTTTTTTTCTGCATTCATCTTCAATATATGTATAATAAATTATTAAAAATAAAAAGAAAACTTACAAATATGTAAAATTGGATTTGTTATTATTAAATTCTATATAAATATAAATATATATATATTATATTTATACAAATTAAATTTAATTGAACTCATTGTTAATTAGTACAAAATTGAATTATTTATTTTTATGCAAATATTTTATACTCATCTATTTACTGTGAGTGAGCAGTGAGATACAATCATACAATAAATATAATATCAATTTCTTTTCCCCCGATATATATACAATATATTTTGTAAATAAATATGTAATATATAAAATAATAAATTATATTCGTGTTTTTAAATTATAAAGTGAATTGTTTTGTTTTTTTTTTTTAATAAAATTAACAAACTATGTTCATATATTTATATATATAGTCTATTATCTTGTATGCTTTCCCATATTGATAAATGAAAGATTTTTGATAAATTCTGTATAAATATATGGACTGTATAATATGTAGACAAAATCATTCAATCAATCAATATATAATATACATAAATAATAAGCAAATCGATATATTTTATATATAGTTTTTCAATGCATTCAATATATGTACATTTGAATGGAAATTGATTGTATTTAATCAATAATTTATATTTCTATGAGTATGTATAACGAAAATATTGGAAAATTGAATCAATATAAAAAACAATAAAAATATTGCAATCGAAAAGAGAAACCAAAATTTACAAATTTCAATACAAATACAAATTATATATACAAAAACCGATAAGTTTCTGGAAAAGTGTATTATGGACCGATTAATCAAAGTATAATCGATGTGGTTCGGATGGAAAAGTGTATGTACGACGTCTACGTAATCAAAGAATCAATCCATTATACACATTAAAAACAATAAAACATGCTGGTAGTAGTATCAGGGTTTGGGGAGCGCTATCTTAACATGCTATTAATCCAATACACAGAATAGAATGACAAATTGATAAGTATATGTATAAAATCACACTTGAGAGTGCAATGGAGTCATATGCTGATGATAATATGCCACTTAAGAGGAAATTTATGCACGATCACGATCCAAATTCACCGCTCGTTACATAAAACGATGCCTGTTAGAACAACGAATTAGTTTGTTGGATTTACCGGCACAAAGTCCGGGCTTGAACCCCATTGAGAATTTGTGGGGAGATGTCGAAAAAGGAATTAGTAAAAATAGATCAACAAATTGGACAAATTGTGGTCAGTCGTGCAGGAGGCTTGTCGTGCAATCCCATGCAAGATCGATGCAAACGTTTCGTGGAAAGTATATGTGCTGAATTAATTAAAATGAAAGGTTTCCCAAACAAAATATTAATCCAACTTTTAATCAATATTATTATTAATTTTTTATTTTGTGATGCAAATAAAGCCAAAGTTCGTGAACTGTGCTATTTAAATGACCACTTAACTTTAAGAATTGTGTACGTTTTATGTTCAGAGTTTTTTTGTTAAAGAAAATATAGATATTTATTTACATTAATTATGAAATTATGTATTACTGTTTAATTTCTATAAACTCCCCTAGTCAGTTTAACACTGCTTCCATTAGATATTTATAAGAATTCAATCCAAGAAATGGGTGTGATATGTAACCCTTGTATTTCAATAGATATAATTATAACAAAATTATGGAATACGAGAATAACATTTAATATTCCAGTAAAATAATATTTAACATATAAAAATTCATTATACATTTAACATAATGAATGTTCAATATATAGTGTTAGTCTATGACCATTGACCATAGGAGGGCAAATAAGACCATGGAACCGAGCTAAGAGCGAATCTTAGAAACTTCTTTGAACCGCTTCCAATCGAGATTTGGCATTTGAATAAAATGGTGACCAAACCAGACATGCGTATTCAAGAATTGACTTGTTAAGCGAATAAAATAACGCACGGAGACAATGCGCGACTCCTAAAGTTCCTTGCCAACACGCATAATGAAACCGCCGATTACCGCGAATTTGTTCTATTAACCACATAATATAAGTGAGGTTTAAATGTAAGTTTATTATCCAAATAAACACCCAAGTCTAGGGTTTTGTCCAACATATTTAAAATATTACCATCTAAATGCGATAGGAGTAAAATAATTGTGTACGTTTGCGTGTAAAATGCATAACCTTACACTTATCAATATTTAAAAGCATATAATTACGGGAAAGCCTGCCGTAGAATGTACAGAAATCAGATTGAAATGCATTCGCGTCGTCAAGATTTAAAACAAATTTGTAAATTTTCATGTCGTCGGCATATATTTTACATCGAGAGTATTTCTAAACGGTAGGCAAATCTTTAATAAAAATCAAAAATAGAAATCTTGGTCCCAAATGGCTACCCTAGGGTATACCAGAACATGCATTAATTGGTCTAGATAAAATTTTATTATATGGCTCTGTGAAGTAAATGATAAAAAATTCTAACGAAATTTTGGGGTCGTGGGTTCGAACCCTACTGAAGACATAAAATATGTTTTGTGTTTTCGGTTATTTTTCGAATCTGAATTTTAACACAGAGTTGTATTTTCCCCTTGGTCGTATGGCTATCTACCGACACCGTAAAACCCACAAATTAATAAACTAACAACAGAAGGCTATTTTTGGACGCTAAAACCGATTGTTGGTTGTATAGCGAAAAATTTATTTATTTTAACATTTTATTATAAAGCACCTCACACGGAATGATTAGCTAAATATGTTATGAACGAATCTAATTATAACAAATACATCACAAAAACCAATTTTCTTCATTTTTAACATGGAAGTAAATTGTGTGAGATTCTATATTGAAGGCCTTACCAAAATCCGTAAAGACAGAATCAATTTGATCACCGCAGATTTAAAATTTTCAATACATTTTGAGGTGAATTCCAATAAATTCGTAGTCGTGGATCTGCCACGAACAAATCCATGTTGTTCAGGACATACAATATGTTTAACATTAAAGGACAATATACGTTATAGCCATATGATTGATTCAAAAATGATAGGAATTGCAGAAAGTCACCCAATCGGACGATAGTTTCTTACATCATCCCTACCACCATTTTTGTAGATAACAAAATAGATATAATTGTACTAGATAGCTATAATGTCTCTTTTATAACCTAAAAAATTTTATAAAAAAACAGATATAAGAGAGGCTTATCTACTATATATAATTACTATATGTATACTCTGTGGTGTAAATGTTAAAAAAAAATGCCAACCTAAAAATTCTAACGAAATTTTGGGGTCGTGGGTTCGAATCCTACTGAATGCATAAAATATGTTTTGTGTTTTCGGTTATTTTTCGAATCTGAATTTTAACACAGAGTTGTATATTCCGCTTGCGGTTGGTCGTACGGCTAATTACCGACACCGTAAAAGCCACAAATTAAGTAACTAATAACAGAAGGCTGTTGTTGGACGCTAAAACCAGTTTGTTGGTTGTATAGCGAAAAATTTATTTATTTTTTTATTTATATGTATTTGTAAAATGTTTGTAAACAAACGTCATATCACGTGATTTATAAAGCGCCGTTTTTGGTCTTTTACATGGAATTACAATAATAAAATCGTAACTCTGCACATTGAATTTTCAAAAATGAGGAAAAGATTCTAATGTATTAATTTTATTGAGAACTGTTGATTTTTCTCTTTTATATCTATTAGATATAGGAATATAAGAATCGATTTTTTCCGTAATATTGGAAAACAACCCTCAGTGCAATAGATTTTATTAAATATAATAGTAAGTGGTACACCCATATATTATTTATGGTACCCCCTAAAATTGGAGATGGCACACCATCAGGACCAAATAAATATTTATTTGAACAATTCATGATAGACCCAAAAACCTCATCCCGATTAATGTAAAAATTTGATCGTCGATAAATAATCAAACGATTGTAAGCCATCAGTAGATCAAAATCATCAGAACATATGGTAGAGTCAACATATAAAGCTTCTAAGAAATCATCAAATAAATTACCAATGGAAAAAGAATCCAGACCCACACTATACAATGCGGAATGGTATGAGTTTTGTCAGGTATTTTGGAAGAAATATATTTGGCTAATATAATAATATATAGGAAGCGTATATAGATTTTTTGAAGATCTTCTCATTAGAATTTTCATTATTATTATTATTTCGACTAAATTAAATATACTATATATTGCGGCTTCTCGTTTATTTGATGAACAATATTTATAATACATTGTGAATATATTTTACCACCGTAAAACTATACATTAGTAGGTACCGTAAAAGTGCTTAAAATGTTTGACACTATATATACTTAAAATATCGATCAATACCAATTCATATATAAAATTAACAATATTATATTATATGTGTATATATACAATAATTTTGATTGATTTCTTGGGACATAAACAACTTCTGAAATTGATATATTATATACACACAAACTATAAAGAGCACACTTGCATATACGATTTTAAAATAAATGAATAGAAATATTTATACTTTATATATTTAATAATAGTATGGAAAGAATTAAAAAATATTTTATAATATAAGAATATATACAACAATAATAATATCGCATGTATCTATCACCCTCTTTAATTCCAGTATCATTTATATATGTTATATATTATATACGATTATTTTAGGTATACATATTGCATTGGTGAATGGAATATATGAAACCATGTTATAGAAAAATGCACAAAGTAAATATTATGTATATATATAAATATAGTAGAATGGTTGAAAAATCAATAATAAACCAAAACAACAAAAAAAATAAATGTATTCAATCAAATATACTAACCTTTGAATAAATATGTAATAATATATAATATTTTGGCGTCAAACATAACGATTTTCATTGAGAATCATTCGAATTGTTGTTTTTGTTTTAGTGCTGCTTATAATTAAATTTTGAAATTTTTCTGCATTTGTTAAAACCCTTCGATTTTTAACAATTTTAACAAAACAAAAGCAAAATCTTTAACAAAAACCATTTGAAAAAAGGTTTTCAAACCAATTATTAAAACAAAATATAAAGATGAAACTTTGATATAAAACAACTTTTAAAGATTTTAATTCATTGCATTACAAAATAATACAAATTTTTAAACATTCACAATTAATAAAATATAACATTAAAATACGTCGTAATAATAATAAAATTAATAATATGAACAAACACAAATTTTATTTCATGATTAGCGACAATATATAAATAATAAACACGAACTACATGTATTTTATTATTATTATTATTATATATATGAGATATATGTATACCTTTTGTTTTGTTTATTGTAAATAAATATTGTTATATATTGACTTTATCCTACTCTCTCCATAACAATATATATTGCGTTATAAAATTATTTTGTTTTTAAATATATATTCACTTTAATTTACCATTATTCATTATATAGTATCTAATCACAATTTTTTTTTTATTGTACAGGTATTAAATATAGATGCTTAATGCACTCTTTGGTGTAAATGATAAAAATGTCAACCTAAAATTCTAACGAAATTTTGGGGTCGGGTTCGTATCCCACTGACGACATAAAATATGTTTTGTGTTTTCGGTTATTCATCGAATCTTAATTTTAATACGGAGTTGCATTTTCCCCTTGCGGTTGGTCGTAGGGCTCATTACCGACACCGTAAAAGCCACAAATTAAGAAACTTACAACAGAAGTCTGTTGTTGGACGCTAAAACCGAAATATAGATTCACCACTGCGTCTATAATCACCCTTGATTAAAAAAAAATAATGTTAATTCTTAAATATGCGATTGAACGACACAGAAAAACGACACAACAATAAAATGAAAAGTTGATGACAAATCGAACATCTTCTTAATCCACAAAAAAAAAGTTACATTTTTCAAACTAAAACTCGAATAATACAAAACGACTGGATGTGTAATGTATGTAACAAACAATCAACTAAATAAAGAAAGAAAAAATAAATGCTAAAATAGGTAAAATCAAAATATAAAATATATAAAAAATAATAATAAAAACAAACAATAAAGCAATGGAATTTAAATATAGCTACTATATAAATACAAAACACAAGGTGAAAAAGCTCTTTATTATATTGTATGTATATATCCAAAAGGGAAATAGCACGATTTTTCAAATTTTCCTGTTTCATTCAGCTATACTCTATCATATACTGCGATTCCACACAATACAGACTGCACGTAATACAAGTTACACACTCATCTTTACAGTTTATATATGAATTATAAACATTTTTGTGCAGTAAATTTCCGGTGAAAAAAGCCGTTAAATTTTTAATTTTAAAATCAACGGAAAAATATTTATTTGGTAGTTTTTATACCGTTAGTTGAAAAACATAACCGTTAGATAGCTTAAATACATTTATTTTGTAGTTATGATAAATGAAAATTGATGATTTTTTTGCATTCGGCATTAATTCGGCGAGAATTCAAAATTAAATTAAACTATTTAACAAGACTCGCTTCTGTTTGCCCTTTGATGAAAACCAGTCAGAGACTCAATTTTCGAGTTTTTCAGACGTTATGAAATGTTGGTCCTTAATGGCGTGGCCCATCGATTAAAAAAAACAAATGGTAGTCTGAAGGAGCCAAGTCTGGTGAATAAGCCGCATGCGATAAAACTTCCTAGTTAAGTGCCTCTAACGTTTCCTGGATCGGTATTGCTTTGTGTTATGGTGCATTGTAATGTAGGAAAATTACCTTGTGTTGTCTCTTTTGATATTCTGGTCGTTTTCGCAGCAAAGCACGGTTCAAATTGATCATTTGTTGTCGGTAGCGATCAGTATTAACAGTATCACTAGGTTTTATAATCTCGTAATACACCGCACCTTTCGGATCCCACCAAACACAAAGCATTTTCTTCTTGCCGACGCGATTTGGCTTTGCAGTCGACGTTGATGGCTGGCCTGGTGAAACGCACGATTTTTTGCGTTTCGGATTATCAAAATAAATTCACCTTTCATCACCAATCACGATTCAATCCAAAAAAGACTTCCTTTTGTTTCGTTGAAGTTGCATTTAACAGATGGTTTTTTGATTTTCTTGTTGCCTTTCAGTCAATTCATGTGACACCCATTTTCCTTCCTTTTGGATCTTTCCCATTACTTTCAAGCGATCGGAAACGGTTTGTTGAGCAACTGCTAGTTGTTCTGCTAGTTGTTGTTGCGTTCGCGTGTCGTATTCATGCAATAGAGACTGCAATTCGTTGTCCTCAAACTTTTTGGGCTGTTCCGGGCGCTCTTTGTCTTTCACATCAAAATCATTACTTTTGAATCGGTGAAGCCATTCACTGCGTGGCCTTTCTGATAAAGTGTTATCGCCATAAGCTTTTACAAGCATTCGATGTTATTCAGTGCAGTATTCCTCAAACGAAAACAATAAAGTAATGCTTACCGCATTTCGCGTTTTACTGACACCAAAATCCGCATTTTCAATAATTTTTTTAACAATGTTGTTGCTGGATAAGAGGTCTTCTGTCAACTAATTTTTGGAGAGAAATGTCACAGCTTTAAACAAAATAAAATTCATCCATTTTGGTTAACTACATCCGCTTTTATCGCCATATAGGTGGGAACGGCGGACATTAATCGGTATATTGAATAGTAATGATTTTTAAAACATCTCCCTATGGAATTTACTTTATAGATAAATAAATTGATAATTTCTGAATAAAAATCTATATATGTTTGTTACCTGCGAAATCGCACGTGAACAGGTAAACTGAAAGGTACAAAAACAAAATCAAATAGTGAGTGATTGACATAAACTCAATTGAAATAAATGAGTTGGATATATATTTTTTATAACAAAAAAAAAAGCTATGAAAAATGAAATCTCGTTAATACACAATTCGATAGCGAGACAACAAAATATCAACGCAGTAAATATATTTAATTGAATATATACCTTTATTTTTATTATATACCTATATATATTAACATCATATATTTATTTTAACAATACACGACATAACGTTAAATGTTTTTTTTATTTTTTATTGTTAATTTATGATATTATATGGATGTAAATAAAACAATTAAATATGTATTTGATATGCAAATGGTCAAAAGACATTTGATTTTGTATTGAACCTATATAAATAAAATAAAGATATATAATGAAATTCCACTAGGGAACCTAATCGTCACTTTTAATTTCATCATTAAATTTGTTTAATAACTTGAGTAGTTATAAATAAACCGTTTCGTGTACTGCGACCCATATTGGATCTATTGTACCCCATGCAAAAAAATTAATAAACATGTGAAGGAGAGCAATTACGCACTTAGCAGACTGTCAAGAGATATCTCCGTTATTTTGTCTTGACCCTTGCGTCTGTGCAGAAATGACTGCGTGTTTTATCTTTGATAGCGTCACATTCGAAAAGTATGTTAGCTGACGTTGATTTCTCTTTTTTACAGAATCTGCATATTTCTGAGATTTGGACTTCTGCGTTTTATACGCAGAGAGCTGTCAAACGGTTCGTGCCCTGAGGTGTATCATGATATTGCTGTACCAGTTACTCCCCAGTTTTCTGTCTCTTGCAGTTTCCAGGCCGGTGAAATTTTGATTGAAAACCCGTTTCATGTGTCAGCCCTGGTAAACAACGCTAAAAGTGTTCCTTTTCCATTGCTTTCCAGGCATTAATGGAAGTTTTGATGAAGCAAGTGGAGTTGAAGATGGCCGGTTCGAGTCCCATAAATACTAGTCTATTTTACCTCTGCTTCCTGCATTATGCGGATCCCATTTTATCACGAGTTTATTCTACTTGGCTACCACGTTAAAAGTTTTATCTTACGCAAAGGTTGCAATTAATTGACGGAATAGAACTTCATCAGGATAATTCAGAATATTAATCATTTTGAAAGAAGTCATATATATTTCTGATTGTAACATATATAGCGACTTGTTAAATTGATAATCCATTCCAATCAATTCCAAAATATTATTTTAATATTTTTTTTTAGGATTTGAATACAAAACCGATAAGTTTGTAGACGTATATAGAGTAAAGATAGATAGATTTAATAGATTTCAAGGAGTTGGATTCGAAAAAAAATTTCCCAATACACAAACTGCTTTCAATTTATTTTTCTATTAAAACTCTATATCTATATAGATCCCAAATTTTAGCTAAATAAACACACGATTAGCAGATATCTAAAGAGCTGAATTTTGTAAAGGTTCAAGTTTTATGGCGTTCCATATGGAGTTAAACTATATAAAGGAAAAACTGAAATTATATCTATAATAAAAATAAATAAATGTTTCGCTTTACAACCAACAATGTGATTTTAGCGTCCAACAACAACCTTCTGTTGTTAATTTCTCAATTAATTCTTAAGTTTCTGCTTAACTGATCAACCACATAGGACGCGTACGACAGGTCTCTCTTTATTTTAAAAAACATTGAAATCAATATACTCACCCATTTCAAACGCGGGTTGCCGCTGTATGATTTCTATTTTCTAAATTACACGCAGCTCGGTGGGGACAAAAGGGAAAAATAGAATAAAAAAAGTTTCATCAACTTATGAATAAATAAATACGTCGCGGCTCATTGTGGTTTGTAATACTTGCGTTCACGGTTGGACAGCTGCCGTAGCCGTCGTACGCGTGTGGTTGATCAGTAATACTAATTACGGTATCGGTAATTAGCCGTACGATCAACCGCAAGAGAAAAATACAACTCTGTATTAAAATTCAGATTCGAAAAATACCTAAAAACAACTGTCAATTCAGTAGGATTCAAACTCAAGACCCCAAAATTTCGTTAGAATTTTAGGTTGGCGCTGTTTAGGTCAAATCATTTGCTAAATCATACCTCATATATAGGTTATATTATATTTATTCTAATAGTATTTTTAATCTAGATAATACATACATTAGTTCAATCAAATGGAATCCACGAGCCCAAATGGAAATTATTATACTTATCGCATATATGATTTATGAATATTAAATGCTTTAAAAAACAAGTAATTCATTCCATAAAACATTTTAAAAGCGTCTATATAATTTATATTTAAATAAAATCTATATCCTTTACATTTTTTTTTCGGGTGTATATAAATTCTCATTTAAAAAATCTCGAATAAAAAATAGGTTACCTCAATTGTTAGACATTCCTCTATATTTATATGTATATTATAGATTAAGAATGGAAACGTTGCGAGGATGAAAAATAATACCAGAATAGAAGTAAATAACTATTTTTTTTATTATTATTTTATCCATGACAACCTGCTAGATATATTATTATACATAACAATCGTCATCAATAAAAAAAAAAAAACAAAAATCGAGTCCATTGTTTTGTGTGTGGTTGATTATTGGTGGTAAACTAACGGGTATATATTTAACTATAAATGTAATGCGTGGGGTGCGATAACAATCAAATAATATAATACATATATTGATAATAGAAAGCTGATTTACGATACTAAAAAAAAAAAAAAGTAAATACGAACGATAAAGTGAACGAGTAATAAATTCCTTTCATATAATATATTGGATATTGGATTGAATTGTAAAAAAAAAGCGACGTGAGTATACATTTTTTTTTTTTACAATAAATTGATTGTCTATATTATGGCAACATAAAATTTACTGTATAATAATACACCTGATCATAATTTTTATTAATATATAAATGTATAGTATATAGAGTTATATACAGGACAGGTAAATAAATTTACTTGTAAATTTTGTATATTGTATTATTTTTTTTTAACGAAAGAAATCGTTTATGTAAATTATGTGTAAGCTTTTTCCATTCGATTTTATTTAAATGCGTTTTTTATTTTTTTTTTTATTTTATGTATATTGATTTTATTAATGTTTAATAAAAATCAAACTATATTTAGGAAAACTAACTTATTATTATTTTTATAATATACATTTATAATATCCTATTATTAGAGGATATAGAAGAAAATTTCGTGTATGCAAATAAAAACTATTTATATTCAATATGCTGTAATGCTCTGAATAGTTAAAAAAAACAGTCATTAAAAATAAGCTATTAAAATCTTTCGATATATAGAATAATTCTATCATTGTAATTGTAGAAATACCCTATTGTAATTCTATCTGGCGCAAGAACAATTCATAAGCCAATGTATAGCGCTTTTTGTGCAATAAAACTAAAAAAAAATGTATATGAATAAGTGTAAAGATAAGTTATGATGTGTAAAAACAAAGTTGAATCCTTTTATTTGTTTGTACATAAGGTTTATGACTAATCAAGATGCAAATTTTCCCAATAAAAACGAATTTCTTTCTGTTTCGGTGCCTTTAGCATTTACTTTCTTAGTGTTTTTCAGGCACTGACATTCTGAACATGTTCCATTTTATAAGATTTAAAAATGGAACTGGTTTTTTACAAATATAAATATATGTATATCAGGTGTTTGAACATCAAATTGCTGTTTTTAAAATGAAAACAAGACCTTTTTTTGAGTTGAAAAGTAATTTGAAAATTTGAATCACAGCAATTTCCATTACTTCCTATACACTTTTTCCACCTTTCTGGCCATTTCTGGGATACCACACGGCAATAGAATTGTTCGTCTTTTGAAGCAAACCAATTAGACATCCAGTTTTCGACTTTCTAATAGTAATCGAAGTGATGTTCAGTTTTGATTGTATCTTGAAACAGTTTTGCCATTTCATGTTTGCCTTGTTATGCGGAGCAAAATTATTTTGCCGTTTCTTGTGGCCCATTCTGGTCGTTTTTCGATCAACGCATGGTTCAAATTGATCATTTGTTGTCGGTAGCGATATCAGTATTAACGGTTTTACCAGGTTTTAGGAGCTCGTTGTACATCACACCTTTCTGGTTCCACGAGAAACACAGCATTGTCTTATTGACATTGTCCGAAACGATCAGACTTTGCAGTCCATATATTTATGGTTGTCCGGGATTAGCCCATGATTTTTTCCATTTAATTACATTTTTTCCAATAAATCCATTTTTTTTTATCCTACAAACAATAATTCGATGCAAAACTGATTTTTTCTCGTGGCTTTGAATCAAAATTTCACAAGTGTCATTCAATTCAATTTTGGATCTTTCCCATGACTTTTAAACCCATGACTTTGGCGAAACAGTTATTATATCAAAATGTAATGCTTGGGCAAGTTGTTTTTTGAGTATGTATGTTTTGCTCATTGAGTTTTCCTCATGGATTGTCATCCGACTTTTTTCTGTGGTCTTCCACGTTCTTCGCCATTTCTCACATCCAAATCGCATTGTCTTTGAATTGGCTAAACCATTTTAGGATGAATTTTCATTTAAAGTGTGTTCGCCATAAGCTTCTACACGCATTCAAATTTTGTTCGGTATTTAATACCGGTATTATGGTTTTTGAAAATGCATAATTTATATTGAAGAACAAAAAAATTACATAGGGTTACCGAAAATGTTGAAAAAAAATTCATTCAATCAAAAACAAAAATTATATACTCATAGCGTGCAAAATTTTTGGTTTACTTCGCCAAACCATAGCGTTGAATCGGAGATGGCGGAGATTTTCCACTGTTGGTATAATTTTGAATAAGTTACGATGTAGAATGGACGAGATACCGGTATTAATTTTTCTTTCCGTATTGGATTCCCTAATTATGTCTATATTGTTAGCTACGCTCTTATCTATAGTTCAACTGAAAATAAAACTAAAGATTTCCTTCAGCCTGATATACTCATCAGAAATGCCTGTGTGCTGTAAATAATAAAAATGCCAACTTATAAAATTCTCACAGGAATTTTGGGGTCGTGGGTTCGAACCCTATACGACGACATAAAATTGCGTTTTGCGTTTCGCGGTTATTTTCGAATCTGAATTTTAACAAACATTTGAATATTTTACATTGCGGTTGGCCGTACTGCTAATTACCGACACCATAAAAGCCACAAATTAAGAAACTAACAATTGAAACTGTTGAGTTGGACGCTAAAATCGATTGTTGATTTTAATATGAAAATTTGTTTTTTATACACTCATTTAGAATTTAATCATGTACTGAAAATCTTAAAGATGATTATGTTGCGATTTCCAATTGTCTGTTTTGTGAAATGTTTTTCTTTAATGAAATGCTTAACTTAACAACGAGAATTCCATGTATTTATTATAAAACATTAATAAATGATTTATATATTCTCCTAAAACAATCCAAAGCATATAATTTCCCATACATATGTTAATAATATATTATCAAAACAATAATAAAAATAACATTCATAAAATGCATATTTATTAAAAAACATATATATATATATATATATAGGAATATTCAAATATACATACGATTTGTATATATTATATTTTAATATATTATACAAATATATGAATAAAAATTGGGGAAAAGCAATGGAAAGCGCTCGCGCTACCACCACTCAATCAACAAATAATAATAATAATGGGGGTGGTGGTACAAAAAATAATGGTTCAACAAAAAGCAGAGGTGCAATGATAATGAAAACGGTTTCAATACTGTTAGCAAGCAGTCGACGGGTATCAAATCAACTGAAGCTGGCAAACGATAAAGTGGGTGGAAATTCAGAGGGAAAAACTAATAATAAAACTAAAGAAAAATATAAAACAAAAACAATGTTAGATGATTCAATGGGAAAAATAACACCAAAACTTTTAGATATGTTTAAAAAGAAAACACATTTTTCCAAGTAATTACATTTGTATAAAATTTTTTTTTTTATAATTGATTCATATATATTTTCAAAATAATTCACAAAATCGTTTTATTATTTTAATAATATTAAAATGTTTATATATATTTATATATAGGACAGAAGTTGAAGCACTTTGTCGTATTTACCGTAAACTTGTATCAAATTGTCATATAACATCAAGAGTATTAGCAGCAAATAGTCAAGGTTCAATTATTGCAAAACCACATGCAACTATTGAGGTAAGTGCGTTATTTTAAGATATCATCTTCTGGATGTTATGTACCATCCCAATATATATGTATATTTATTATAATACGTTACGGATTATGCAATATCATGAATGTTGTAATAAATGATTTAAAAAAAAAAATTGAATTTGGTATTATATTGAATTGTGATTTTGTTTATCATATCAAAATACGACTATATTTAATTTAATGTAAATAATATATTTTTTATTATTATATTATTTCTTATATATGATTTATTTATTTATTTATATTATTATATTATTGAAATTGAATTCATTATATTATTTTTATTTGATGTTCTTTCCTTTTTTTTTTATATTTTTCTATTAACTTATTTCAAATTCAGGTATAGATAAAAAATTTATAAAATAAAAGAATGCCCGTGTTTTTCAATTGTTTTTCGTTTTTTTTTTTTGAATATTTGAATTGTGGTGACATGCAAAAATTTTTTACACACATTTATTATTATTCGATCAATATCATAGAAATATGAAATTGATTTAATTTATAGATTGTTCAAAGTATTTTGTGATGTATATTTCATCTGTTTTAGGAAATTGTGTGGCTTTTGTATATATATTTGAGTTATTTAAAATTTAATTTAATATCTGTGTGTATAGCAAATATTTTGAGAGAAAACAAAAAAAACGTTAAAATTGAAATGTTTTGAAGTTTAAAAATATAACAAAATATAATGATTATATGCATGAAGGGCGTCTTGGATTGGAGAACGGGCAGGCCCGCATCTGCGATATAAACAGACTTAGCATTCACACGCAGGGCGATTAAAGGAACGGGCAAAAAATATGTAAAATAATTATAGTGTAAGAAATCGTTGTAAAAGTTTTTTGTTTTATTACGTAAGGATTGTAGTAAAAACAATGTAACTTAATAGTAAGAATGGTTTTAAAGAATTCATTCGATATATAATTAAATTCTCTATAAAAACTTCCCTTATAGCTCCCAAATGGGGTTGTATTGTATAACATATTCTGTGAAGCAAAATTACTAAAAATGTGAAAAATTCTTATTTTATCCACACTTTTTTTTATGAAGTTCTCATAACATTTTTTCATAACTTGAATAGGGCGCAAAAATAGCCAGAAACGGTCCCAAGATAGGGTGACCACCTTTTAATTCTGCCCGGAGATTTTAAAATGTTTGTAAAATGTGGCGGAAATGTTTGGGTTGAGCTGTGTTTGAGAATGTTTCGTTTGAGATTGCACTTTCCTACACACGAATGCTATTCAGAAAGTTCTACAATTTAGAGCGCCCTTCAACTTGGAAAATAGCGGATCTTTTGATATTTTTGAGTTTTGTTTTTATATTATGCGAAACCCGGAGAATTGTCCCCAAAACCCGAAGCCCTGAAATCATATATGTCAAAACCCGGAGATTCTGGGTTAAACCCGGAGAGGTGGTCACCGTATCCCGAAAACAGGTGGCCAAAAAAAAATTCACATTATTTGGTTATGTGTCATACTCAAGAACAATCTTCACATCATTGATTCAATAGAACAAAAATGGATGTATAGTCGCCGTTGATCATAAGAATGAGTTTCATAAGGCAATAATCGAATGTTGAATTAAACGCCTGCCATAAGTGTATTAATACCGATGAGTTGTCCATTAGCGTCCAACAACAGCTTTCTGTTGTTAGTTTCATAATTTGTGACTTTTACGATGCCGGTAATTAGCCGTACGACCAACCACAAGGGAAAATATGCAACTCTGTGTTCAGATTCGAAAATAACCGAGAACACAAAACATATTTCAGTATAGGATTCGAACCCACGACCTCAAAATTCCCGTGAAAATTTTAGGTTGGCCTTATTTTGATCATTTACACCACAAATCCACAACTAAGAAAACAATTTTAATTTGAAAATAATAAAGATTTAATTTTAAAAAAAATTGTTGAGCGGAAATTTTTTGATCTAATGTTAGTGTATCAATAATCTAATAATCTATATTCTATATACATACAAATATATAATCTATAAATCGCACTTATAAAATGATTCTTAATTTACATATCTTCATTTATAAACACTGTATACCATATAATAAAAATTATAATTATTGAAATTAATCAAAATCGCATATATAATACAATAAAAAAAAAATACACGGTTTTCTTTTTTATTTTGCTTTTTTTTATGAAAATTAGAACATTGTATAGTACAGATAAACCTCATAATTGGACCGATTCGGTGGTCCTATTATATAGGTAACGGTTTTTTTTTTGAAATGATGCTACATATATAGTACATATTTCCTTTTAAATATGTTACTTATGATCCTTTGGAACTCACCCTTTCCTTTCCTGGGGTATTCACTGATCACTTTGAAATATTAAGAATTTATTGAAATTTTAAATTAGGAGAAGAAATACGAAAATTTCAGTAAAACCCGAGTTGTAATTAAAAAAAATTGAAAATTTAGAAAAGTCGATTTTGCCGCAAATTTAGTTCGGTGCACGATCAAATTTTTTTTTTATAAATCAGTTAATTAGACGTGTGCCATTGAAAATATTTAATCAACTAGGAAATATATGGCTAACAATTTCCCAGCTCTTCCTATATGAAAGATAATATACACTTTATGATTGTTTACAAGAGGATATATAGCAAAAATATAAATTTGAATCAATATGGAAATAAATGATCCATTGACCCAATTTCGAGGTGGTTCGATTACAGAGGTAAATTTATCCAGATGTTTATGACGAACGTTTATTGTTAATACTTTAATAATTGTGGCCTGATTACAGATGGGTCCAATTAGGAGGTTTTAGTGTATTACAATAATCATTATAAAAGAAAATATAAACGAATTTGTATAGTGCCGATAGTGTATAAAACTTTTTTAAATGCGTGTGTGTTTATTACAATAATAAAAAACAAATGTAAAAGCGAACAACTTTAATCACGCGATCAATTTTTCCAAATAATTGCCTTTAAAACACACACACATAATTATATTATTATATATAGTCTATTATTCTTTGGTATATACCAAAATAAAAGAAAATTTTAACATATATATATATTGAACTTATAATTAAGCGGAATTTATACACTAATTTTGTTCATTTTGGGGATTTACATACAATTAGTTAAATAACAGTTGGGCTGAAACATTCGTAGCGTTCATACAATTTTTTTGTATATCATTTTATAATACGATTTGTCTTTAGCCTTAAAATAAGCCTCAGTTTCGGGACGATTACCTCTTCATCGACGCTAAATTTCTTTTGCAGAAAACAGGAAAAAGTCTCTGGTGGCCAGATCTGGAGAAAATGGTGGATGTGCGGAAGCAATCCGAAGCTCAATTCATGCAATTTTCCCATCGTTTTCATTGGTTGGTTGTTTTTGGTCGATTGTGAGCTTGCGCGATACCCACTTTTTACAGAGCTTTTGCATACCCAAATATTCATTCACAACATGCACAACACGTTCCTTTGATATCTTTAGAGTATCGCAGCTATCTCGATCAACTATACTTTACGGTTATCCAAAATTATTTTATGAACTTTTTTGATGTTTTCGTCGGTAACAGCCTCTTTGGGGCGTCCACTGCGTGCATCGTCCTCGGTGCTCATTTCGCCTTGTTTAAACTTAGCAAACCATTTCTCAACGATTGATTTTCCTGGTGCAAAGTCCGAATAATGTTTATCAAACCAACAGAGCCTTGGCTTCAATAGTATATTATTTTCGCCAAAAAACAATGCTATGTTAAGCAATGTTAATAACACACGAAATTCCTTTTTATCCATTTTTTTTGAACTAACACAAGTTGCTTATTCACTCAAAATGCTATATCTCATAAACTAATAGTTCGACAGCGGTCAAATTTATACACGTATCTTTTGAAGGTTAGGGCTAACTAAAAATCATGTGGATTTAATGCTTGTAGCGCCATTTATATTTCAGCCTATTTTTCAGCCCATCTGACATATATTTTGGCGAGTACGACTAAATAATTCTTTAATTTTGTGAATTCGGTTAAATGCAATATTTATATTCTTCCACAACCACAACCACAATTTATGTATATTTATATTCTTCCATCATATTGTGTAAAAAAAGAAATAAATAAATTATATATTAATTCGTCATAATATACAGGATTAGGAATTCGATTAGGAACGAACATAGACGTGTGATGTTTGAAGCAAAAAATGGATAGATTTTATTCAGTTTTGTCGATGCGTGTATGTGTGTATGAATCCTACTTTATAAATATGATTTTCCAATCAATTTTACCTATATACCATAAATCGTAAAATGTATGTTAATTAAAAAATAAAATAAATATATAGTATTGTGCATATAAATATATATAGAATAGATGTTGTATTATGTGTGGGAAATGAAAGAAATTACGTGCAATTTATAATAAATATATGATGGTAATTTTTACGGAAAAACTTTTTTTGATTAAAGAAAATAATTTATATATTGAGTATTGATTTACATATATCATATATAATATATAGGGTATTGATCGTAGTGTATTTCGTGAATTGTTGCACAGTACATTTGATATTGTAACGGAAGAAATTTTAATGGAACGAATATTTACAGCGTGGGAAAAAGGACACGAAGGATTACCATTACGATTAGAAGGGTGGATATATGGTTTGTCGGTTTTTTTACGCGGAACCCCATTGGAACGTGCAGCATTTTGTTTTCGTGTATACGATTTAAATAATGATGGTTATATTACCAAAGATGAAATGTTTACATTATTAAAGAATTGTTTAATTAAACAACCACAAGATGAAGATCCCGATGAAGGTGTTAAGGATTTAGTTGAAATAGCACTTCGTAAATTTGATATTGATAAAGATGGAAAGGTATATATATAATTTCGAAATAAAAATCAATTTTATTTTATATTTTTTTTTTGATGAGAATTCACATTCATACATTTACATATATATATATAGGTTTCATATCAAGATTATTCCGCATCCGTTATGGAAGAACCATTATTAATTGAAGCGTTTGGACAATGTTTACCATCTGAAGGTGCAACAATATCTTTTCTATCAACACTTCAAATATAATTAATTAATTTCACAATATTATCAATTATTATTATCAATAAAATAGCATATACTTAACTATAAGTTAAAACTGTAGTGTAATTAAATTATCATTATTAATTTATTTTGTCTTTTTGTTTTTTATAAACTTATGTTTTAAGATAATTTTCTATATATTATATGAAAAACCAACTGGGGAAGGCATATTTTTGGTCTTCGAAAAGAGGGGGGAATAACAAGAAAATGGTTAAGATAGAATTTCCAAAATGTTGTGGGACTCGAAAGATATTAGCAATATAGCAATTAATCGCAATAGACCATTTTAAACTAACCTAAATTAAATTAATCAACTTCCAAAATTAGAAAAAATGTGATTTTCAAGGTTCCACCAAAGTGTTCCAGGTTCAAGGTTCAAGGTGTCAGGAGGGATCAGCTAATAATATGAAACTTCTCAAAATCTTAAACCTCTATCTTTGAGCTATAACCTACTAAAAGTCCATAGTAGTGTTGCCAAAGCGACATTTTTTATGCTACTTTAGGCAATTTTGTAGCAAAATGAAAGCATTTTTTTTGATTTTGTATTATTTCGTTTTCAAACAGGTTACTCTCAACTTCCAAAACCGTTTTTTTTATATTCATTAAAAACTATTATAGTTCATGAATGAAAAATTGTACAGCTGGTTGGATTCTAGATCAATTCATCATCGAATCGAAATTCGATTTGTAATAATAAATTCTATGTTCAATATTTGATCAGCATTCAGCCTTTAATGCACGCGTTGTTATATGTATTTTGTCAAATAGTTGACTTAAAAAAAACCAAAAAAATAAATAACGATTTTTTTTTAAATTATCTTTTGATTAGTTAGCACAACAAAAAACCGTAGGGTATCTTAAAGGATATCCCGTGGGGTATCCCAAAGACTATTCTGTAGGGTATCATAAAGGCTATCCCGTAACGTATCATAAAGGCCATTCTGTAGGGTATCCTATATTAAATCCAAAACGCTATCCCTTAGGGATATTCTAAAGGTCATCCCGTAGGGTATCCGAAAGGCTATCCCGTATGGTATCCTAAAGGGTTTTCTAAAGGCTATCCCGGAGGGTATCATAAAGGCTTAAAGGCTAGCACGCAGTTTGTCCTTAAGCCTATCCCGTAACGTATACCAAAAGCTATCCGGTACTGTTTACTAAAGGCTACCGCAGTACAAAAAAAAGTTAATTAGTATAAAAAAATGCAAATTAGCATTGCTTAAAAATAGGTTCTGGCAACACTGGTCGCTAGCCTTACGGAAAGCTTGAGAAATCACATTTTCGCAAATCCAGCTGCGAAAATTCTAAAATACACTAAATATTGAAAATACTAAAAATTCTTCAAGCTGGCAAAGAATAATTGGCAAAAAAAATCCAAAAAGTTAATAATGAAAACATTTGATACAAACTATCGTCTTCTATTCGATTTTTTAAGATAATTCTCATAATTTCTGCGAGGATCCCGACGTTGTCCTCCGGGGATATTTAGATACTCAAAGATTAGATACTCAAAACGGTGTAAAATTTCATTACCAATCGATTACTTATAGTTTAGAAATTATAAATTAATGCTTTAAGATGATTTTATTTGAAAAACCACCTGGAAAACATATATTATATATATTTGATATTCAACAAAACACAACTAATATTTATTTATTATGTAAATTATTTCGCATTATATTTAATGTGATTTTAAATATATTACATATTATTTAAAATATGAATATTTGGCTGAATTTTTTAAAACAAACTATATATAATAAATAAATTTTATGATTAAGTTCAAGGTGCACAAATTTGTTTTTACTTTTTCTTAATTGTGTTGAATTGTTTTGTATACCTGTTTATAATAACTGCTATATTATTATCATATATGTATAAAAAAAAAATCAGATCAGTTAATATGTTATTGAAATTTTTTTTTTAAAAGATATATATACATTTATTATTATGTATTTTATTAGTAAACAAATTTAATTTATTTTAATTTATTGTTTCGCGTGCGCTTTGTCATCATCGCACACAATAAACGATTGTATAATAAATGATGCGATATAATGTGATAAATCTATTTTTTCACAATTATACATATATTATAGTGGATCAAAAAATTCAGTCCTCTGCATAAATGATCATAAAAATTGGTGGCATCCAAATAAGTTTTGGTAAGTGCGCGATACTCATTCAAATTCGCATGTACCAGTTTAAATCGATTCTATCTGCACAGTATTATTTGGATATATATACCTGATTTTATTTATTGATTACAAAATGCATTTAAAGATTTTGTAAATTTTCAATTTAATCATAAATTTATTATAAATAAAAAAATATAATTTATTCTTATTCATTAAATTAAATGTGTGTGTGTGTGTGCGTTGTTACAACCGCAAATTCGAATTCAAATACTAAAACTATTAATTTCATAAATATTACAAAATTACAACTGGTTATAATAAATTACATTCTTAATTGTTTTTTTTTGTTTTGTATTTATATGGTGATTATTGAACGATAGTTGTATTTTGCGAAATATTTTGTAAGCGTACTTTAGTTTTAATTTTATTATATTATTTATATTTTTTGTATATAAGAAAATATAAAGATATATAGATTTGGAAATAGGTATATTAATATCACAATTATATACATATATATATTCATATACAGGTATCCCTCGATTTGAAGAATAGTAAAAACATTTTGTGAGTTCTTCAAATCGAGTTGTTCTTTAAACTAAGGTTTTATTTTTATTTTTTTTCAAATATTTAAAATAAAAAACAACATTTCATTTGCTATTTAATGTACATTTAAGTTCAAGTTTTAATTCATTACATGTTTAACAATAATATATATAATTCGAACATTGAATTATTAATTGCTATCATTTTTACACCGATAGCACTACAAAAATGAATGAACGTTTAATTCGAAGAAATTTGCCTTTCCATTTTAGGAAACTCGGCTTTGTTAATGTATTTCACCTATTAATTGTGATTTTGATGCACAATCTATGATATATTGGATTCATTTTTTTTAATTCGCGTCGTTATATAACGGATTTTCTGACTTTATATTCAATGGAAAGTTTAACTATACACCGCAACACCATGTTTCAATTTATCACTTATTATCTCTGCCTTTTGCCCAAATTGTTAGCCGTTTTGGAGCGGCACTAACGATTTATAATTAACCCTCCGTTAGGCGCACATTTTAATACCTTCGGTTTGGCACATGGCGTCTGGCAAGGCTCCATACAAATATATGAGAATTTTGTATCCAAACGTTTTTATCAAACACGTCTAATATTTTGAAGTAAATTATAGGGGATCAAATGTTAGGAAAAGTCAAAGAGTTTCAAGTTGCTAGCTCAATAGATAGATAGCATACTAAAAAACGATTGAAATTGTAATAGGTCTGGCGGGACTCATGCGCCAAACAGAGGATTAATAATAACGGGAGGTAAATTGTAGATTATACTATAATGATTTAACTATAATAACCACCACGACTTGTGTATATGTAACAAAATTCATTTCATTTCAAGCATCAACAAAAATTTTTGAATCATTATTTTATTAAAATTTCTCTATTTGAAGAATAAATTGTTTCTTCATTTATATCAAAGACGTATCAAAGTATTATTTCTCAAGTTCTATACAATTCGAGGTATTCTTCAATACTAGAGTTAACATATTTAAATCGTAACCAAGAACTTACGAACTACGAATAAATCTCGATAGATTTTTTAGATTCGTTACTACATAAATTAATGGCATTCTACAGAATTTGAAGTAGAATTCGTATCAAACTTCTTACGTAAAGTGACCAAAAAAATATTCTACAACGTCTGATAAATTTATCGAGTTTTTTAATGTAAACGTAGATTTTTTCCTACATATTTTTCTACAGTACCTATTCTACAGCATCCATTAAGTACTCTATTTTCTCTACACCATGATCTATACATTTTTCTATAGAATTTACTGCAGAACATGTATAGTATTCCTTACGAAAATCGGCCGTTTATTCTACACTATTTTCTATGTAATTTTCCTTATTCTCTTGTATGAAATCTAGATATTTCCTTGGCAATTATCTACATAGAACATATAGATTTCCCATTAAATATTTATCAAATTTTCGTTTAATTTCTCTACAGTATTTTCTATCTTTTCTAGATTAATATCTTTTCTTTCCTTTATATATCACCTTTATCTACAGAATATACCGATATAATTAAGGTTTTTAATGTTCGACACGGTATATAATAAATCATAACTGCGAATGACTTATTGTTAGAATATTCGTAATGTGTTGTTGAGATATATTTCAATGACTTAATAAACGAATAATATGTAGGTAGATCTACTCTGCAAAACTTGTAGATATCAATATATAGAATTTACCTTGGATGACATCGGTAAAATAAGTAGAAAACATTGTCGAAGATAACGAATATTTTTCTATGTATTATAAATATGTAGAATCGCTTTCAGTCTAAATTCAGTCTAAACTATAATCTAAATTCGGTAGGTTGCGTAGAAACATGTTTCAGTGTTATCGATGATCATAAATTCGTTTACATCTGTTAAAATTTCGTTTAGAGCTCATCGATATTTTCGTAGAAGATTTCTACATATAAAAAAATCTACAACATCTATTCGATTTTCTATACATCATTATTGACTCTACATATTATATTCTATACCTGGTCGACTGGGCGAGGGATACCTGTATGTATATCAATAGTACGATATATTTTATATTATTAATTTTTAAATCAAATTTAATTTTAATATTTCTGTTGTTAGATTCTAGAATGCTAAAAAAAAATAACAAACAAAAAACTATACCGGTCTCGAATTCATATAAAAAAAAATAAATAATGTTTCAAAGAAATTTTACCGCAAAATTATTCAAAATAAATTAATTAATAAATATATAAACGAAAGTATAGAAACGAACCATTCCTTTTTGCAAATATATATGTATATGGAAAGTATAATAATTGATTAATATTGTATATATAATATTATTGAATATGATATTTCTCGACGCGGTCTCTGTAATACAAAAAAAAACTGTCCTTGCCTTCATTTATCTATATCAATTCCATATATATCGACTTAAAATATATGTATATCTATGATCAATACAATTCTATATACAACAATTATATCAATATGATATATACACAGACGAAATATTGAAATACAAATTTAATACATATTCATATATATATATATGATGTAATGTAATATACATATATATACATATATATGATTTAATTTTAATATGGTATGAGTTCTGTTTTGTATATGAAAACTTTAACAGGGTGTTTCGAATGACAAAAACAAAGCTGCAATCAATGCAAATGCATTTGAAGCTCATCCATTTGCAGCCCCAATTTTCAATTTATAATACAATGAATTGTATTATACAGTATGCCGCGATTCCTGACCGCTATATACGCCGGTTTTAGGTTATCTTATGTGGTTCATTTGCAGTAGAAAAACAATCTCAAAAATGTTGGTCGATTCGGCTTGTTATAGTTGCGGAATTAAACCAAAAAAAACTCGATTTGAAATGAAAATATAGAACATTTAACTAACAACATTTTAAAGAGCATTTTTAATTTGTATTGGAAATTTAATTTTATTTTTTTTTCCATCCATCCCCATTTTTTTTTGGATTTTTTACGGTAGTTAGCATTATTCCTGAGGATTCAGGAGCATGCAAAATTATGTTCAGATACTTAAATAGGTGTAAAATTTTATTACCAATCGATTTATCATTATTTGGTAGGTCTAAACTTATGGTTTAAAGTGATTATCTATGAAAAAAAAACACGCGGAAGACATCTACCGTATACATATCACAAATTTGGATTTAAATGGGATATTGGACAGTCGGATTCTTGGAATGGAATATCGCTCTTTTGGTTTTGATTCGTTTTGATGCTAAAAATGTGTTTTGTCAACTCATCACGCTATATAGAAGCGACAAAACCGACTGATAATTAACTCCATTAAAAATTGGGTTTACTATATATATACATATATATTAACAAGTACAATATTGAAGGAGCGAAACATTCATATATAGTACATAAAAAAACTGAACAAATGTAACTTCATTGTCAGTGTATATTGGTTTAAGGACATATTTTTGTGATTCTAAAATGGGGCAGAAACCGTAACTAGCCCGGTTTAATTATCTCAAGAATTAAGAATGGTATTTAACATTTCATCTCTTGGTTTACCCGCGGTTTATGAAAAATTGTAGAATTTTTGGTTATGCATCCTATAGGGTTAATATAATATACCGTCGTCGGTTATATTCTCAATAGGTTTTTGTTCTTATAAAAGTTATTTATTCGCTTGTTTAAAATAGAATTCATTACGTCATATGTCATATGGAATTTCCACCAGAAAATTAGATGGAAATTTCCATTAGAAAATTATTGGGAAATTCCGTTTAGAAAATAATGTGGAATTTGCTTTAGTAAATTATGTGGAATTTCCTTTAGATACTTATATGGAAAATCAAATGGAATTTTCTTTTGAAAATTAAATGGAAATTTCCTTTAGAAAATTAGATGGAATTGCCTTTACAAACTCATATGGAATTTCCTTAAGAAGATTATATGGAAATTCTTTTAGAAAATGAGAAGGAAATTCTGTTAGAAAATTAGATGGAAATTCCTTTAGAAAATTAAATGGAATTTGCTTTTGAAAATTAGACGGAAAATCCTTCAGATAATGAGATGGAATTTCCTTTACAAAATCGAATGGAATTTTCTTTTGAAAATGAAATGGAAATTCCTTTAGAAAATTAGATGGAATTGCCTATACAAAATCAAATAGAATTTTGCTTTAGAAAACTAGATGGAATTTCCGCTTAGAAAATTATGTGGAATTTCCTTAAGATAATTATATGGAAATTCCTTTAGAAAATTAGACGGAGACTCCTTTAGAAAATCAAATGGCATTTGCTTTTGAAAATTATATGGAAATTCCTTTAGCAAACGAGACGGAAATTCCTTTAGAAAATCAGATTTAATTTCCTTTAGAAAATTATATGAAAATTCCATTTAGAAAATTATGTGGAATATCGTTTAGAAAATTATATGGAAATTCCTTTAGAAAATTAGACGGAAACTTTTTTAGAAAATCAAATGGCATTTGCTTTAGGAAATTATATGGAAATTCCTTTAGAAAATTAGACGGAAACTCCTTTAAAAAATCAAATACAATTTCCTTTAGAAAATTAGATGGAATTTGTTTTAGGAAATTAGACGGAAATTCCGTTAGAAAATTATACCGAAAATTCTGTGAATATCTTTGGATGCGAAGGAATTAACTGCGGGCATTATATGTATATATGTAAAAACTTATTGGGGAATGTGTGTCTTAATAGTTGCGTTCCATTAACTTACCAGGAGTAGCTTGGAGTAGGTAAGAGTTGAACAAATAGATTTTTTCTACGCAGAACTACTCTGTACTATAGCAAAGAGTAGTTTCGAGTAGAAAAAATCTACTCTTTTCTACTCTGATCTACTCTTACCTTTTCCTACTCCTGCGGTAATTGAATGGAACGCAACTATTAGGAATCCTATTAAAAAAATAAACAAATAATTAAATGTATCAATATGTATCAATAATGAAATCAGTTTGGTATCAGAGAATTCATATCTCGAATTTTGAATGTCACGTGAACCGCGCACGCTTATATAGAAATAAATCCAAAGTAAATCAATTTGTCTCACTGTCAGTGAGAATTCGTAGTCAGTGAGAACTCGGTGGAAAAAACCCCTATAGAAAACTTAATTATTATACGTTTCTATGACTGATAGACGACGCACCCCCGGTCAAAAACAATTTTCAATTGCATGAATATTTCAATCTATTTATAAGTTATTTTTTTTTTTTATTGAATGAAAGCAATCCTAAAAAATATATAACGTAATAACGTAAACATACTATCGCATATCGCGTTTTTAGAATGTATTTATTTGAAATTATATATTTATATATATATATATATATATATATATATATATATGGTCTTTCTATATACAATAATTTTATACACACATGGCCACCGTACACCAGACATACAATAACAAATTTTCTCATATACTATGTAGTATATAACAAAAAAAAACTATATATAATAATAATAATAATAAAAAAAAATTGAAAACTGAAAATTGAAAATTGAAATAAATATTTTTTTTATTCTAGTAGTATTATATATGAAGAGGAGAGATAAAGAAGTTTTAAACAAATTTTATAAATTGTTTTATTAAAATTATTAAAAAAAATTAAAAAAACAGCTGTTCGTTTTAACAATAATATATATAACAGATTCCAAAATATAATAATTGATGTAATAAAAATATTTGAATAAAATAAAACAGTTGGATATTTTGTAATATTAATCTATATAATTTGGTTTTTTTTTTAATTTTTATTATTAAATTCAATTAAAGTTACATTTTTGTTATTAAAATTATTTTTTAATTAATACTTGATGTGATATATATTTTCTATTTTGACATAGAGCTTTAATTTAATATATATTGTTATTTGTTAAACCGCGGGCCGTTTATTACGACGACTACGACGATATGGTTAATTAATTAATTATAATTAAAACAAAATAAATATAATCAATATATCGATAACCGTTTATTTGTTTTTACCTATTCATATTGTACTTTGGATATTATATTATAATTTTTCTAAATATTTATTTGTACGATAATGCCATATTGATCGTTTATAGTATATTTATTATATTTTATTTATTAAGTTGTTGTATGCGGCGGCGGAACGACGACGAAAAATATTTCTATATAAATTTAATTTAAAAATAAATATAAAATTATCAAAAAAAAAATAGTATATAACCTAATTAATGCATTTATTTGATTGTGTATTTTCAGAAATTGTTTTAAATTATTTATTTTTACTTTATATATATAAATAAATAAGTTATATGCGGATAGTATAACTTTTTTTTTTTTTTTTGAAATAAACTAAATATATGTTATGTTGTTGTTGTTGTTGTTGTTATTGCATTCTTGATTTAATAAGTTTAGTTTTTTGTTTTAATTTGAATTTAGTGTTTTGTTTTTTTTTCACAAACATATATTCGTGTATAGAGAATTATTGTTTTATTGTTTTTTTTTTAAAAGATCAAACAAAGTTGAAGGAACGCGTCGACACGCAATAATATTTTGTTAATTATGACAATAAAATCAAATACGTAAGTATAAAAAATTATGAATAAATAAATTTTAAAGAATTGTGTATGGAATAAACTTGAGTCTTCGACTCGACTCGACTTCGAGTTCAGTCCCTTTCCCCTACCCATTGTATTCCATTACCTACGCCTTCTATACCGTTACATTTCCATTATAAATCCCCCTACCATTTTCCACTCACATCTCTTTCCACTCCACAAAACCATTAATATCTCCTTAACGTCTTCCTTCGTTAATTCCAGCATTCCAGCATATTTTTTATAATAAATTTATTATCAGGAATTATATTTTTTACATCCCCACAAAATGGATTTGTCCAAGAGATTATTAGATAGAGAATAATTTTCCATCCAAAATCATTACTTAAATGAATCGCATGGTATCATCGCCTGATTAAATAATTTCGGGCTCACTCGGCAATGCAATTCCGAGGTTTTACGGGTACTAAACGGATTCTGCCGTAGTAAGGAACAAAAAAACTCGTTCTTTGTTTCTAATCAATTGACTTAAATATATTTTGATGCGTTTTTTTTTTTTTGTGGGATGGGAAATCCATTTACGGACGAACGGTGTCGGACTCCCGCCAACTAAGTTGACGTCCTACCGACTAAAACCTCTCCCTGTGGGTGGGTTGGAGTAGTTACGTAAACCGTTCCGTGTACTGCGACCCATTGGATCTATTATTGTACCACCTGATAAAGGTAAAATTGTGAATTGGTCTTGAAGATATGAGGCTGCCAGATTTGGGCCTTTTACGCTTGACTTGATTCTGATTCAACATGCTCAGCAGTTTTGCTGACTGAGACCCCTCAGAATGAAGACCAAGCATTTCGGGATCTGAAATATCAGACGCCGTGGGGTCTTGAATGTAACGGTAAAGTACCGTTGTTTAATATGATACATACACATCATAATCTTCGGCTTTTGATTCGTTGAAATTCCATTTACTATTAGCAAGCTTGTTAAACTAGATGTAGTTTTGCTTTTTCTATACATAAACTATACATTAGAGTAGTTTTTATGTAGTTTTGGAAAACTACGCGTAGTACATGTTTTTTTTTTTTAAGAAATGTCAAAAATTCATTATAAATATATCAAAAGAGAAACTTTTTTCTGTTTTAGAAAGAAATCTTTTATTTTAATGATTTCTGCATTCAATCTTACTTCCCATATATGGCGATTTATTTTTTCGGACAAATTAGAATTTATATAGGTATCACAATCACAAAAATAGTTAATTCATTCGATACGGCACAGCACCACATCGCATCGCATCACATCCATCCATATAGATAAGATTATAAAATACAAATATTTTAAAATTATACAATGACCTAAGTATAAAAATTGTGTGTTTGCATATGTAAATATTGATTATTTGTAAATATATATATATATATATAAATACTGTTTTTTTGGTATTGTTTGTACATTATTATTGGTACAAGTACAAATATAATATATTTATAATCAACAAATTAAAATGATTTTCAAAAAAAAAAAAAAAAAAAACAAATTATATTGATTTAGATATAAACTAAAAGTTCATGAGTTTATAATTAATAATTGTACATATTCGTATAATGTATACAAACTCTGTGTATATATAATCAATAATAATATTTATTTGTGATAAAAAAATATTCAAAGAAATCAACAATCTCTCACATTTCATTATCATCATCTTTATTATCGTTCATCGTTTCCATATCTATAAATAATATACTACATATATTTATATATATTCTGATATTAGTTATAGTTTATGGTTTAGTATATATAATGGTTTTAAAAAATACCAATAAAACATAAAATTGAAGGTCAATTAAATTAGCGAACGATATATGTATATAAGCGTATTTGTTTACTATGTAAAATAATGCATAATATTGAAGAGGTAAATACTCGTATATAAATAAAACTCACTTTATAAACAGCATAAAATATTTTTGTACCTTTTATAAAAATCATACTATAATGAATCGCATTTTAAAAAGCATAAATATACAGCGATGGACAATGAAATTGAATCAAATGTGAAAAAGTTCGTTAAATTCTCCAAAAACTATAGGTTTTATTTCAAAAGGCAAATGTGTAATTATAGTTGATTTACGGAAAAAAATTGTGTAGGTGATTAAATTAAATAAAAGAAGCACAAACCTTAGAAACCTCCTTTGGGTAGATTATCCAACCTAAATATGTCAATGGCATAAATGATCATACCGCGGGGCAATCATACTCCAATATAAAGGACGAACAAAAAAGTGTAATATACTGAGCACGAATATAATACGGATTAGATATAGTTCACATGACTCACAAAAAATAATACCCATTGTTAAATTGGCCTTATTAATGATGTAATCAAGATAAGCCTTAAAATTTAATTTTCGTTCAACATAAACACCATCAAGATGACGTATATATTGTCAACAACATTACAATCAAAATGATAATCAAAGTTTAAAGTATCATTTTTACGTGTAATAAGAGTCATTACCTTACACTTGTCTTTATTTAATTTAATAATAATATGTTATTATTAATGCACCAATTTAAAAAGAAAATTAAATCATATTGTAAAAGTTGGGAATCACCAGTTGATTTAATCGACGAGCTGAAGTTTTTTTTTGTATCGTCTATGCATAAAACCTGAGGTACCCTAGATGTAATCCCAAAATGTCTAGACTGAACATCATTTATAAGTACACGCAGCAAGACCGATCACTTAAATGGGATTCAATCCACATAACAGCACAGTTTATTCCCAAAGCACATCTTCAATATGTTTTTTTTTAATAATATGACATGTGCGAGTTTGTCAAAAGCCTTGTACTAAAATCCATAAAGACACAGTCAATCTGTGTCCCAATATTATCTTGGATCTTCCCCGAACAAAGCCATGCTGTTGAGGGCAAATAATTAAAAGACCTCCTAAGATTAAATACAATAACATCAGTAACAATATACTTTTGCAAATAATTTAGGGATGCAAGAATTAAGTCGAGTAATATATAGGATGATAATTAGACACATTAATACGGCCACCACACTTATAATTTGGAATAATAAAATTTTTCTTCCACCGCTGATATCAGGAAAACATCCAATCGAAAGGAATTTATTAAACAAAATGGACAATGGTGCAATGAAATGAAACTATCAATACATTTAATAAGGACAGTTGATGGTAGACCACACGAATATTTAAGATCACATGTTCGTGTTATAAACATCATCACTATATATACATCATCACTATATACATATACTATATACTGACTGTGTAAAAAAAACTGTATCACTGTATAGTGACTGTATTCAAATAATCAAATGATTGAATTAGTTCCCGTTCAATGTTATTATCAATTGACATCGGATTGTTATAAGATTTTTCACAAAAAAACTCGACTGCAAATAAAATACTAAGCTTTGCCGGGTGCCGTCTCCAAATATATTGTCAAAATGCATTCTGGTAGGATATCCGATGGTACTTCTTTTATTTTTTATAAATCTCCAGAATTCCTTAGATAGATTATATCGTGAGAGATTAGATTCCAATTTATTAATATATACTACTGTGTACAAATAGGAGTAAGACTTTATTTATAACTGTTGAAACTTTATTTATTCTTCTAAACGTAAATCATTACCCTCAAAATGATCCCCGCCTGATGCAATGCAACTATGCCAACGCTTTTTCCAATTTTCAAAACATAGTTTTCGTCTTCCGGAATGGCCATCAGTTCCCTCTTCGATTCGGCTTTTATCTCTTCAATCGTGTCCAAACGGTGTTCTGTAGCGATTTGACTTTTCTGCGGCACAAAACAACAATATCAGCATGCTCTCTAGTAGTCAATCGACGATTTCGCAACACCAATTCTTTGATTTTCTTGGCGTGCAGCTCATCAGTAGATGTTCTTGGTCCCCTTTGATGTGGTTTGTCTTCAACGCCATAACGACCTTCTTTGAAAAATTTGTGCAACTGAAAACACTTGCTCTGGACATCGACTTCTCACCAAATGCCTTCTGCACCATTCTGAGCGTTTCGGCTACCGATATTTCATTTCGCGAACAAAATTTAATGCTACTTCTTTGTTGAATAATTTCAGACATTATCAAAAATTAAACAAATCGAATAAACAACTTTTCTTTGTTCACACCTACACACGTAACTACTACAGCAATGAAAAAATTGACGTAAAATTTGTCAAAAATTTCAATAACAGTACTACGAACGTAAAACTAAAAGCATTTGTCCAAATAGATAAACCAGGAAAGTTTAAATTGAAAAGTCTTACTCATATTTGTACACAGTAGTATGTGGAATATTTATCAATGATTAAATCTCATTAAAACGATCACATGCATAACGATAATTAAAAAAAATCTAGGTCACTTAAGGGCACACACAATAAATCCGACACAATGTATTTCTATCATTATGTGTGCTTTTCTAAGTTCATTATCAAGGCTGAACACAAATTTTTTCATTGACATTGATAGTGGAAAATCGGTTATATATCTTTCAAATTTCATATTCGGGCGATTTTTATGATTTTATTTTATGAAATATACGACTCTGGGATGTACCATATATAATAAAAATGGCAACCTAAAATTCTTACGAAATTTTGGGATCGTGGATTCGAATCCTACTGAAGACATAAAATATGTTATGACACCGTAAAAGCCACAAACAGAGAGCTCGTTGTTGGACGCTAAAACCATATTGTTGGTTGTAAAGCGAAAAGTTTATTTATCTTTTTTTTTCTTTTATGAAATATTAGAAATGAATTGACTATATTCAAATGATTCGAAGAATATATCCAATGGCATTTAAAACCAGTCATTCATAAAATATGAAATTTAGAAAAATTCGATTTTCCGGAAAATTTAGTTCGTTGAACGCTCAGATTGGTTTCCATAGATTATTAGCTAATTATGCGCATGCTGCGACTTTCATAATATCCTCATAAACAATTTGACGAAATATTTTCACCCTTCCTCCCCGTGATATATTCTTAACGGCGTTTACAACTTTTGGAATGCATAAATAAAAATTTTTTTTTTCAGCGGAAAGTATTTTTCTTTGCATTATTGACTTTTTGACATTATTGACCTTACGATTGCTCTATATATTATATTATTACTTGTTTATATAAACTCGCTTAATTAAGCTTTAATATGGAAATAAGTTTTTATTTTATTAACTAAAACGCATTCTAATTGGGAAAATCCTAATACGACTACTGATAATTTTGCTTAAATGAGGATTGTCATACAAATGTTATTATTCTATTTGTTGCTTCCCCGTGTGTTGCTACTCAACCAAGTGATTTCTATATGAATTTTAGTAAATTTTAAAAGATTATACGAATATTATTTTAACAAAAAATGTCATCACAATCTGTTCATCACTGTATAACCTTTATATAGATTCTATTATAAATGTTTTTCCAAATTTCTGGTTTTGTATTGTTATATACATATATTAATAAAAATAAAATGTTGATTTACAATCCGTATATATTTGTCATTTATGTATCCATAAATAAAGATACAAATATTATATTGTATTAATATAACAAACGACCAACGCACAAGCCACACACAAGGTCATGATTATATCGCATCTCGATTTGTTTTTAGTTAAAAATTAAAAAAATGTTAATATTTTTATTATAATATAATTTTATAATTTTATATATTTATTGCCCGTATAATATCTCTGTACTATATATTTTGATAGTATATATAGTATTTGACTTTTAACATTTTTTTTTATTCTTGAAAATTCAAACGTTTTTAATTGCCTCTATCTGATTATTATTGTGTTAAGTTAATTATAACTTGAAATAATAAAATTAAACAAAACAAACAAGTTTTAGATCAATTATCATATATAAAAAAAATTATATCTAGAAATATACGTAAAATATACAAAAAAAATTCACATTTTATGCTCCTTTTCTTTATATATTAGGTTGTCTAAAAAGTATTTATAATTTTTTTTACAAAATTCAAACGATTTTTTTATATATTTCAAATGAACTTTATTAAACCAAATATGCGCCGTTTTGATCGATGACCCTTTGCCATTTTTCTGGTAAAGACATTATCCCATCACTGTAGAACTTCTGTGTTTTCTGGCCAAAAAACTGATCCAAGTGCATTTTGCAGTCCTCTGCGGAATTTAATTTAAAACCATTAAGGGAGTTCTGCAGAGACCGGAACAAATGATAATCTGAAGGTGCAAGGTCCGGGCTATATGGCGGATGGATTAAAACTTCCCAGCCAAACTCTCTCAGTTTCTGCCGAGTCATCAAAGATGTGTGTGGTCTGGCGTTGTCATGATGGAACACAACACCCTCTCGATTGATTAATTCTGGACGTTTTTTTTAATCTCGTGCTTCAATCTTGTTAATTGTTGACAATAGAGATCGGAATCAATGGTTTGACCGGGTGCTAGTAATTCATAATGAACGATTCCTTTCCAATCCCACCAAACAGAGAGCATTACCTTTCTTGGTGTTAATCCAGGTTTTGCTACTGTTTTAGGAGCTTCACCCTTCTTGGACCACGATCTTTTTCGTACATTATTATGGTATGTGATCCATTTTTCATCACCTGTAATCATTCGCTTTAAAAATCACTCGATTTCGTTCCTTTTAAACAGCGTTTCGCAAATGGAAATTCGGTTCATTAAATTGTTTTGTGTTAATTCATGTGGTACCCAAACATCGAGCTTTTTCTTGTATCCAGCCTTTGTTAAATGGTTTAAAACTCTTTGGTGATGGATGTTTAGTTCTTTAGCGATATCATGACGGCTTACGTGTCGATTTTCTTCAATTTTTGATATGATTTCATCGACTTTTTCAGTGATTGGTCGACCAGAACGAGGTGCATCTTTGACATCAAAATTACCGGAACGAAATCGAGCAAACCATCTATAGGCTGTTAATTTTGATAAAGTTCCTTCACCGCAAACTGCACAAATTTGTTCATGTGCCTGCGTTGCATTTTCACCTTTTTCATAAGAAAATTGTAAAATGTATCGAATTTTTCCACTAATTTCGCTCATCTTTAATGCACTACAACTTTTAAATGACTAAACAAATTCAATTTTTTTTTTTTTTATCTACGAAATGTCATCTTTCGAACATATGTTAGTGTTAATAGTGTTGCCTGATCTGATTAGTACTACTTGAAATATTCAATTATAATGACATCTATTTATAAAAATTATCAATACTTTTTCGACAACCTAATATTTGAGGTTTATGTGTGAATTATTATTATTTTTATTGTTTATAGTCAAGTTCATTTAAATTAATTTCTTTTAAAATATACTTATAATGGTACTACATTGAATTTATTATATCATCTGGAAATATGGGTCAATATTTTTTTGGAATTGAAAATCCATTTATTACTAGAATTCCGTCACTAGAATTCCGTCACTAGAACGTCATACCGACTAAAACCTCTCCTACGGGGTTGGGTCTATTATTGTACCGCCATTAAGATCTATTATTGTACCCCTTTTCTTTTTACTCATCGGTCCGCAATTAGGAAATTGATTTATTGCAAAGTTTTTATATCCAATTTCACGGATAAAGTCTTTTTGTAGATATATCCTTCTTTTTTACAGAGAGCTGGACATTTTGCGAGTATGTATGTGCTCCATAGTCTCACTGTCCTCATTGCAGAATCTAAATTGCTCACTCCCATGTGTTTTTGTGATGGTATAGTTATTTTTTTTGATGGGAGGGGAAATCCATTTACGGACGAAGTGTCGGACTCCCGCCAACTAAGTTGACGTCTTACCGACTAAAATCCCTCCCTGTCGGTTGGAGTAGTTGCGTAAATCGCTCCGTGTACTGCGACCCATTGGATCTATTGTACTCCCTGAAAAAAAATTAAATATTGAATTGGTCTCGAAGACATGAGACTGCCAGACTTGGGCATTTAACGCTTGACTTGATTCAACATGCTCAGCAGTCGTTGACTGAGAGCACTAAGAATCAAGACCAAAGATTTCGGTATCTGAAATGTCAGACGCCGTTTCTTGAATGAAACGCAGTGCCGCCACTACATACAAGATATTGTTGCGAATGACCCAGGCGCCGTTGTCAAGCGGTGCTGTAAACGATTAGATATTTTAAATAATATAAAATTTCTGTTCTAAAGAAAATTATTGAAACAAAACCGACACACAAATAGATTAAACTAAGACTTACCAGATATTTCCAAAATTAGCAAAGCAAATTGGGGTGTTGTAGGACTTTTATAGCAACTGCGGGACTTCTGGTAAGCCTATTTACAATCTATTTACCAAATAACTTTTATCCTTTTCAGAAATATATTTCAAATACCAAAATGAACAACATGTCAGCTAATGTGGTAAATATGTCATTCAAACGCAGTCACAAATACACTAACAAATGAGAATTTAATCGTCTTAAAACCATTTATGCATTTACCGATCATGTTTCCGGGCGCTATATTTTATTATTTGAGCCAGGTACCTACATGGGCTAAAACGAGCCTGATGAAACGGTAAAATACCGTTGTTTTATTTGATACATTACGATACACATCATAATCGTCGGCTTTGGTTCGGTTGGAGTCCATTTACTGTTGGACTTGTAGTTGAGGATTGGTTGGTCAGCCATTGAAGAGCCTCTTTCGGTTCATTGCAACCTAAGCTCTCGCCCCACGTCAAGGTGACTTCCGAGCGAGAGTGGTATAGCTATACACGGCGCATGTTCCGTGAGAGTCTAGTAGAAAACTTAAAGTTGTTCTTTCGGCAAGTTCAGAACGCGCTCAGAGCTCTTTTTGTATTTATATTAAGGAATTTTATAAGCATTCAAAAAAAGCTTAATAAGTCACCTGTTCTGATGTTGTCCCAGTTTCCCTTAACCTTTTCAATTGCTTCCATTTTGTTTTTTTTTTGGTAAACCCACGGAAGTGTGATGAACCATAATATATATTGTCCAATATAAAATATATCGTTTAAAAATATGAATAAAGGCAAATTATATGTATATAGGGAGTTCTGTAATGATTTTCATAACGGAAGATTTTTATAATGTACCTTAAAGAAAATTCTTCACTTTTTCCCAAAAAAAACGACTTCAATGACGGTTTGGCCGGAAAATTTTCAATATTACCTGTCGTATCGTTTTGTTAACAATAATCCAGCATCAATTAAATTAAATATATATATTTATAATTAATTATCATCGCGCAAGTTGAAATTGAAAAGAGTACATTTTCAAAACAACGTTAACATTTTGTTGCCTACCTCGAATAAACCATAGATATAATTATTTTTTTTTGCATTGCATTAAGTAATTTTAAAAAGTCATTAGAAATATTTAATATTGAATATGTATATAAATAGAAAATGAAAAATGTTAATTAAAAATTGCATTATCATTTTTATTAAATTGTATAATTAAATCATTATGTGCATTAATAAAAATAAAAAAAAACAAGTTATCTGAACTTTTCCAAATCGCATAATTAAAATAATGCGTAAAAAGCGGATTAAAAATATTTTATATATATATATATATATATATATATATATATATATGTAAGGTTATTTTTGTTATATATATATCAACAATATCAGTCAGTATATTGCAAGAAACAGAACAAGAGCTTCGAAATACGGTGACCACCTCTCCGGGTTTTGGCATACGATTTCCCGGCTCCGGGATTAAGAGACAATTCTCCGGGTTTAGTATATACTTTAAAAAAAAAATAAAAATATTTTAATTGGGCTATTTATTGTTAACTTACTTTACTTTAATGCGCCTACAACCTAAAATTGGTTTTGGCGTCCATCAGCAGCAGCCTTCTCCAACCGGGCCTATTTGCCGCCAAAGTCCTCCAACCGGGTCGTATTACCGCCAGCCGTAACATAGAAAAACGCCCATTCACTGTTAAAGGGCGCTCTAAATTGGAGAACTTTCTTAATGTAGAATACAAATGTATACATTAACACAATGTAAAGTTGACGACGAAGTTAAGGTTGATGTGACGCTTTAGTAAATCTATTTTCTACTTTATAACAACCTCAACCACACAACCTCAACATAATTCATTAAAAAAAACGTATATTTCAGTCAAAGTTGAAGTCAATTAAGTCCATTCTGTTACAAACAACTTTGATGTTGAGGTTGAGGTGTCAGTTAAAGCTTGTGTTTCTCGCATTATAGCGATAGTTTCACGAAACTTTGTCACGCGCGAACTCCGTTGTCTCCATATATATATAGAATATAAATATACTTTTATTATGATTTAATTAAATATATCAGGTGGGATGAAAAGTTCGTAAGCTGAAACATAAATGGCGCTACAAGCATAAAATCCATATGATTTTAGTTAGCCCTAACCATCAAAAGATACGTGTATACCAGGTAAACCGGTTAATGTTCGCCGTTTAGAGAGAAAGGGAAAAATCAAATTTTTTGTGGGATGTTACCAAAGAGGGTGTTACCGACGAAAACATCATAAAAGTCCACAAAATAATTTTGGATAAGCGTAAAGTGAAGTTGTTCGAGATATCTGATATTCTAAAGATATCAAAGGAACGTGTGTTGGGCATATTCTGAATGCATATTTAGATATGCGAAAGCTCTGTACGAAGCGGGTGCCGCGCGAGCTCACAGTCGACCAAAAACAACAATGAAACTACGATGAAAAAATTTCATGAATTGAGCTTCGAATTTCTTCCGCATTCACCGTATTCTCCAGATTTGCGAAACTGAGGCTGATTGTGAGGCTACAAAGACAAATCTTATTATAAAACTGATATAGAAAAATTGTATGAAGGCTATAATCGTTGTATCGTCCTCGAAGGCAACTATATTGAAACGAACTTTTCAGTAGTCCAACTGTAATATTATTCAAATATTGCAAACAATAAGACAATTTAAATATTTTTTATAATCTATTTTAATTGATAGAAAATATACTGCAAAATAAATTATTGTAAAGAAAATCCGGTGCTGTACGGCAATGCAACTCGAACACAGAATATATATAGAGATGAAAAATATATATATTATCTTTAAAGTGGTTAATATTTGTAATATACATACACTATACTTATAAATACTTATATCTTTATATACAAAAGACTAATTTAGTTGTTTCTATATATTCACTGTATATCTAAATATATCTATGTGCAATTATTGAATTCTATATATATATATATTGTTCATTTATGTAATATAATTATGTTCAATTATAAATGATTTTGAAAGAGCTATAAAAATGTGCATAAAAATATGCATGAAATCGATGTGGTGTGATTGCAAAATTTTTGATATAAAATTTAACTTTATATATGTGTATATAGTATATGTTGATGAATTTAACATTTAACAGCATTATAACAGTATGTTTCGCTAAATATGTGCTTATTCTTTCGTTGAAATTGATCATCATGTTGATGAACTATACCCGCAAATATCTGAATGCAAGATCTTCAATACTGTATATATAGAACTATATATTCTTAATAATTACAAAATATACGCATGGTTGGGATTTCCTTTCCTTCGAACTATATTTCAATTTTTATATACGTATATTAAAAAGAGTTCTCTGTGGTTATTTTTTATAAAAAAAAATTATGTTAAAGTTGCAACAGTTTTCGCAGTATACAACAATTTGATTGCATGTAATATATTATCCCATTGTATCTGGTTATTTCACATAGTGTGGATTATTAGCTTAAATACCATATAAGCTATTGTAATTTATATATACGTATAGCACAAACACCTAATATACATTATTTATATACATATTTTAAAAATATTATATTTTTTTTTATATAAAATATGTTTTTTAAAGTATATAAAACATATATAATTGTATATAAGTATATTGAATTGAATTAATTGAATTTGAATTTATAAATGCATATAGAAAAAATAATATAAATTTAGTAATATGGAATTTATACATAAAAAAGTATTTAGGTTATTTAATTGCACTTTCAATTTATATGTATTTATTATATTTTTTATACAACTATTAGTACTCTATAGATTACAAACTATGTATATGAATATAGATTGGAGGTAAAAAATATAGTTTTACATTATATAGTGAATGAAGTAAAAAAATTTTGATTGATTGCATTCATTCTTGATGGAGATCTCGAGCGCATTGTGGCATTGTGTTCAGAAATTCCATTTTCCTACATCTCAGTTTAGAAAAAAAATTCTTCGAATTTGTTTTTATGGTTCGTTACTACGGCAGAATCGGGATAGCGCCCGTAAAACCTCGGAATTCTATTGCTGTGAGCCCGTATAACGAAATGACTTAATCAGGTGATGAACCTATCATGCGTTGAATATACATTTAAGTGATTTTGGCTGGTCAAACTTTAATTATATGTGGATTCATTTATGAAATTTTGAAAATAATAGAAAACGTATGAGAGAAAAAACAATTTAAACTGAAAAACTGTAAGAAAAAATAACTCATATATTTTGAAACAAAATTGTCCAACTTGCAATTTTGAGGTGGATGATTCTTTTGATAGTTTGAATGAAAGTATGAAATTCTTAATTTAAATGATTGATAGTCATAAGAAGGGGGAAACGCTCTAACTCTGGGAGACTGTTCCATAATCTTGATGTTGTTGTGGAAAAAATGAATTTCCAAATCTGTTAGTTCGATAAAAGTTAATAGATACTGTTGAGTATGGATGTGCTGTTTGAAAATTTCGTGAATTATAAGCGAAGTTATTGGGCTCAGGCATTAATTTCAAATTTTCATTATTTACATTCATGGAATGATAATATTTATAAAATGTGCATAATGAAGCTACTGCAGTTCGTCTATGATCCAATAATTCAATGGAATTTGTTTTTGTTTCATTTCTGATCAGTCAGAACGCATGGTTTTCCATCCTGTCACTAAACTGCGTAGTGTAGTTATTGGTGAACCCACCCATATGTAAGAATTGTATTCTAGAATGCGTTCTTATAAATGCATTATAAACTGGTCCTAAATTTTCAGAATTAAGGAATTCCTTGGATCTTCTTAAAAATTCAATGCGACCAATGGCTAACCACCTGGTATGAATATTTTTGGGATTCGAAAATTGGTTATTTGAGAACAACTGAAATGTGGTTAGGAATAGAATAACCAAACTTGTGTAATCGCTACGGGCCCGGTTAAATTATTATCTTCGTATATAAGGAAGATATTCAACTTCCAAAATTAAAAATACATAATTTCCATGGTTCCACCAAAGTGCACTTGGACTAGCTAATAATGTGAAATTTTTCCTAAGTCTTAAACTGATCTTTGAGCTATAACATTGTGGAATTGGTAGGATTGCGGAAAGCTACGGAAATCCTATTTTCCCTCATCCAAATTTTGGAAAAAAGTAAAAATTCTTCAAAAGAGCAAAGAAATGGCTAAAAAGTGTAAAAAGTTAATAATGCAAATATTTCATTATTTGTATGAAAAAAAAATCAATTTTTATTCGATTTTTAAAGGTAATTCACACAATTTCCGAGGATCCAGACGTTGTTCGTGTGTACGTTCAGATACTCAAATCGGTTTGTAAAAATTGGTCCAACCAATGGCGGTTTATTATATAGTTTGGAAATGATGAACTCTAATGCTTTAAGATGATTTTCTATGAATAACCGGGCAATGCATATATTTTTGGGGTTCGAAAAGATAGGTTATTGTATGGTAAAACGGTTTGCAATAGAATAACCGCAAACCTATGGGATTCAAAAGATATTCAAATTGGCCAGCAGTCGCAACTCGTACAGTTAAATAATCTATATGATAGATAACATTATTATTATTAAATTTATTAACGTTTGTGTGATTTATTAACTTATTTTTTACTTTATGGATTCGAACCCGGGTTCTTTCGGAATGAATGACACGGCACGCTTGCAGTTACACGATTTTTAGCTCCTTAAATATAATGTTATATAAGTTGGTTTCATAAAATACTATTTTAACTGCATAAAATACAATTTTTCAGGTAAATAGCTTTAAATGCAATAATCCAGAAAATTAGTAGCATTGTGTTTATATCTCTAGAAGACTATTTTATGGCTTTAATCAGCTTCATGATCAGCTTCATGATTTTGGTAATTCTAAAAGTTGTTTGTCGGATGTGTTCGTAACTATATTTATTTCAAATCAGAGAATTTTCTCTGTCTGTATATCGATTACTTTCAGATAATTAGTTGCAGGCGATATTTTGCTTTATTTTGGCGGTTTAATTCCTAATTCTTTAACTGCCATTTACACTAATTCAACATAATTTATCTGTATCAGTAAAGTAACTGAAAACTGTATTAATTCGTTGCCATTGACAAAATATCAGCAATATTTCTGTTGCTGCGAACTAATCAACAAATTAAGATTGCAAAACCTTGCCGCAGCAAAAAAATATTTCCATAATTCAACTTTAAAATAGTTACTAAAATTCAGCTAATTTATGGCTGCCACATAACGTTCTAGCAACAATTTTTTTCTGCAGAAACTAAATCCTCTACTTGCGGGTTCTACTTTGCGGGTAAGTCATTCAACTTTTAAAGTTGGAAAAAAGTGAGTTTTAAGGTGCCACTAAAGTGGAACAGCCACTAAAGTGGAACAGTAATTTGAGAGATTCTTTAGAAATCCAATTTTCCCTCATCCCAGCTTGGAAAAAACTTAAATATAGAGGTTTAATTAGCATTTTACAATATAATTTAAGCTCAATGCTAAAATAAATAATAATAATATAAAAGGTTATTAAACCCTTTTATACTTTTACTTTTCCTTAACCGTAAATAAATAAACAAACAAAAAAAACTTATATTATTATCTATATAATTATGTGATAATTTTATTAATTTAACGTAAAATCAGTAAAAAAAATATTTGCAAGGTTATATTTTGATATGTTTTTTTTTTTAATTTTAAATTCGTCATTCATTAAAAATTCATTTATCCGCATTTTTGGAAATTTGTTTTATTTTGTGCCAATAAATTATATAAAATAAATATATAATAGTTTGAATAACGCAATCGAATTATACTTTACTATAAATATACATATTTTAATTGCTTCCGATATATTATTGATCAATAATATTATTACCATTTTTAACTGATGACAAAAAAAACGTTTTAAAAACCCTCATCTCTTATTGCTTAATTTTTATTATTTATGTTCAGTATATATACAAAGAAATTTAATTAAAAATACTGCTCAAAGTCTGTTAAATAAAAGATATACCCTTACTTATTTACTTTTATGCGCCTACAACCTACAATTGGTTTTGACGTCCATCAACAGTCGTCTCCAACCGGACATATTCATCGCCAACGTCCGCCGTCCGGAAAAACCGAGAGCCGGAATGTTCGATTCAACTTCATATTGCCACCTGCCCCGTGGTCTTCCAATACTCCTTAATCCACCTGGCTTGCTGTCCAGCATTTTTGACGGTATACGATCGCAGCACCTCATGACCAAACCAGCTCAAACGGCCAATCTTGATACATCGAACAATATATCGGGTTCGCCATACAATTTATATATTTCATGGTCGTATCGCCTTCGCCATCGTCCCTTTTCCTTTTCAATTGCTCGAACCAGTGTTGGTTATTATAACTTTACTTTCAGTATTTTACAATGTCTTCGAGAAGAACATCTTTCGCAAACCGTAAAAGACCTTGTTTCCTGAAGCAATCCGGGATTGAACTCAGCTCAGCTAAATCATTTTCACTGTTTATGCCATTTCCAAGGTAACTAAACCTGTGCGCAGTTTCATATTTGTTCTGACGACCAATTAATACTGTTTGATGTTTTATTCCATTTCGGAAGCTTCACGTTCAGTAAGAACGCCTTTTTAACGGCACCCATATATATTTCAACCCACTGCGTCAATGTCATAGCCGAGTGATATTGAGCAGATGAAGCGAAAATTGTGCTATTGGTGTTAATGGTGTTAACACATTGGTATTGTCCAATAACTTCCTCCGCATATATGGTAAAAGGCGCTTGTGCAACACATAAACGAGTACATTGCATTCAGTGTACATTGCATTCAGCAGGGAAATTCCCCTATAATTGGAACACTCCACTCTGTCTCCCTTCTTGTGTATATTGGCACAATTACAGCAAACTTCCACTCCTGATCTGGTATAACTTCGCATAGTTCCAAACATGCACAATTAGCTCGTATATATCATTCCCCACCATATTTTAAGAGTTCATCAGATACGCCGTCAGATCCAGCTGCATTTCTATCCCATTGAGCTTCAGAATGACTGCTCTGGTTTTCTCATATGTTGGTTCCGAAATTAGTGCTTGTGCTGTTTGGTACAGAGGCTCGATTTCGTCATTTCTACCACTTGCGTTGCTTGCCGTAAGTAGATCTTTAAATTACTCATCCCATCTCTTGATGATGGCCCTTTATTTATCCCGCATAATCTCGCCGCTGGTATCCTTACAAAAAGGGGTTGTTGTTTTGTAAATCCGCTTGTTACAGATCTTATTCTCCTGTAAAAATTTTTACTTTCATCAATGCTGGACAGCCTGTCTTTATCCTGCCAAAAATCCCACTCATGACCCATTTTCTTGTTTCGGAATAATTTACGTTCAATGGATCTTTTGGTTCGGTAGTCATCCATGGCAGTTCGTGTGGCACGCTGGAGATATTTTAAATGCGCTTGGTTCTGGGTTCTTCATGAACCGTTTTATATTCGTCATCGAACCATCCATTTCTGACCACATCAAGTTTCCACATTATTACGGTCTCCGCTGCCGCCGTTTTGGATACAATTATACATACCCACAAAAGATAAATCCACATATTTATTAATTTGGAAATTTTTAAAATAATATATGTGTATGTTCGTTAAGAAATGTCTATACCATTTTCTTAAATGAAATATGGAAGGGCGATTGTCTTAAATGTCTTAAATGAAATATGGAAGGGCGATTTTAATCATATATTTTAATGAATTTTTTTAACTATATATGTTTTAAATAATTATAATAAAAAACCATATTTTTTTTATTTTTTTTTTATTTTAGTCACATCCCAATCAATGAACCACTTCATATAAGTGTAAAATTGTATAATATAATCATTTTATTAGTGGACGTAGCATTATTACTGGCACGATGGATGTATATTACAATAATAGCATTAATTCGAATAATTATACCGATACGAGAAGTTTCCGTTAAGGGTGAACTCATTTTGGTATGTATTATATGTGCGTTTTTTAGCGGTGGTCGCAATTACACATATATAGTTTTATAGTTTCATAAATAATAATTATTAATTTAATTTCGTACAGATAACAGGAACAGGACATGGAATTGGAAAAGAATTGGCATTACAATATTCAAAATTAGGTGGTAAAATTATTTGTATAGACATTAATGAAAAAGGAAATGCAGAAACGGTCAAAGAAATCAAAGATCGGGGTGGAGTTGCATATGCATTTGTGTAAATATATTTATTTATTAAAAAATTAAAATAATACAGTATACGAAGCAGGGTGTTCTGCTTGACCCCTACAAGCCGCATACCAAACGTAATTCTGAAACTATTTCTAGCAAAAAATCGTTTCGGGATGAATGGTCAGACTTCAACCCCTTTCGAGTTACAGGGCGTTGGAAAAATTCTGTTCATTGAAAAATATGGATTCATTTATTAACTTATAATTTCCAAACCGTTTAAGCTAGAATAAAAAATAGACACTCTATTTAAAGGTAATTGAATTACCTTTAATTTTGCTAGGGATGCAATTTTTGCTATCCAGTTCCCGTTTGGAGTTATTCATGCTCAAAGTGAAAAAATGCCGAATTTTTCCATCAACTTTTTTAGAAAAATTAATTTTTCTCAAAATTTTCCGGGGTAAAAGGTTTTTTTTTCCTAAGTAACTTTTGTACGCCATAAAATTCCCTTAAAGTCCATCGAATTGTTGATTTTTGACGACACAAAACCACAAAAAATCACGATTTGAACAATAAAAATGTATAATTTTATTAAAAGATTAATTTTTAGGTTAAAATACTGTGAGTGAATTTTATGAATCCCTTTGTTTTAACAAAATTTAATGTAAAAATGTATTTTCTCAAAAAGAAATAATGTTTTTATTCAATTGTTCAATTCGTGATTTTTTTTTGCCGTTTTGCCATTACAAATCACGTAATAACTCTAAATTTATAATTCGCAGCGCTTAACTTTCTATGGTGAACTTTAAGGGAATTTTAATTGGGCACAAAACTTACTTAGGAAAAATAAAATGTTTACCGGAGAAGTTCGAGAAATATCAATTTTCTTTGAACCCTTGTAGTTTTTCAATGAACAGAATTTCTTCAACACCCTGTAACTCTGAAGGATTTGAAGGTCTTCCCTACTCCTCCCTCCCTTCCACAACGATTTTTGGCTGGAAACGGTCTCAAGATTACGTGGTATGCGGCTTGTAGAGGGTCAACCAGGGTATATATTTGTATATATCTTTTGATTATAATTAAAAAATGTTTTTTTTTAAATACCCAATTTCTTATTTTATCAACCCACACAGCTGTGATGTAACAAATCGTGAACAAGTTTTTGAAATGTCTCGTAAAATTAAACGTGATTTAGGTACGGTTAATATTCTAATAAATAATGCCGGTATAATGCCAACCCATTCAATATTACAACACACTGAAACCGAAATACGTAAAATATTTGAAGTTAATGTGTATGCTCACTGTTGGGTAAGTGCAACATTTATTAACAGATGGTTAATAAATTTTTGTTTGCGGAAACGGGTGTTATAATAAACAAAAACTTTTACATTTCCAAATAGATTATACAAGCATTTCTAAATGATATGATTGAAAATAATCGAGGGCATATTGTTGCATTATCATCCATAGCTGGTTTATGTGGTTTAAAGAATTTAGTACCGTATTGTAGTAGTAAATTTGCCGTTCGTGGTATGATGGAGGCATTAGAAGAAGAAATACGATGTGATCCACGTAGTCCAAAAATAAAATTCACAACCGTTTATCCATATATGGCGAATACCGGATTATGTAAACGACCTCATATGAGATTCACGAATTTAATGAGATTATTGGAACCGACAGAGGTAGCCGCTGGCATAATACAAGCACAACGTCGTGGTGTTGATAATCTATCGATACCCGGTTATTTACGATACACAGAAGTGTATGCAAGGTATTATCAATTATAATTCTCTCTACCATTTTATTGTTTTAATTAATTTTATTATTGTGTATTGTTACAGATTGTTTCCACATAAATGCGGTCAATTATTAGCCGATTTTTTGGATAGTGGTGTTGAGTCTGATTTATAAATGCTCTTTTTTTTTATGTCGTGTATGAACAAAAAAACAAAATTACAATTTTTTTTATACTAATAATAATAATAATAATAATCAATTAAAATAATACAATTAAATTTTCTAAGTATATTAAGTTATTATATTAACATCGCCACATTTGTACATATAAATACCAAATTTGTAACGATTGTAAAATATATATATTTATATATATGATATTAAATGGATAATTGTGATATATTTTGGTGTAAATTCTTTGTTAATCTTAATTCAGGTATTGATTTTTGTCTAGAAATTATCCGTTCACCATTCATGTATGGTTGAAGTACCATTGGTATTTCAATTGTACCGTCTGGTTTCTGGGGAAGGGTGAACGCGGACCGAAAAATGTTAAAAAAAAAACATATATGATTGTAATTAAATCAATAAAACAAAAACAAAAAAAAATATTTTTACTTGATAATTTTCCAATATAGTAATTAACATCCGTGGTATTGCACACGCTGTCCCATTAACCGTATGAGCATACCCATCATCATCCTCCTCCTTTGTTTTATCATCATCTGCTTTAATGCATATATTCAAACGTTTACTTTGATAATCCGTACAATTACTACAACTTGATATTTCACCATACATATTCCTTCCGGGCATCCAGGCCTCTATGTCATATTTTCTAGAAATAACAACAAAAAATGAAATGAAATCATACGCAATCATATTTTTTATCAAGGGGATATATTTAATATGGATTCATTTTATTCTTTTTCCACATCAGTCTTTGTCTTGCACCCATAACCCGAATTTCATTTATAAAACATTATACAGAATTTCATTAAGGTAAAATTATACAGAATTTCCTTTTCTGTGCCAATATATTGGGATTATGCATTAATACGTGCGGTTTTCTAAGAGTGGACGTTACTAGTATTATTTCGCGCCATGTTCATCCGTGACTATATTCATTTGAAAGATACTGTTATTGCGCGTCTTTTTCAGTACGTGTCATTTGATTGAAGCGTAAACAACATTTTTTTCTATTCATTCTATTCATGTCGAACTTTGTGCCAGAAAAAGTGTTTTTGCGAGGAGTTCTTCTTCATTACTTTAACATGAAGAAAAGTGCTACCGAAAGTCATCGTATTTTAGTAGAGGTTTATGGTGGTCATGCTCTAGCTGAAAGAACGTGAAGACGATGAACGACCCGGACAGCTAAAAAGGTTTGAAGATGAATAATTGGAGGCATTGCTTGATGAAGATGCGTGCCAAACGCAACAAGATCTTGCAAAATCATTGGGAATCAACCATTACCAGACGTTTAAAAGCATCGGGATTCATCCAAAAGCTTGGAAATTGGTTGCCCCGTATGTATTAAAGCCAAGAGATATCGAACACCGATTCTGTATGTCGGAAATGTTGCTTCAACGCCACTAAAACAAGTCATTTTTGCATCGGATTGTCACTGGTGTGGAAAAATGGATTCATTACGATAACCCCAAGCGCAAGAAATCGTATGTGAAGCCCACGGGCCAACCATTAACATCCACGGCAAAGCCGAATATCCATGGTGCCAATGTAATACTCTGTATTTGGTGGGATCAGAGGGGTGTGTTGTATTATGAGCTGTTGAAATCGGGTCAGACGATCAAAGGGGACCTCTACTGAACACAATTAATTCGTGTGAAGAGAGTGATTGCGGAAAAACGACCAGAATCTGCAACAAGACACGAATCCATAATTTTCCATCATGACAACGCTCGGCCACATGTTTCAAGACCGGTTCAAAACTATTTGGAAAACAGTGAGTGGGAAGATCTACCTCACTCGCCTTATAGCCCAGACATAGCCCCTTCTGATTACTACTTGTTCGGATCAATGCAGAATGCCCTCACCGGAATACGCTTCACTTCAGTACAGGGTATCAAAAATTGGCTCGATTCATTCTTCACCACACCAAGCGCCGGAGAAGTTCTTTTAGGATGGAATCGACAAACTACCAGAAAGATGGGCAAATGTTGTAGCTTCCAATGGACAATACTTTGATCATTGATTGTATAACCATTTTTTCACAATAAAGCCTTAATTTTCGAGAAAAAAACCGCATGAATTAATGCATACTCCCAATATTTTACAAACTATTGTCATGTTATGACTGCAGTGATATAACTACTATTGAATTACGATACCACAACGTCCACAAATGAAAAATAATAAAAATTACCTGTATGCCGGTGCACCTAATTCACATGGTGGCATATCCAATAGTAAAAAATTAAAATTGAATTTTTTAAATAAATTAATTTCTATATCACGAAAATATTCTAGCATTTCATTGGATTGCGCCGGTGTACACACTGAAAACATTTCAACTTTAGTAAATTGATGTACACGATAAATGCCACGTTCTTCTGTTAATCCCGATGTTTCAGCACGAAAACATCGACTTACGGCTATACATTTTACGGGTAATTCACTAAGGTTAAGCGTTCTATTTAAAAAGTATCCCGCTAATGCCATTTCAGAAGTACCCGATAAACACAATTGCTGTGTATGTGCTGTTGATGATGATGATGATTGTGACGCAAATGGTGTCATCGATGGTGATACGATTTTATACACCTGTAACAATTAAAAAGAAGATTTTATAAATAATGTGATTATTCCAGAGTTTAATTGCGATCTTTCTGTAGAATTTACCTATAAATTGATCAAAAAAAAAAAATTATTATACCTGATTACGATCTCCAGTTGTACTCATTCCACAACCTTCAATTATATTTGTAGGTAATATATCTGGAACTGTTATTAATTGAAAATCTTCTTTCAACAGCGAGTTTACAGTATATTTGATTAAAGCATGTTCCTGTGAACAAAATAAAACAAAAAAGTGTGTGTGTGTAATCATTTGAAATTTAGATATACTACGTATCATATAATAAATAGATAATATACAGGGTGCCATCCCGAATCAGACAAGTTCTGCACCTTCTGTCCAATTAAAATAATGTATGGCGACCCCATGTCTATCTCGCTTGGGTTTGGAGCTAGCCCGAAAAAAAGATTTTCTTAAAGTTCAAGGTAGTACGTAAATGTTATTTACCATATCTCGCAGTAACCACTTATCGGAATCTAATAATTGTTGTTGGAAAGGTATTTTAACTATCTTTAAACTCTTTCTAATAATAAAAACATTGACGACAGCCCGTATTCGTGCTATTGCTGTTCAAATACATGATATTTCAACGGATTTATGTTATTTTGCAACCGTAGAACTCTAGGGCTTTTACGTTTATTAGCTGTCGGTTTTTTAGGAAAACTTCTTTGATGTTTTAGAGCTTAAATTTGATCTACAAACTTTTAAAATGTGTCAACTGGTTTTAGAGGTATGACGAAAATGCATATATTTTTCAAAAATTTAAAACTGCGTATATAATAAAAATGTATTTGCTTACCAAATTTACTAAACTATTTATTAAATAATAAGATTTTGTGCCGGTTAAATTACCCAATTGATCTGTTCGTAAAATATTTAATTTTTTACATAAATCAGCAAAATTTTGTGGTTGTTCATTTTTTGAAAATTGTCTTTTTTCACCAAATGATTTCAGGATTTTCGGTGTTTCGCCATAATTTAATATTTCCGGATGTGTTTGATTTGGTAATTTTTTTAATTCATTTTCAATATCATATTGTAGTTGCTTAGGTAATTCATTTATTGAATTGCCCGTTGATGATTGTCGCCGGAATTCATCTAATAATTTTTTCAATTTATTTATATCGTATGCAGCACATCGTAATTTATTATTTTTATCAATGTTTTCAATATTGAAATTGTACTTCTTTATTAATTTATCGTATACAGTTTTTGAATTATCATTAAATAATTTTGGTAATTGGGCGGTTGTCCCGAATTCACGCGTTTTATTCATTTTTAAACATATTTCAATTTTTTTTTTAGGAATAAATTTCCAATACCAATTCAATGAAGTATTCAATTTATCAATTGAACATTTTTTTAATTTGATTATCATTATTACTAAGGATTTATTGGAATTTTAAATGTACACTCGCTGCTGGTGATTGTAAATTCAGATTAATATTTATAAAACATTTGAATTCGGTAAAATTTAATTAAAACTTTTTAAATATATATATAAATATAATTAATTTACATATTCTAATTAAAATTAAATTTACTATTAATTTTTAGTCGGCGTGTTGATAATTTGATTATTGATTTATTATTGTTATTGTTTTTATTATTATTGTTCCGTGTGTTTATACGGTAGAACATAAAATTGGTCGGACAAATAAAGTCGGGAAAATTGTATCGTATAATTGGTGACAAAACTAAAGTATTGCCTGACACTCTGACAGAGTTAGTTCAACAAAAAACGTATGAACTTATTTGATCTAAAATTTTTTATTTATTCACTGTTTTTCTTATATAAATACGTGTTTTTTTCGTTTGTTTTGCGTATGTGCATTTTTATGTTACCGTATTTTTAGTTTATCGTATAAATTGTGTACATAATTGGCATGACAAAGTTATACCGTTTTTACACCAAAACAACTAAAAATTCATCTTCAAATGTCCAAAAAGTAATTTGAGTTAGTTTAATTAAGGCTGGTTCACGCATGAGGGGCGAAGGTGGCTTTACAAGTGAGGGGTCGTGGTGCAAACATTTTATTTTTATATGTAAAAACAACAACAATTCCGAACCGAACCGGAGTGCACGAACATGTACATGTAAAATACAACAACAAATTTGTCTGCGCGTATTTATCCCGTACTCTACAAAAATTAAAAAATTAACTTTAAATTTTTACACCTCACCGCACTAACACATTCAAATTATTAATTTTTTTATATAAATAAAATTGATTTTGTTGATAAATCGCCGATAATAAAAACAACTCATAGCAAAAACCGTTCGCACAAAATCTCCTCATGTGTGAAGGGTCATCCCAAGGGTTTTTCTTTGAATTTTTACTAGACCCCGTGGTTTTGCTCCTCATGTGTCTTTAGCTTTAGTGTAAATTAAAGCCAACTACATCAAATTGTTTCATCATTTGAGTACAACTCTAAAAATTCAGATTTAGATTCATTTCAAGCATTGTAGTGTAATGTCAATACGATTATTTATCTAAACTAAATTTTAAAGTGTCAAATGTATATAAGCAAATATATATTTTTATTCAATTATAGAAGGCTATTGTTAACTGTTAACAACTAAACAAAATTAAAATTTCATTAAATGTAATTAAAAAAAAAAAAAATTAATGGAAACTATTTTGTATTTTTCTCGTGTAAATTCGAAGCAAAATTTAACTAAATATGTAGTTTGACACTTGATGGTAATTTTTTTTAGTTGCGGTGTAAAATCGCGATTAGTCGACTTATTTAGTATGCCGCGTATAAACGCACTGATTACATATATTTTTACAAAAACAAAAATTTACCAAAAAGTATCGGATACTGTCCTGCAGCAAGAACAATATAAAATAAGGAATTCCATGGGGATAGTATTTAAAAAAATAAAACTACTCGAATCCATCCACCGCGATGGCCTCTCTCTTCTGTCGTTTGGCAATATTGACCATTGGGTTATGATTAAAAAACAACAAAAAAAAAAAAATCTTGTAAAAAAAAGAAAAGACTCGATCAAAGGGATTTATTTTAACAAGCATCAAAGGGATGAATCATTGAATATTATCATTTTTTTTAATTTCAACGATTTAATTTAATAAATCAATAATTATTTATTTAATATTTATACGTTGAATGATTAACAACAACAAGTTTAACAGTTAAAAAATTTTAATTTGTATAGAAAAGTGTAAAGCGAAGTATTGAAGTATTGAATAATAGCCTTTGTGTTTAGTGAAATGATAACGCATAAAATTTAATTTCATCATGTTATTGAATATTGAATTCTTATTTTTTATTATTATTATTATTATAAATAATATATCAAATGTGCAGTAAGTTTTTTTTTTATCATTGATAATAGTATATTATATCTATAATAATTAGCTTTTATTATTTTTGTTATAGGTTAAAAAACTCGCATTCAAATTGCCTTGCTTTAAGAGGTAATTTTTCGGCAAGAAATAGTGTATTTTTGCAATGTGCAATTGCATATTCCGAACCGGTTGCATTCTGTGAAAAGTGTGCAAATAAATATATTACGAATGAAAATTCGTACAATGATTTATTAAATGGTTTTGACAAAATTGAAAATGGAAAGAATATAACGGCCTGTAAAGATTTATACTTTGATCAAAATCGAATGAATATCATTGAGACTTTATACGATTTATCAGTTAATTTGTGGTCTAAGGCGTGGTGCAAAGAATGTTACTATTGGGAAAACGGCCATTTAAATCAAACACTATCCAATTCAACAATTGATTTTTTAATCTATATTGATACTGTGAAAAAATGTATTGATGTGAATCGAAACTTGGATGTATGTGAAAAATGTTCGGCCAAATATGAAATGTTAAATAATTTTTACAATTCATTGACAAAAACATTGGGTGATAATATTTGCTTTGATTTAAAGGATAATGTACGTGTATGGGAGGGATATACATTATAGTTTCGTTAGAAACGTTTCTCAACAACTCAAATCTTCTAAATATTTAAATACAATTTTTTTTTTACACATTTACAGATGAATAAGACAAGATTGCATTGGTCAAAAGATTTAAAATGTACAAAAGATCGAGATTTTTCGCCAAATTTAAATTTCATAATAATAACATCAATTTTAATGGGAATTTCTGTGTCATTTTATGGAGGATTTTACATATATCGACGGCGCACCCAAATGTATGAAACATTAACAGAAAATGGTAAGGTTTTTTTTGTTTTTTTTTTTATGGCAATTTCAACTTAAAATTCCTATTCCGCGTACTACATAATTTCTTTGAGCAAAGGAGAAACACAAAAAAAGACACAATTTTTAATGCTAATGTTTTTTTCGATAAAATTCCCAGATTTGCCATCAAGTTCATTACCGACAACAGAAAATACGCCATCATTGTCACGGAGTGAACCAATTGTAACAAATAGACCAGAGAATGTTGGTAGAACCACACCGTTAATTTCAATTTAATAAAAAAAGAATACCAAAAATACAATAAAAATGACAATTTGGATGACTGAAAATTCGAGAAGTTCTGTAAGATTAAACGTTTTTATATGGTAAACATAGATTTTTTTTTTTTTTTTTATTTTATTTTTTCGAATACATATAAATGAATCTTATGATGAACCTATCTATAATATATAATATATCATTAACACTATAATATATGGGACAAAATCGAAATTTCTTCGTTGTTGTGCCTTATTGTACCGGATGTGTAATAATTATATATTTTGTGATCATTTTTCATTTGTAATATTTTTATATATATATAGAAATTTTTAAAGATAAGTTAAAAATTATACCTTTGTATTATTATTAATATTGTAAATTATTATGTTATTTAATTTTTATTATTTTATTTCACTTCGATATCGATTTAAGAATCGGGTTTCGTCGTCGCCGCCGCCCTTAAACCTAATAATTATTCGTAATGGTCGTGACCTGCGATCACTTATCACTAATATATAGGTAATGAATCTATTTACATTTTTGATATTTTAGTGCATTATCGCAGTGAAACACTAAATCGAATAAATTGTTTTTCGATAACAAAAAAATATTTTAAAAAAAAATTGAATCAATAATGCAAAATATTGAGCAGAAATAGAAATTGGTTGCGGCAAGATTAGAAAAAAGAATTGACGAATAAATTCAATGTTCGTCCATTATTAGAATTAGAATTATTTGTGATCGGCGTGGGTCGTCCATTACCTAAACACTGGACCCACTTGCCGGCCATTGTGTTGCTGTCCTAATTTATGCCATATTCATTGGGCCTGCTGCAAAAACCTGGCTAACTTATTGATGGGGTATGGTCATAACATTCTCAGGTAATGGAAATGATAAACCAATGATCCGAAGTCTGCTCCCTGCTAAAACATCACATTCACACAGAGAATGTGTTCCGAAGTTTACTCTTCCGTGTGGCACAGCCTAAAAGTATCGCAGCTTATGATTTTCATCCTGTATACCAGATATACTGGTTAATGTTTGCCGCGGAAAGATCCAAAAGGAAGGAAAGTGACTGAAAGCCACCTGAATTGACGGAAAGGCAACAAGAAAATCGTAAAACCACCTGGGAAATGCACCTTCAACGGTACAAAAGGAAGTCTTTTTTGCATCGAATCGAGACTGTTGATGAAAAGTGGATTTATTTTGAGAATCCGAAACGCAAAAAATCATGGGTTTCACCGGGCCAGCCATCAACATCGACTGCAAAGCCAAATCGCTTCGGCAGGAAGAGAATGCTTTGTGTTCGGTGGGATCAGAAAGGTGTGGTGTACCACGAGCTTCTAAAACCTGGTGAGACTGTTAATACTTATCGCCACCGACAACAAACGATCAATACCATCCAAATTGCTGCAAAAACGACCAGAATATCAAAAAAGACAACACAAGATAATTTTCCTAGATGACAATGTACCATCACACAAAGCAATACCGGTCCAGGAAACGTTAGAGGCGCTTAACTGGGAAGTTTTATCGCATGCGGCTTATTCACCAGACTTGGCTCCTTCAGGCTACCATTTATTTTCATCGATGAACCATGCCCTTAAGGACCAGCACTTCAAAACCGTTGAAGAACTCGAAAATTGGTTCTCTGACTGGTTTTCATCAAAGGAAGAACAATTTTTTTGGCGTGGTATCCACAAATTGCCTGAAAGGTGGACAAAATGTGTAACTTGGTCCTTTGTAACTTTGCAACTTTGTATATGCATAAATGAAAGAGCTTAGAATGCCTGCAGTCATCGTTGTCATTCCAGTGTATCTGGGACTCCCGTAGCAGTAGTTCCTTCATCCTTGCTCTAATAGTTGCTTTATATAAACCACAAAATGGTCTAGGTTGTGTGCCCCGAGTCAGCAGAGCTCTTTCTAGCCATAGCAACCACCCTCTCGCTACCCTCTATTCCACTACTATGTTCAGGTATCCACATTAGTGTGACTTTATTTACCCTTGACACCTCTTTCAGTACCCCTAGACAGCCGAGCATGAGCTTTGACCCGATCTCTCGGGAGTTCATGGCCATAAGTGCCGCTTTGCTATCTCATAAGTTTTTGAGAAGTTTTTGTCGAAGTCATACACCGTTTTGGGATGACCTCTATCCGTTGGATACCGAGAATTACATCATTTCTGATTACATCAACATTTGGTGGTTCTTTTTTTAGCCACCCTAGTTATTCCTTCGGTAACCATATTTGCGTGTACAATCTATTTTCGAAGCCTCGTTCTTAAGGAACAAATGCAGTGCGGGCGGAAGATTTAAAATCACTTTTTGCGCTGTGTGGTAGGCGTGGTGCGCATTTCTCCCGTAACCCCCAAACACTCTCTGAATCTCTGAATTTTGTTTAATTTGATCTGTGCCCCCCCCCCCCTTTTTTTTTGGACTTTTTTGCTCCACACTGATGAAGCATAGATTAAAATTGATCTTGTTATAACCTTGTTTAAGCGCCAGAAGGGGCTAAGATCACATGATCTTCCTATTAACGCGCGCGTCCATAGGGAGATTCTTGCCTTATCTGTGACATATTTGTTAATTGGGAGTTCCAGTTTAGTTTTTCATATCCCATTACCCCCAGGTATTTCACTTCTGTCGAAAACTCAAATTCAAAACCATTCAAAACAAAAAACGTTAAAGATTTTTCTTTATTTATATTAAAGATCTTATATTCCAATGGAAAATGGTTATATTTTTTGTTGCTGCGGCTACAATAATTTACTACCATATTTATTATTAACTATTCATTTATCAGTTATTAAGTACAAAAAATTTTCCAAAAATGTTACATTTTATGTGCTGTACTGCTGCTCCCTGCACATATTTAATATTTAATTAAACTGGTAACGGGAAATGTTCGACGAATGCCCATACACTTTTCACGATCAATAAATAATGCATTCACTTTCCGCTTTAGACTTTCCTCTAGCATTGATTTTGTTTTCAGTAAATGTTGATGTTGTCTTTCGGCATCCTGTAATTTACGATGTAATGTTGTTACCGAATCTTGTATGTCACAAACTTCTTGTACTAAACGTACATGAGCAAAATCTCTGGTGGGCGACGACGACGTACGAGTTTTAACAAAAACAAAAATTACATTAAAATACTCAAATATTTGTGCATAAAATTCAAAATAATAAGTGATAATCTCACTTGCATTGTTCCATACCGGAACGATGACCTCTCGCTTCTAAACGTGTCTGGGCCACTTTTAACGGATTTGATTTATCATTAATTGCTTTCCGTAACAATTCAATGTATTTTTCAATATCAAATATTTCCTGTTGAATTTTATGTATATGATATTGTACATTATTTTTCGCTTCACACATTTCCGATGATCGGGTATTCAATGAATTATTTGTATTTGACCAACAATCCCATACCAATGTGGCAACGCTATTAATTAATGTGTCCGTATCACTACGTAATTGTACCGATTTTGCACGTTCTCTTTGTGATCTATATTTATATATATAAAATATGGATTAATAAAAAGGAATTAAAAGTACGTAAATTTTCTAATTATGATCGTTTTCCAAAAAAAAATGTTGACCCCCCTTTTTTTTAATCACTTTTCTCCACGAATTCGAACTTTTTATCGATAAAAATCGAATAAAAAGGTGTACGCAAGAATGTCGCCCGCTCGCTCGCCCGGTTGTGTCCACTTTTTCTTGGAAACTACCAGACCGATTTGGCTGAAATTTTCGGCATAAGCGCATCTTTTTTACGAAAAATTTTACAAGTTCGAAGATTTGGTATGTCACCCCTTCCATTCTACCCCCTCCCTTGCAAATTTTCCGACTTTTTGGTTTTTTTTCTATTGGGATCTTGCATTAATAATGTCGATTTAGATAACGCATGGCGTAACTAGCGTTCTGTGAATCGGAGCCCACCTATATGTCACCTATATGTCATTTCGTTGAAGTGTAAACAACTGTAAATTTTTTTTGCTTCGAATATGTCGAAACACGTGCCTGAAAAAGTTGTTTTGCGGGGAATTTTAATAAGTTTCTTTAATTTGAAGAAAATCGCTGCTGAAAGTTATCGATTGTTGGTAGAAGCTTACGGTGAACATGCTCCAACTCAAAAATCTTGTGAACGGTGGTTTGCACGCTTCAGAAGTGGTGATTTTGAAGTGGAAGATAATGAACGGCCAGGTCCAGCCAAAAAAATTTGAAGACGAAAAATTGCAAGCGTTATTGGATGAAAATTCGTGTCGAACGCAACAAGAGCTTGCATTAGAGTTGAATGTAGATGCCTCTACCATTTTTAGACGTTTGCATTCAATGGGAAAGATCAGAAAGCTAGGAAAATGGGTCCCACATCCACTGAATGAAAATCAACTCAAAGCACGAAACGATGCATGCCATAAACATCTTGCCGAGCACAAAAACCATATATTTTTGAGTCGAATTGTCACTGGCGATGAAAAGTGGGTGTTTTACGACAACCCTAAACATAAAGCCTGGCCAACCATCAACTTCACAATTAAAACACTATATTCATTGCTAGAAGCTTATGCTGTGCATTTGGTGGGATCAGAAGGGTGTCGTGTATTATGAGCTGTTAAAACCGAATGAAACGGTTACATCTGTTCGCTACCGACGACAACTGGGCCAATTGGCAAAGAAATTGAACGAAAAACGACCATTGATAGCTCGAAAACACCACAAAGTTTTAATGCACGATGACAATGTCGGACCACATCGTGCAACATCGTTAAGGAATAAATAAAGAGGCTCGGTTGGGATCATCTTGATCACCTCCCGTACTCTTCAGACCTTGCTCCTTCTGATTACCATTTGTTCAGATCAATGCAGGTCAGCCTGGCAGATGTACGCTTTCGAAATGCTGAAGATGTGCAAAAATGGGTCGATGAATGGATTGCCTCGAAAGATGAGGACTTCTTCAAACGAGGAATCTACAAACTTCCTAAAAGATTGGAGGAAGTCATAGCTAACGATGGGCATATATTGGTTAATGTACTCATTCATTGTGTTATACAAATAAATGCCATTTTCAAGCCAAAAAAATCTACATTATTAAGGCAAGGTCCCAATATATCTCAATGAGTTTTGAAGATATTTGCTTGAAATTTTCGATTTAGGAGTTTGGTACCAAATGCAAATAATTACATTCCCGGAAATTTTTTCTGATCCCATCCCATCCAGTGGCGGCTTCTATACAAACCCAAGGGATTATAAGAGATATCTTGTCGTTCTGTTTTTAACCAATTAACTAGAAATTTTTAGATCTGGAGGTTTGATGCAAAATCCGGGAATTTTTTCTCATCCCATCCCATCCATTTCCATAAATTCCGTTGGGAATGGAAACTCGGAAATGGTTATAGTTAGCCCATAAATTTCTTCTACAAAATTGCATAATTACATTTTTTCTCATCCCACCCCACCGAGGAGCTCCCATACAAATCCAATCCAAGTTCTTGGGAATGAATTTGAACATTATTTTAAGTTAAAATCTTATGAGGAGTTGAATGACGAACAATTTAAGCCCAATTTACCACCTGACCACACCGATACATACTTCTTGTTACAGGTGTTTGCCTGGCGGTGTTTTTTTTTCAATTTTGATTTATAAAAAAAAATATAAAACCATCCCCAACCACCCACCCACCCACCTTATAATTCGATCATTTGACGCATGTGCCCATGTATCAATGCTACTGATCGTTGGATCAAATTTTTCAATACCACCAAAATAGTTAATGCCACGGCTACTGTTATTTAATTTATGACAAATACTGTCGATGCCCAATGTTGATTCTTTATAGAAAATATCCTCTTCTAATGCATGTTGTGCCGCACGACAATCCGACAATTGTGTATGAATTTTATCTAAACAATTTTTTAAACGTTCTCGACACATTCTTAAATTTTCCACTTCGGTCAATAGGGTTTTTTCCACTTGATCGTGAACTTTTTCAATACCTTGTCGTCCCTCACGATTATACAAACATTCTTGACCGATATGCAACGGTGGCTCTAAATCCTTATTGGAACAAAACAAAAAAAAAAAGGAATTATTCGCAATCTAACTATTATGTAACAGAAATATTTAGAAAGAAATATTATTACTTGTAATGCTTTTGTCGCCTTTAATTTGGTATCGGTCAACAGAGCCGATTCGGATACCAATTTTTCAAATTCCGTATGCAATTCATTACGTAAAAATGTTAAATCGGTCAGCCGTTCGCCCAGACGACGTCCAGCATCACGTTGTCCACGTATCGTACGTTCATCTGCTTCACGCATTAAACGAACTGCATCATTACGTAAACGTTCTGATTGATTTCTGATATGTAATAAAATAGTTTTTATAGTCGCAATAACTTTAAGAATTTAAGAATAATATATCACAATATACCTATTAATATCCGATTCTGTGTATGAGGTTATACATGAATTACGCCATTCGGCTGGTGTATAACGTGTATACAAAGCTACCCTTGCCGTATGTTCCGGATTCTTTTCGAAACTATTTACCAAATTCGGAAATGTTAACGGTTGATTTTGTAAATATGTACCGGCAAAACATGAATCTAGTAATTGATGATTTGTTTGAGTCGCAGGCATTTCGGTTAATGGCGTATGCGTTGGCCATGGTTCGTGATAGGGAATCTATTATTATTATTATTATTATTATAATACATAATAATTAATAAAATGCAGATTGTTCTTATGATATTGTAAAGTAAAAAAACAAAAAAAACCTTAGGATATGCGATTGTTTGTGGTGGTAATGTATATTCTTTAGTAGCATTTGTCACTGTCGATTGCCTGCCATTCATCATCATACTCCAGGGCTAAAATATATGGATTATATAGAAATAAATAATAGAGAATTCTTTTCATAAAAGTTTATTCAAAGATTTTATAAGTTATCCGCTTGAAATTTTTGTTTTTGGGGGTTCCAAAAATGTGAAGAAAAAAAAAACTACATTTCCTGTTTTTGATCTTATATAATATAACTCGCCTTTCCTCATACAAATCTAATGGCCCAAACAGAATGATGCGTGCGCACTTGCGAGCTGTTGCATGCGTTTGCGCGTTTAAAAATTGTCTGAACACATTGAAAGCGTTTTTTGACATAAATTTTCAACAATTTACATATCATTTAAAAAAACAATAAACATAACCTCAAAAACGCGCCTGATCGCAAACAAAAAGTTAAAATTTAGAAAACTTTTCGTTGCGCTGCGGCGCGTGCGTGTTTTATTCTGTACGCAGTTTCATTTATCTAGGATGTGTTATCGTCGCGACGCGATGGGCTATGGCGTTGCATTTCATTCTGTTTAGCACATAAGAGATGTGACATTGGGTTTGGGTTGGATGCGTCAAATAAAACGTCCATATTATATTAAAAAAAAAACAAAACAAATAAAAAATACATGAGTTTCCAAAAATTGTCTATAATCCGTATTATGTTTATAAACATTTCCATAAACATTGTTGGTATTATTATCAATTAAATGATCTTTTACTAGATGCTTATCAAATATTCGATTTTCTAAAAATTTAGAAGCATTCCATTTCATCTTTGAATGGTCGAATTAAAGAAAGAATATTATATTGTTCCTTTTTCTTCAGTTGATATCTAAAATAAATAATAAATAATTTATAATTTCGGTTAATCTGTCGTATATTGTGATGACGATAAGCGTTTCATCAAAAAATATTTAATTAACTTACAGTATTAGATTAGATTCGCGACTTAATTATATATATTTTTCCTTATCCTATTTTTAAACAAATTACTTTGCGTATTTATCAATAAATACGCGTTAAATACGAGAACGTAAAGGAATTTTTGCAGTATATATAAACTTATATTATTATTATATTGATCAAACAATTCAAAGTGCAATTTTTTTTTGAATATAAATAAATATATATATAGGTTAATCCAGGCATAGTTAAAATATATAATCAATACGCGGAGTGTAATTTGTGGGGGAAAAACAAAGTGTTGCCGTTTTCTTTATATATAATATATTAAAATTTGATTGGGGATGAAAAATTCAAAATTATTTTGGTAAAATATGCGTAATATATAATTGAATAAATACCTACAATTGGTATATTTGAAATCCGATGTAATGATTGAAAACTCTTAGCACGTCCAAATGGAAATGGATATAATTTTTCAATTTGAAAATCTTCAACATTCCAACATTGCATTATTATTATTATTATTATTATTGTTATTATATTTATACATTGATTCAACTCGCCTAATTTTTTTGCACAGGAATAATATTTTATTTAAACATTTTCCCAATTTGTTAATTTATTTATATGTTTAATATATATATATATATATATACAGGGGGTCCCAGTGTATCATCCCTTTTACTTTACTTTTTTAGTATTACGCGCATACAACCTACAATTTTTTGGCGCCCATTTCAACAGCCTTCTCCAACGTGATCTATTCACCGCCAACGTCCGCTAGCCGAAAATTCCCAGCGTCGCTTCAATTTCACCCTTCCACCTTCCTCTTTCGCGGCCTTCCAACGGTGCGTGATCAACCTATTGATTGAACGCACCTCATGACCGGTTTGGACCTCAAGCAACCAATCTTTATAAATCGAACAATGTCGGGTTCGTCATTCATTTTATTGGTCGTATCGTTTTCGGTCGGATCGTATTCATTTTGATGGTCGTATCGTGTACGCCACCGTTCCCTTTCCTTTGTCGGTCCAAAAATGAGGCGTAGTATTTTCTTTTCGAATCCCCCAAGACGCCGTTCGTTAGCAGCTGTGTCATGTACCACGTTTCAGAATCGTAGGTGACAATTGGTCGAACCAGTGTTGGTTGATGTAACTTTACTTTCAGTATTTTACCCATAATGTCCCATAATGTCATAATGAGAACAACATTTTTCGCAAACCGTAAAAGGCCTTGTTTTCTGAAGCAATCCGAGATTTAACTTCCTTAGTTAAGTCATTTTCAAGGTTTATGCTGCTTCCAAGGTAAATAAATCCGTCCGTTTTCCGCTTCCGTTTCATATTTATTCTGACCAATTGATAATCTTAGATGTTGTGCCATAAACTTACTTATGCATTGGTGCGATCATTTACTTGGTTTTCTTCTCATTAAGTACCTTTAATCCCATTTCCGAAGTTTCACGTTCCAAACAGTAAGAACGCCTTTTTAACGGTACCCATATATATTTACCCACTACGTCAATGCCATCGGCATATAGCCGAGTAATATTGAGCAGATGAGGTAAAAATTGTGCTGTTGATTGGTTAATGGTCGTCCTCCTCCTTATACATTTCTCCAAAAGCCAAAGATCCCCATGGCGAACTCCGTCAATGGTTTCAAATGCATCCGATTTAATACCTCTTATTTGTACCTGAGATGTAACTTGCGTCAGTGTTAATTTTGACGTGGCAATCAATTTTTGTGGGAAACCAAATTCCTCCAGTGTGCACCCTGATAATTGTTTCCCTAATAACGCTGTCGTATGCGGTTTAAAAATCAACAAACAGGTGGTGTGTTTCTATACGTTAAACTCCCTACACTTTTCCATTATCTATCGTTTGACGAACAATTGATCAGTTGTCAGAGGGATCATTACGGAATCCACACATATTGGTGTGTTGCCCAATGACTTCCTCCGCATATGGTAAAAGGCGCTTATGCAACACATAAACGAGTACATTATATATTGCATTCAGCAACGAAATTCCACGATAGTTGGAACACTCAATCCTGCCTCCCTTCTTGCGTATATTGGCACAATTACCGCAAGCGTCCACTCCTGATCTGGTATAACTTTGCATAGTTCCAAATATGCACAGTTAGCTCGTGTATATACCATTCCACAACACATCCCCACCAGATTTTAAGAGTTCACCAGGTACCTCGTCAGATCCAGCTGCCTTTTCATTCCATTGAGCTTCAGAATGGCTTTTCTGGTTTTCTCATATATGTTGGTTCCGAAATAGTTGTGTTGTTTGTTAGCTTGTTTTCTTCATTTCTAACACTTATTGGGTTGCTTGCTGTAAGTATAGATCTTTAAATGTAGAAGTGTATCACTCGGCACAAAACCGAATACCAACGAAATCGTACGAGACTATTTCCAGCAAAAAATTGTTTCCCATAAAGAGGTATTAAAAAAAATTCATAGTATATTCAGTTCAGTATTTTATGTTATATAATTTCTAATCGTTCCAAATTTTTTGAATAATAAATACTCAATTTAAAGGTAAAATGAATTAACTTTAATGTTATTGCTTTGAATAAGCATCTATACACTTGTCGTTTGGAGACATTGATCGTTTGGAGATTGATATACAGCTCAATAGCCGTGAGCCCGTAACGAAATCACTTAATCAGGTGATGAACCTATATGCATTTCGTTGAATGCACTTAAGTGATTTTGGGTGGTCAAACTTTAATTATATGTGGATTAGTTTATGCTTTTTTTAAAAAATAAAAGCAAACATATGAGAGCAAAAATAATTTAAACTGAAAAGCAGTAAGAAAAAATAACTCATTTTCAACCAAAATTTTCCAAGTTTCACTTTAGGTGGATGATTCTTTATAGATAGGATGAAATACTTAATTTAAATAATAGTCAGTCAGTAATAAGAAGGGGGAAATGCTCTAACTCTGGGAGACTGTTCCATATTCTTGATGTTTTTGGAAAAAATGAATTTCCAAATCTGTTTGTTCGAAAAAATTTAATAGATACTGAGAAAAGATGTACTGTTTGAGAACTTCTTGAATTATAAGCGAAGTTAATCAACCCAGGCAATTAATTTGAATATTTCATTAGAACATTCATGGTATGGTAATATTTATAAAATGTGCATAATAAAGCTACCATGCAGTACATCTATGATCCAATAATTCGATGGAATTTGTTATAGTCTCATTGCTGATCAGTGTGAGAACGCATGCTTTTCAATCCTGTCACTAAACTGCGTAGTGTAGTTACGGGTAAACCTCGCGCCCACATGTAAGAATTATATTCTAGAAGTTGGGGTCTTATAAATGCTTTATAAACTAGTGCTAAATTTTCCGAATTAGGAATTAATCCTTGAATCTTCTTAAAAATCCAATGCGAGTAGCCGCGCTTTTTTAGATGCAATAATTATATTATTGTTCCACGTAAAATTATATTTGAGAAAGACATTCCCAAATTTAACCGCATGTCCTTAGATTGTGGAATAAGAGTATTATTTATATATTGATTAGGTCAACATTTACTTTTTTTTTTGAAACAAACTTTTTTGCTGGAAATAGTTCGCATAGGATTACGCGAGGTATTTGGTTTTGTTATCGCGGGTGGTACTGCGACACACTGTTTACCTTTTTGATGGATATATATAAAAGATTTAATATAATTTATCTATCGAACAAACAACGTATATATTTTCATATATATATAAATATAATATACAATTGTCGTCTGTACTCTTGATTCTTAAACCCAAATTGGGTCATAAACACAGGATTTTTTGGGAATGAGAAGAACCGATGGGATTTATTTAATATGATACAATTTAACAAAAAAACAAAATTTTGACCATTATAGTATCGGACACTGCTTATATTATATATGCCACTATATAATCTGCTCCTTTGTAACGTCTCCTTTGGTCTTTTTATGACAGCCTGGCCATTCATTCCCTTTGACATATGATATTTACCAAATTTTTGCATTACGATCTTTCATAATTTTGTCGATTTTTTGGAGGATTGCGGATTCACTCCATACATTGGTGATCATAAACTCTGGTATCAGATACCCAATTATCTGTATATATACGTTCATTTCAACAAAGTTAATTGGTATTCAAAAACCGTAGAAGAAACTCTATTACATTTATGACTTTATTCGGTACTTCTTCAGACGTTTTGAAGTGCTGATCCTTAAGAGTGTGGCCCATCGATGAAAACAAATGCTAGTCTGAAGGATTCAAGCCTGGTGAATAAGCCGCATGCGATAAAACTTCCCAGTTAAGCACCTCTAACGTGTCCTGGCCCGGTATTGCTTTGTGTGATGGTGCATTGTCATGAAGGAAAATTACCTTGTATTGTGTCTTTTGCTATTCTGGTCGTTTCTGCAGCAAAGTGCGGTTCCAATTTATCATTTGTTGTCGGTAGCGATAAGTTTTATCAGTTTCACCAGGTTTTAGAAGCTCGTGCTACACCACACATTTCTGATCCCATCAAACACAAAGCATTCTCTTCTGGCCGAAGCGATTTGGCTTTACAGTCGATGTTTATGGCTGGCCTTGGTGAAACCCATGATTTTTTGCGTTTCGGATTCTCAAAATAAATCCACTTTTCATCACCAGTCACGATTCGATGCAAAAAAGACTTCCTTTTGTACCGTTGAAGGTGCATTTCACAGATGGTTTTAGGATTTTTTTTGTTGCCTTTCCGTCAATTCAGGTGGCATCCACTTTCCTTCCTTTTGGATCTTTCCCACTGCTTTCAAGCGATCAATTATAGATATGCAATTCATAATTGAACCATAAACATAACTTTTATCAATTGAAAAATTTACTCCAGATAAATGGTCGAAAGATATGTAATGTTCGACACATCAACATTTCTTGAATCATCAACCCTTCAATCATAAGAAGTTGCAAAGTATATGCCGCAAACAGAGAACATATATAGTGTATAAGAATCCTTTCCATAAGAATAAGTAGTGTAAGAATACATTGGGAGTATGCATTAATTCGTGCGGTTTTCTAAGAGTGGGCGTTATACTAGTATATTATTTCGCGTCGTGTTCATCCGTGGCTATATTCATTTAAAAGCTACTGTTATTGCGCGTCTTTTTCAGTATATGTCATTTGATTGAAGCGTAAACAACATTTTTTTTTAAAAGTGTTTTTGTGGGGAATTTTTCTTCATTACTTTAACATGAAGAAAAGTGCCACCGAAAGTGATCGTATTTTAGTAGAGGTTTATGGTGACCATGCTCTAGCAGAAAGAACGTGTCAGAAGTGGTTTTCACGGTTTAAAAGTGGTGATTTCAACTTAGAAGACGATGAACGACCCGGACAGCCAAAAAGATGATGAAGATGAAGAGTTGAAGGCATTGCTTGATGAAGACGGGTGCCAAACGCAACAAGATCTTGTAAAATCATTAGGAGTTGATCAAGCAACCATTTCCAGAGGTTTAAAAGCATCGGGATTCATCCAAAAGCTTGAAAATTGGGTGCCGTATGAATTAAAGCCAAGAGATATCGAACGCCGATTCTGCATGTCGGAAATGTTCAACTTCAACACCACAAAAACAAGTCATTTTTGCATCGGATTGTCACTGGTGTGGAAAAATGGATTCATTACGATAACCCCAAGCGCAAGAAATCGTATGTGAAGCCCGGCCAACCATCAACATCCACGGCAAAGCCGAATATCCATGGTGCCAAGGTAATGCTCACGTGGGATCAGAAGGGTGTGTTGTATTATGAGGTGTTGAAATCGGGTCAGACAATCAAAGGGGACCTCTACCAAACACAATTAGTTCGTTTGAAGAGAGAGATTGAGGAAAAACGACCAGAATATGCAATCAGACACGAATCCATAATTTTTAAATCATGACAATGCTCCGCCGCCTGTCATCCGCCTGTCACATGTTTCAAGACCGGTTCAAAACTATTTGGAAAACAGTGGGTAGGAAGTTTTACCTCACCCGCCTTATAGCCCAGACATAGTTCCTTCGGATTACTACTTGTTCAGATCAATGCAGAATGCCCTCACCGGAACCCGCTTCACTTCAGAACAGGGTATCAAAAATGGGCCCGATTTGTTCTTCACCACCAAGCCGGAGAAGTTCTTTTAGTATGGAATCCACAAACTGCCAGAAAGATGGGCACATGTTGTAGATTCCAATGGACAATAATACTTTGATCATTGATTTTTTAACCATTTTTTCACAATCAAGCCTTAATTTTCGAAAAAAAAACCACATGAATTAATGCATACTCACAATATTAATAAGGTTTTTAGAGACCTGCTGGACAAAAGAACAATTTCTGAACATTATCTATAGCGGGTATATCCACGATATAGTTATCAATGATGAAAAATTGTGTAATTATATTACATTATATGATTGAAGCAACTCATATCATATACCATATATAAAGAAAAAAGAGTAATAGAAATTTCTATTATATGATATTTTCATAGTTGTTTGTTTAATTTTGCAATATAATAATATATATGATAAGATGAAACCATGAAACGATATAATAGTCACTCACTATTCACTAATACAAATGAATCGTACAATAAACAATAAAAAAAAAATACATTGCATTTGAATCACAAGGTTTTATTTATATATGTATAAATAAAATACTTATATTGCAAATAATTTATAATAATTTACAAAAACACATCATAGAGAGAAAATTTTTTTAAAGTTTTTATAATAAATATATATTGATTATAATAATAAGCCAAACGCACATCACATCATTGAGTTGTTTATATATAGTTTGCTTATATATTTTTATAATCAATTTAGCAAGTGTTCTTTTATTTAATCATTTCACATAAATATATAATTATAATCATAATAATAATAATAATAATGGAATTTATTAAAATAATAACTGGAATTGTGATACCGAATTCAATGGGTTTTATTAATGGTAAATTAACAAAAAATAATTTATCACCATGGTATGAATCATTAAGTAAACCAAATTGTAATCCACCAAATTGGTTATTTGCTCCCGTTTGGATAAGTCTATATACAGCAATGGGATTTGCATCGTATTTAATTTGGCGTGACGGTGATGGATTTAATGATCGTACAAAATTACCAATAATATTGTATTGCATTCAATTGCTATTAAATTGGCTATGGACACCAATATTTTTTGTTTTACATGAAATAAAATGGGTATTTATTAAATTATGCGTTCATTCTTTTTTTTTTTTTAATTTAATTATTTGCGTGTGATATAAAATAATAATAATAATAATAAAAAAAAACCATATCCATTGACACAGGCTCTCTATGAATTATTAGCATTAACATTTACAGCAACATTATGTGGTTATGCATTTTATCAAATTAATTCCATTGCTGGACTATTATTTATTCCATATTTATGTTGGTTGGGATTTGCTACATTTTTAAATTATAAATTGTACATATTAAATGTAGAACATAAAATGGATTAATTCCAAATTTAACATTATACTATAGGAATAGAGAAAATTCCCTTTAAACATCAATAAAGTAAAAGGGGAAAAAAAAAAAAAATTACCATAACTTATTTTATTAATACCAAATTGGTAATTATTTAAATATATAAACGGAATAAATAGGGAACTATTTTACAAATGCAATTTCCATATTTCACCAGGAATGTGTTTATTGGAAAATTGGTTGGTTTTTTGTTTTGTTTTTTTTTTTATCCATCCTTCTCAGTGTTAACATCATCATTCTTATCATTCGACAATAATTGAATAGTCTTCGATGGTTCGGTTTCATTTTCAATCATCATTGATGTAACAACGACTGAGGTATTTTTTGTTTTATTATTATTATTTTCATCATCATCATCAACATCATCATCATCATCATTGGTCATCATTGTTGGATCTTCACCAATATCAGAATATATTTCAGTAATTTTCGCCCCTTCTTCGGAATCATCTGAATTCCTATCTTGTTCATTATCTATTTTAATTTCATCGTACGGTGCGATGAATTTCGCCGAGGGGTTGATACAAATTTTAGATTCACATAATTTATCTAACAAGAAATCATTATATGGTTTTCGAGATTGTATTTCAATTAAGCTCTCAAAAATATTTTTTGGTTTCGGTTTCGGTTTCCGTTTCGGTTTTGCGTTTACATTTCCTTGGTCGGCGATTTTCTGAACCGATTTACTTTCTTTTGTTGCAATCATTAAAGAACGTTGTTCCTTTACCGGAGTTATAATTTCTGCTAAAGTTACTGAATTATGATTTTCTGTTTGATTATTTTCAATTTCAACTATTTGCGAAAAAATTTCATTCTTAACGATCGTTTTTCCTTCGGGGGGATATTCCTCATCGAATAATGATATTTCATCAAAATTATCGATTATTTTTGGTATACCATCATCTAAATCTTCTTCTGCTGTTGCTGCTGCTGCTACTCTTGCTGCTGCTGCTGCTGCTGCTGCTTCTTCTTCTTCTTCAGCGATGGTAAAACTTCCGAATAATTTACTACTAACTGCTGCATTGCTAGCAAGTTTTTTTAATTGATTTAAACCATTTGGTCCCAATTGATGTAAAATGCCCGGTAATAATTCTGTTATCTAAAGAGTAAAAATCAATAAAATTTTTTTTTTTAATTTTAATAATGTGATTGAAAAACATAAAAATGAAAATGTAAAATATATATTATTGATTTATTTTATGTCCATAAAGGTATGTTAGAAAATATGATGAAGGTACACTATATATATAGCTATATCATATAATATAGTATAATAAATTGATTAGCGAATTCACAATTCTTCTATTGCGTACGCGGAGTTCCTACAAGCTACAAAAATCCTCTGAATGGGTTGCCAGTATACAAATAGCATACACCTTTATTAAACTATATGTCGAACTATATCGGGATATATCTATTTTTAGTTATTAACGCACCTGTTTAACATCCGAATGGCCGGTGATTGCAAAAGTATTTGCCGAAAGTGATGCTTGTGTTTTCGGATTATTAAAATGTATAATCGTACCGTCATTTCGTATCATATTAACTTCTTCAATGCCCGGAATCAAATTTACTGACAATTTCTTCAGCGATGATTGAAGTTTTTTATCATCAGTTGCGGCCGTTTGATGGACTACTTTCTTTTTACGACGAGCCGATCCTTTACCACCAATACGAACTTGTTCTTGTAATTTTTTCAATTTTTCTTGATTCATATTATTATATGCCCATATGGGACTACTTTTTGCGATGTCAATAATAATAATAATAATTCAATTATAATTAATTTTTTTAAATTTATATATATATTGCTGATGTGTGGATGAACCCAAAAAAAAAAAATGTCTGATGGTTCTAAAAAAAATATGTTTTTCTTGATGATGATGCAGATGAGAATTAAAATTCAATATATGTCGAATCGTTTTATATTCTACGTCTGCGCGCCCCAAATCACCATCATCAATCCATGATATGATCGCCATCGTATAATGCGCCAATATACGGCGAGATGCGAAAATTGGTATTCATTTTGGTGGCATTTTTTTGAATGATTAAGATTAAAAACCACCAATTAAAAAATTAGGAATTCTAATAGGATTTTTTTTGTACCTATTTTTATTTCATTTTATATTCTGCCTCACTGCCTTGGCCTTTGGCCATAAAAATAAACATTATGAATATATTTAGATCTAAATCAACAGAAAATTAATTGTATTTGAATTAAAATATTGGAATAGAATAACAATTTATAGATTAGTTCTTTTAAATAATTTCATTCATAAATTCATAAATTACGAATAACTTTTGTAATTAATCAAATAAAAACAATAATAAAAACATTAAACATAAACAAAAAAAAAACAGTTGTTCCATGCAAGAACCTGTATTATTTAAACTGGTGCAAGACTGCAAGGTGCAGTGGTACCGGCACCCGGTTTATTTTCTACCATAAAAACAGACGCCATCATTAATTTTTTTTTATTATTGTTTTGTTTGTTTACATTTTTATAAATTTGTATTTTTTTTTGTTATGGGATTGTTATCAAAATTTTGGTATCGTGGGCCGCGATAATTTTAATTAAAGTAATTAATTATTAAAAATAAATTTAATTATAATTTAAAGAAATATTTGTCAATTTTAGAAACATTGTTTGTGTGTTTGTGAACTGGTAAATAAAAGTGGGTTTATTAAATTCTATGTAAATAAAAATACCTGCGAGTTTTATGGTACATTGCGATTTTGTTTATTGCTATGGTGTTTAATGGGAACTTTTAATATTACGGGACAACCACACGCTATAGTTTTTCACGATATATTTTACACACGTAAATAAATATAATATTGTTATTCATTAAATATCGGTAAAACGGATTAAAATTTCCATATATACTGTATAAGTGTATAGTGTGGTTAAAAATGTTCAAAAACATTCAATATAAATTATAGCAGTATACCGGTTATTAAATTTCAAGATAATCGGTTAAAATAAAATTTTCCTTTTGGGGATCCTGAGGTAAAAATATAAGGTCACCATCTAGAGGAAAATTGTGTACGGCAGAAAGAATACTAAGAGTAAGACCTTCGCCGAATGCTGAGTGGATACATATTTTACCATTCACAAACAGCGAAGATAATTTTTTATCAAAAAAATAGAAGGAAAATTCAGATTTTATACAAAAAGATAGAGATCTGCGGTCTTCAGCTGCGTGTTGTTAGAGGTGTTAAATATAAGTAACTTTTGTTCTACCACTTTTATTAATCCCAGTTATAATTATGACCACTAGGAGTGTGTGAATTGAAAATTTACGAAATTTCCACACAGAGTCAACTTTGGACCCACTACACTGTAGTTCAACTGACCGAAAGCCTAACAATGATTATCTCATAGAATTACTTTGGAACTAATACTCAAGGGTTGACCGAAAATCGATGTTTTTCGATGTTAAAGGAAAATCCACAATTTTCATCGGTAAATTATGGGACGATTTTTATTTGAAAGATTGATCTTTCTATCTATTCCAATGGTATACAGAATTTAGCAATTCCTTCATAGTTAATTTATTTTCGGAATGAAGGTCTGCATGGGATTGCTTACATTTCTTTGCCGCCTACTGGCCAATCTAAGGGGGAATACAATACTATGAGACTTATATATCAATCGAAAGGTAATTTGATTAGCCTGCGAACCATCTGGATGGTTACGCACTTGTCAGAAGAAAATAAAAAGTTATATACCGGTTTGAAAATGCAAACTGGACTTTTAAAGTCAGATTCGTGATAGTGACCCATATATAGTTCATCCACTGAATTCATTAACTCTATAGTATTTTTAAGATCAAGATTTAGCAAAAATTTAGTATTTTTTTCACATTTTTTCTATTTCATATGAGAAATATCCCATAGGAAATACCCATTGAAGAGATTTCCATATGAAAAATAAATATAGGGCATGCGTGAAATGGTGAAATCTAATCGCGACGACATTCCGCTTGTAAATGCCGGCTTATCGTTGACGATTCGACCGTCCATCATTTACATCATTCACATCGAGAGTATCGAATATTCTATACGTTTAAATACATTTATGGTGTTTTTTGAAATAATAATATTTTTGTATGGGATGAAAATTAAAATTTTTTTACTATTCAATTTTCTGGTGTTAGAATATAGATAGCGTTGTTCATTTGGCAATCACTATAAAAAATGTTTAAAATGTCGGCGGCAATCTTTTAATTTTGTTTTGTTTGCTTACATTTTTATAAATTTTGTGTGATTTTTTTGTGTGATTTTTAATAATTTCTTTTATTTTTACTTAAAATTAAATAATATAAATTATAAATATATATTTAATTAATCTTAAGAAATGGTTCACAACAACATAGTGCTTAAACTATGAAGTTAATTTATAATTAAAATTATATATAAATAAATACAAAAATTTCATAGAACAAAATTTATTGTTTGTTTTTTTTTTCAGCGGTTTTTTTATGGAAACTTCTAATCTTTCAGGAAATCCATGGGCTATGTTGTCCGTTAATGTTATACCAAACACCATAATTAAAATATATCTAACAAAAACAATATATCTATGAAGCAATTCTAGAAGGTTTGATTGAGATATATCCAATATCATGTATTTATGTTTTTATTTTATAATTAAATAAACACTAAACAGCAGTGAAATGTATCGAGTATTTTGTATTATAAAAATCACTATAAATTTAAATTTTAAATTACACTTTAAAATTCCAAACTATAACTCTATGGTGTGGTGACACCAACCAACACCCATCCGGGCACCAAAAAAATTGGCATTATACAATTTACGATCCAAGCCGATACATTCAATTCGTCAAAGCTTTTAATTTTTATTAGTACATTTTGTTGAATACTTTTGTTTATTTATTAAATTTTTTTTTTTATTATATCTAAAAACAGCTGTTCACAATATGATGGGAAACAATTTTAAACATGCGCATTAAATCAAATCGCTTTGTGGTGGATTCGTTTTCATTCATTCATTATTGATCATACGATACGAACGATCCAAAAAAATCCAATACATTCCCAAAATTCCGAAATCAATTTAAAATTACACACATATGCAATAATTCTCATTGTTTTATACAACGTTCGCGTTTCAAATCTACGTACACTGTCTGTATACGTATACGAAAAAAACGCTACACGGAAGGGGAAAAAACATGTTAAACAACCTTAAATGAACGTACACAACACGAACCCCGCCTCAGTTAAGCAGTCAGTCGCATTTTATTTATTTATTTTTTTTTTTGTATAGCAGCAAAGCAAAGCAAGAAAGCAATCACGACGGCAAGAACCAAACCAAACGACGAACTAACAACAAACTTGAAAAAAAAAACTATACCAACACCAAGCAAGCAAGCAATTTTTTTTTGTATTGTAATTTGTGACCCGAATCAATTTTTTTTTTTTTTTTTTTTTTATATTTGTGTAGTGAAAATATTGAATTTTCAAAAAAAAATTAAATTCATTCAGATGTGTTATTAGTAAATGAATAAAAAATTAACAATAGAAATTAGTGGAATTGGAAAATATTATGTAAAAGTTAAATTAAATAATATGCAAATAATAAAACGGTTTGTAAAAATCTAGTGAATTTTGTTCAATAAGAAGAAAAAAAAAAAAAAAAGAAAAAAAGCTGCTGCTGATATTTTTTTTTTATACGTTCGTTGATGCGCCATATTTTGTTGAAGTATTGAAAAATCTTTAACCATATAATAGCAGCGTCTATTGTTGTGGGGCTGCTGTTTTTCATAAAAAAAAAAAAAAGTAGAAATTTTAACTAAAGAAAAGAAGCATATATTTTTTGTGTTTGCTTTGTAATAAGTCAAAGTTTTTTTTTTCTTTTCGATGATTTTAAGGTAAATGTGAAAAAAACGTTTTCAATTTTATTTTTTTTTTTTTAATAAACTATTTTCTTCTAATATTGGCCATATGATTTCTTGCTTCCATTGATGACCAACATTAAAATTACAATTTATTCTGTGTGTGATGTGTGTCGTGCATTATCAAGTTAAGTTGTTATAAACGTTTTTGTTTTGTGTTAAAAAGATAATCATTCATAGATCATTAATGTTAAATAAGAAATAAGTTAAAAAAAAAGTGAAAAAAATCGTGATCGATCGTCGTCTATTTTAACATAAAAATTGAAAAATATGGTATAATTTTTCCTGCATTGATAGAATAAAATAGCAATAATTCATTTTTTATAATATTATTGACGTGTTAACAAACTCGGAAAATGTCTATGAAAAATATAAAGAAAATACAGACGGCCATTATTGGTTCAGTGTGTGCGTGCGTGCTTGCTTGCGTTTCGTGTGTCCCGCGCGTGTGTGTGCGTTTGTGAGAATCAAGCTGATAAGCGTTGATAGCATTAGTGTGCCTGTGTGTGTGTGTGTTTCGTGAACTTTAAAAATATATGATCCGATCATCGATAAATCAAAATATTAAATTTATTAATTATCTTGATTAATTATTTAATTAAATAAATAGATTGATTGGGTGAAATATCAAAAAATTCATTGTTAATGTTGAATAAAAACAAAACATTCCCCATTTGATTGCATTTTTAATAACAATATAAGTTATTTATTTGTAGCTTTTATTGATGAATGTGTGCGTGTCCGAATGCGCTTGCATTATTTAGTTGCACACTTGCATAGTGTTAGTGTTTGATTGCGCTTGCGAGTTGGGTGTTGTGTTGTGTGTGTTGAGTATGGTTGATAAAATCGGAGGAGAATTTTTTTTTGTTTGAATGCTATCAGTAGTGTAGGAATCCATCCAATTCAGTTTGTCCAACATACACACAAAATAAAAATAATTTAAAAATAATTCTCCTTTCACGGTGGTTTGTGAAATGTATACAAATGAAAATTAAAAATTCGAGCAGTTTTTTTTTTTTTTTTTATGAATACAACCAATTTACTGTAGTTTTTTTTAAGCGCAAAATATTTTTGAAATTTTAAATTATTCAATTCGATTTTGGTAAATAATATTCTGAATATTGTTTCTATAAAAAAAAAATAGTAAATAATAATGGTGATTGATTCTGGGCAGCATCGTTATCATATCCTTCAGCATCAACAGCAACAACGACGACGACGACGACGACAGCAACATCATCATCAACAACAACAACAACAACAACACCATCAAATACAAAGGATGCAGCCAACAGGAATGTCACCGAAAGAATTATCTGAAAATGATGATTTGGCAACGTCACTTGTATTGGATCCCATTCTGGGATTTACTACCCATAAAATGAATATTCGATATCGTCCGTTGAAAGCAAATCGACAGGAATTAGCCGGAATTGTTACTGAATTTATTAAAACACAAAATTATGAATATGCATTCACGAAAATATTAAGAGGAGAATGGATGCCACGACAGATATTAAATAAAAGTAAAATTGGCCAAAAGCGTTTACAAGATCATGTAAGTAAAAAAAAAATCTTCTGGTGAATTTGTGAAATGACGACAACAACAACATATTTTTAATTTTGTTTGTGTTTTGGTTAATTTTATAGATTTATCGGTATCTCAGGGTGTTCAGTTCAGATTCCGGTTTTGTAATTAAAGCATGTTATCGCTATTCAATGGAAGGTCAAATCGGAGCAAAAATTTCGTCGACACGCAGATGGTTGAAAAATGAAAAAATCGAATGCCTTGTCGGTTGCATTGCCGAATTATCGGAAAATGAAGAGAGTATATTATTGCATCCGGGTAAAAATGATTTTTCCGTAATGTATAGCTGTCGAAAGAATTGTGCCCAATTGTGGTTAGGACCGGCCGCCTATATAAATCATGATTGTCGTGCAAATTGTAAATTTGTGGCAACCGGTCGTGATACGGCGTGCGTTAAAGTTCTACGTGATATTGAAATTGGTGAAGAGATAACCTGCTTTTACGGTGAAGATTTTTTCGGTGATAATAATTGTTATTGTGAGTGTGAAACTTGTGAACGCCGTGGTATGGGCGCATTTGCCAAGGAAAAATCAAGTGATGAATTGTCTTCGGGCGGTTATCAATTACGGGAGACCGACAATCGGATAAATCGCTTAAAGCATAAAAATATAAATCGTAACATAATAAATAGTCGACGTGATAGATCATCAGGCCAACAATCAAATGGAATTAAATCATCCGGTGATACCTACAACAACAACAACAACAACAACAATGATTTACAAACAAATAATTTAATGGACGGTGATGATTCAAATGAACCACCACCGGCGCCGCCGCCGCTGCCGCCGCCTGACCGTGACGATCAATTACTGGCGACAACATTAACATTTGCCGAATTACGACAGAAAGGAATGACCAAATACGATGCAGAAATGATTATCGCACAACAACATCCAAATTTTTACGGTAAATATTTATCGTCGTCCAAGGTTTCGTCATCATCATCATCCTCATCATCATCATCATCATCGTCGTCGTCATCATCGTCATCATCATCATCATCATCATCGGGTACCGGTTCAATGGGTTCATCAAAAGAGCAAATGGGTTTACCGCCACCTAAAAGAAATACACACGAGCCATATAATTCATCTCAAATAGGAAAAATTTGTTTCAAAAATAATTTTAAATCAATTGACAAATCCATTAGTGATTATACTAGCAATAATAATAATAATAATAATATAAGTAATAGTAATAATAATTCCGATAGTATTCATCATAATAGAAATAATTGCAATTATGGTAATAATACATTAAATAATAGGAGAGATACAATGACTGCTGGCCGAAGAAGGAGTGTTCGTATATTTAACAGTCATGAACATTCAAATAATAATCAAAGTAAAACTGAAAACATTCGTCAATCATCGAATGGTCGTTCCAAAAATGTTACAGAATCAATAGATGAAACTAAACAAAATAATGATTTACAACAGATAAATATGGGTTTGACATTACGAATGGATGAAACACTTGCTACATCATTACGTGAACGTCGTTTTTTAAAACGTGAAGCATCAAAAAATATGGTTGATGCACTAAGGACGAGGTCTAGAGGATGTAGTGATGCGGTTGGTGGTGGTGGTGGTACATTACATAACGTTACGATACATAACGTTACGAAAACCAATGAACCGAAATCTACACCATTTGAAATCCCGACCGATCATAATGTTACGACAATAATAGATGACACCAATACAATGAATAACCAAAGTGTTTCAAATGGATTGATAGCGGATGCGAATCAAGGTGTTGCAACCGATCAAGAAAAACAACAGGAAATAGTAAATAGTGATAAAAAACCGGAATGTTTTTATACCAATGTTAAAAAAAATGAAAATTCAAACGAATTCACTGCTGTGGCTCATTCAGACCCATCAGTGGATGTGGATGTAAATGTGGAGGATAAAAAAAAATTCTTATCAATGAATGGAAATGGAAATGGAAATGGAAATGGAAATGGAAATTCAACGTTAGAAGAACATTCTGATAACAAAATAAAAAACCAACAAATGACTTCATGTAGTGTATTGATAAATGTTAACGATGATAAGGATATAGTAAATCGTAATCATTATGCATTATCAAAAAGTATTAGTGAGTCAGAGAGTACATCGTCATGGGAAAACCGGGCTCCCAGCGATATAAATTTAAATTCCTGTGATAATAATATTATTAGCAATGATCATCATAGTTCAAATTATATGGATGAAAAAAATCAATTGCGACTGCTTAAAACACCGGAACGTCGTCTTAAATTAACGTTACGCATGAAACGCAGTCCAATGATTGATGATATTTTAGAATTTGGTACACATTTAAGCGATGAAAGTTATACAAATAGTTCATATGAACCGGAATATGAGGTGTTACGTGTCGAAGGTTTACTGGATCAAAATGATGAGGAAATTGCGGATGGCACAAAGTTAAATGGTGGTTCAAATGCCGATCGTAAACCTAATGATAACCGTCATTCTACGGATAGTAGTTCTGAACATTCTCATAAGCGTAAAAAGAAAAAGACTAAAAGCCATAGGCGACATGAAAAGCGACATCATAACCATCACCATCATCATCATCATCATCATCATCGTCGTCGTCACCACGGTAATCTTTATCAAAATTGTTACAATCATCCGAATAAAAGTCTAATTGATGATCAACATAATCATTGTAATAATAATAATAATAAAAATAATAATAATAATAACTATAGTAGTAATAATAATAATATAAATATTCATAATAATATAATTAATAATGATGACAGTAATGACAGTATAAATAATAGAATACAAAATAATAATGCATTTAACAACAACAGTTTTTATACACATCAAACAGAAATATTAAATCCTCAAACGCTGAAACACACCACCACAAAACGTTTACGATTAATTGTTGGCAATGAATCGCATATAATAGACATTCCACCACATACACCGAACAATAACATGGATTCGAATTCAATATCACCATCATTTACATCGTCACCGTCACCGTCTCCATCACCGCCATCAGCGACATCACTGAACAATGAAACAATTCAATTTAAATTAAATTCATTCCCTATCCAATCATCAATATATTCTTCTAATATGGACAATTCTTGTAATATTTTTGATAAAAAATGTTTTCAACAATTATCATCATCATCATCATCATCAACAACAATTACATCAGCGTCATCAACAACAACAACATTAGCTTCATCAACAACCTCAACGTCATCAATAAGATTCACAACATCAACATCATCACCGTCACCGTCACCATCACCATCACCATCTTCACCGTCATCATCTTCTTCACCATCACGACCATCATCATCATCATCTTCATCTATATCATCATCTTCATCATCATCATCATTATCATTAACAACGTCTGAGTCCCTTATACTATCTCGTGATTTATTATCCTCACAGAATCCACATGTATCAATTTTACCTATAAGCATATAGCAAGAATCTGGACGTCATCGTTAAATGAAAATTATAATTAATAATAATACATAATGATTTTAGGTTAACTCTGTTATTTAAATTAATCATCATCGTATAAATCACATAATTGTACATTGTAAATGTCAATAAAAAACAAACAAAAAAATAAAATAATAATAATAATACATAATAATATTAAAAAAAAAAAAAAACAAAAATAATTAAATTAATTCTTAAGTATAAAATAAAAAAAAAAACTTTTCTAATATATATATGTATATTGTATATATATATTTAATTATATCGCTTGATTCGAATCCATATATATAATAATTAATTATATCTCGGGTGGAATAAATTTTCTGAATGTCATCAATTAACGCAATCGTCGTTCCGAATCCAAAACACAAACGCAAAGGATTATACTAATAGAGGTATTTTGATCTGTTTCTAAAACCGATTAAATTGAAATATTTTAGAGTTTGTGATGTGTAAAATATTCGGACCTTTTGCTGGACATCAAATCGGCGGAGGAGGCATCTCTTGTGAGGCAGATGAGTGAGTGATAGATCGTGAGGAAGATAAAACGTGTAGGGACTATCGACCATTCTTACGGTCTTGCCGGGGCAGATGGAAAAAATGTTTGATTACAGAGGAGAGGATAGAAAAATGACATATGTACGAATGTACCGTTTTAGGCTTTCTCGGTTGGCGATAACCAGATCCGCTATTAGAAAAGAAATTAATACATACAGGGTGTACCAGAACCCGACCACAATAATCCGGTTTTAGGTTCTTTGTGATCATTTGGAGTCAAAAACATTTTTAAAAATTTATGTCAATTCGGCTTCGTTGCACAACCAACAACAACAACGTTACCGAGAACCAATTTTTTTAAATTGCCATGTTTTTCGGGTTTCTGGAGTTCGGGTTTTATCTCCATAACTGGTTATGGTAATTGAAAGATCAAGATTAAGCTCATACACTATTAACATCCACATTAAATTACCTTTAAATTAACGTAAAAATTATGTAAATCTAGTGGTTCTCTAGATATTTAAAGAGACGTCTATTTTTTTGTTAAACATAATATTTTTTCTTCATTAAAGTCATATCTCGAAAAGACACTGTAAAACTTTCCGCCAAACATGCCAAAAAACTTGCTTGCAAATTTTTACTTAACTTAAGAATTGTTAAATTCGTGATTTTTTCCAGTTTCGCCGTTATAAATCGGCGATATTTTAATGTGCGCACTTGGCCCCCCGGAGATTCGCTCTTCGCTTGTGTAGCCGACTTAACTTTCTATGGTGAACTTTAAGGTAATTTTATGGTACACAAAAGTTACTTAAGAAACAAAAAATTTTTACCCCGAGAAATTTTGAGAAAAATCAATTTTTCTGAAAAACTGGACGGAAAAATATCAGATCTTTTCACTTTGAGCATCATTAACCCGAAACGAGAACTAAATAGCAAAAATTGTATCCCGAGCAAAATTGAAGGTATTTCATTTACCTATAAATACAGTATCTAATTTTTATTCTAACTTGAACGGTTTGGAAATTATGAGTTAATAAGTGAGGCAATGTTTTTCAATGAAAACCATTTTTTGAACACCCTGTAACCAGGTGGGGTTAGAAGTTGGGTGCATCATACAATGGGGAAAATTAATTAACGGAAACTGCAAAATATGGAAGAAATAATGAATCGAATGACGCGCTCGATGGAAACTATATTTCAATTCGAATTGGTGAGAGTACCGATTGTAAGTTACACAAATGTGCCTTTGCTTACTAATAATACGCTAATACGCCAAAATGTATACTATATTTCAAATTATGTTATAGTATTTCTTCGCTTTTACGCTTAAAAATTTAATAAATTATTTTTTATAATACCCCTATTAAAAGGATAATACTTCCTTTCCATTATACATCAAGTAAAAACGTTGCGCAGTGTTTTATTAACAAATTTGTCTTTATCACGTACAAAAACCAAATTTGTGTACCTTACAACCCGTCCCTACATAGATAGTAAATACACAAACTCTACAAAAAATTACATACAATAAAAGAGTAAAGGTTCGGAGTTCCACGCGTCTTGGATAAAAAATTTACTTTTGTATGATAAACGCCAAAATGTATACTATTATTAACATGAATTTATCCCATTTTTTAGGTTTTACGACAAAAATATTACATTATTTAATTTTTTTAATATCATTATTAAAAGGATAACACTTCCTTTCAGTTATCCCGCTAGTGAAAACATTCCCCAGTCTTTTAAACATATTTGTATTAAGCACGTAAAAAAACCAAAACAAAAAAAAACCGTTTAGCAAAGACGCGTGGAACTGTTATTCATGGAACTGCCAACCTGTTCGCCAATAAAATAAAAAATTTGTTTTATCTATACCAAAGAGCCTAGATCTATACTAACGTTTTTGGAAACATTTTTTAGAGTTTATATATTTACTATTTATGTTCGTAATAAACGTTGTAGTCTTGGATAAAATATATTTTGTATTCACGAATTCGAATTGAAATATAATTTCGATCGAGCGCACATATTCGATTCATTGTAAATTCCACTTTAGGCAATTGCTTTTCAAATACACGATCCACGAAGTGTTTTCCACCGAACGCTCATTCCATTCATTATTTCCTCCATATTTTGCACTTTCGGTTCATTATTAAGTTAGGGCCTGCTTTCGTTGAAGTTGGACCTCCCCCCCCCCCCCCCTCCCGGAACAATTTTTTTTGCTGGAAATAGTCCCAGGAATACGTGTGGTATTCGGCTTTGTAGGGTACGGTACTGGGACACACTGTATATAATTATTTTGGTATTCAATCACAGAAAGTCTTCCGCACCACATAAATACCTTTTCTTTTTTAATGAAAATAAAAATATAGTAAAATAAAGTTATACCGTAAAAGTGTATTTTGTGGCGACAAGATAACAAGATTTATTGGGCGGTGTTGGTATTTTTTTTATTTATTTATTTCGATATGTGTTTTGTGTTATTTATAATGTCAAGAAGAAGATTATATTCAATATAAATACGACACCACCCTGAGGTTTATTGCCCATTTCTTGCATTCATCAATATAACACATCATATCAATTTAATAGAAAAGAAATAATACTACTTACTATATTCTCTGAAAATGCTTTAAGATGAAATGAATATTTTCTTTTTTTTTTTGTTATCTATATATTATTATATGACCGGTACGCGGACCGCTATATATTATTATATGGCGTATATGCATGTACAATGTACATATATATAAAAACGAAACGAATGAGATAATGACATGTCTCCGATGATCGATTTACTATTGATGAATGAATGAATCAGGAAAAAAAAATAAATAATAGATGCCTTTTTGTATAAGGTTAAAGGCAAAAACGTTTAAATATATGTATATTAGGAAATGTCAGTGAATGAAATATATAAATAATATACTTTACTTATAGATATAATACCTATAATGTAATTTTCTCATATCAATTTGCTATCCCTATATACTATCAATCGTATATATATGAGGTAACAACAGGACATAACAGCGGATCTGTATCTTATCAGATAGCAAAGCGGCACTTATGGCCGTGAACTCCGGAGAGATAGCGTCGAGGCTCGTGCTCGACTGTCTAGGGATACTGAAAGAATGTCAAGGGAAAGTAAACTCACACTAATGTGAATACCTGGACATAGTGGAATAGAGAGTAATGAGAGAGCAAATGCCATTGCTAGAAACAGCTCTGCTGACTCGGAGCACTTAACCTAGACCATTTTGTGGTTTAGATAAAGCAACTATTAGAGCAAGGATGAAGGAACTACTGCTACGGGAGTCCCACAGACACTGGGATGACACCGATGGCTGCAGGCTCTTTACTCATGCATATTCAAAAGGACAGCCATAACAAATTTTCGGCCTAAATAAGACTAGATTAGTATAGTCGCGGATATTTAACCGGTCACTATAATCTAAGAGCTCATCTGTACAGGATGAAAATCGTAAGTTGCGATACTTAATAATAATCGAGTTTTCAATATGAATCGTAGGAGACAACAAGTATACAATTGTTTTCAATTTATGAAAATATAATAAATTAAAATTTTTTTTTTATTATTTTTTATATATATATATATTTGGTCGTTTACTATATTTGAATATAAGACATCGCCGATATTTTATAAATATAGAAAATGACTTTAAATAGTAATAAGTTGTCGCGTACCGGGTTCACTTTTGATTTTACAAACATCTGTGGATTAAGATCAAATTTTAATTCAATTCAAGCCCACATACAATTGTTCAAGCCTAGCATATTAGGACTCAGTGAAACACAGATATTCAGCAGTATTGATTTAGAAGAATTTAATTTACAAGATTACACCTTTCTGCCCGCTTTCTTTCGCCATAGAGGTGTTCCATTATATGTCAATAATGCAATAACATTCACACGTATGACATCTTTTGAGGTAAGATCATGTGCTAAATTTTGTTTCATCTGGATTAAATTTCAGATACAAAATTCAGTAACATATTTATGTTTTTTATAGAGAAGTCCAGAATTATCGAGTAACGATACAGCAATAGAACTGTAAGAGCTTACCGAAGCTGGTTTTCTGGGAAAACAAAGATAGCGATTGATAAAAAAAATAGGGCTTTTTCTCTATCTAAATCGGTTCCAACTGATATTAATAGAAATAATTATATTGTTGCAAGAAATTCTTGCAATTCAATAATAGCTCATGAAAAGTTTTTATTCAATCTAAATATTAAAGATAAGATTACTTCCAGTAAAAGGGGAACAAAATATTTTTGGACTTTAGTTAAATCTGTTCAGGGTAATTTTGTTCTAAAATCTTCAGTTGCACCATTGATTAATGATAGTGGAACTATATTAACCGAACCATTAGAAAAGGCTAATCTTTTAGCATTCATATTTTCAGATAATACAGTCCTCAATGATAGTAATACGCCTATTCCAAATATACCTAATACGAATTTTCAAATGAAAAATATATATTTCAGAGACAGGGTTGTTTATAAAGCTTTTAGAGATATAGATGTTCATAAAAGTACTGGATCAGATGGCATTCCGCCAATTGTTTTAAAAGAATGTGCATCTACTTTAGTACACCCACTTAGAAAACTCTTTCACAAATCATTTTCGAATGGAATATTTCCATCATCTTGGAAAATTGCTAAAATTACACCTATTTCAAAACCGGGTACTATGAACACAATGACCCGCAGGGAGTCAAGTGTTTAGGGGATGGACGACCTAGCCCATTACAAATAATTCTAATTCTAACAGCAGGAAAGGTTAGATTAATGTTGTATTATAAATACAATTTGAATTCCGGGAGGGGTTCGAACGTACACGGGTAGCAAGGTTCCTCAAATTTGGTTTTTGTACGTGATAAAGAGAAATTGGTTAATAAAACACGGGGGAATGTTTTTACTTTTTGGATATTGGAAAGAAAGTATAATCCTTTTAATAAGGATATTAAAAAAATGTAATTAATTACATTTTTAAGCGTAAAAGCAAAGAAATACGATAACATAATTTGAAATATAGTATTAATTTTGGCATATTCATTGTTAGCAAAGACCCATTTGTGTACCTCGCATCCTGTACTAGTTTCATGTTCAAATTTTAATTTGAACTATGGTCAAGTAAGATAATAATAATTCCTCAAAACTGGTATAATATTAATCAGAAAGTTGTGTGTACAGATCTCACGTCGGGGCCACCAATTTTGAGGTTGTTGGGGTGGAAATTTGGATTACCGGCTATTGTTGTTGAATGAAGTGGTTGAGGTTGTGGTGGATGTAGGTGGTTACAATGAAAGACTAGTACAAAACAATTATGAACGCTTAGTGCGTTTTAGTTATTTAGTATAACTATACATTATTATTATAGAAATTATTCATTATTTATTTCCACTACAAAAGTTATTAACACTTAACTAATTTTGTATTAAATTTTATTTTAATTTATTAACATTTACTTTTACCACTATTTAATTTTAGTTCATTATTTATTTAAATTATTTTAAAACTACGCACTTAAGTGGAAGTTTGCTTTTGGAAAATGTCCGTTACATTGAGTGAGTATATTTGTGTGGGGAATTCGATGTTTTTTCATGCAAAGTTTTTTTTGTTTGAGTTATTTGTATAGTGTGCAGGACGAAGGACGCACGAAGAGTGAAGCTATAGGCGATATAGGCGATATAGAAACTGAATAGCCAGTATATATATAGGCGGTGTTGTTTGTGCGTGGCGTTCATGTATGCTATAGTGGCGAGTTGGCGAAAGTAAAGTGTTACGTGGACTTCTGGCGATAAATGTATTCCATAGAGGAATATTGATGATTCCTGAAGGGAATGAATGATGGTTCCCGAAGGATGAAGGCAAAAAATTCACCGTCTACCCTGCTGATACCTTGAAGGAGGTTTAACCACTCTTCCGGAACGAGTTATTACTGGCGTCGGTTGGCCTGTGGTGCCACTTGCAAAAGTGACTTTGCTTAGGGGTTCCGTTGGTATCAGCTTGGGAATGGTCGAGGGTTGAGGTGTAGGTATTTGTGGAATACGTTTAGACTTAAGTCGGAAGGATTAGAGCTATCCACGTAACTGGGTTTCATCTGTCGATCGATATGTAGCTAATAATATTTTTCAATATCCTAATCACTCTTGCGATTTTTAGATTTATTTAATCTTTTATAAAATATATAAAATATTGGAATATTAGAAAGGTAGAAGCAAATTGTGTGAAAGAGATGGTAAAGGTGGGAAGGAGACAGAAGGAGGATTGGGTGTATTCGGAGTTGCAATGGGATATGGGAATAAGATTATTAAAAAATAAGTTATAATCATTTTAATGTTTCTAATAATTTACCATTCCAAAATATGGTTTATTTTGATTTAAAAATGAATAAATTTCGGAAAATTCATATGAAAACCACTAAAGTGATATTAGAAGACTAGAAGACAACTCTTAGTAAGTTTTTATAATTTTTTTTTAAATTTGTAATTAAATGGATTATGGTACACATGGAAAATGTATGAGTATTGACAACTCTTTTATGGAATTATTCCATTTTTCAATTTGATTTTCCATATAAAATATTATCTAATCTTTTTATTTTATTCATTTAGAACTATTAGAGGGATCGCAAAATTACCGGATTTCTGGTTTACCTATCGTCGGTACACCAAATGTTTTTAGTAAATGCCGGTTAATCTGTTTTTAAATATAATATGTAATGTATGCTGGGAGGAAACGAAACAGTACGAAGAAATAATAAATAATAATTTATTAATATTTCTAATGTAAACCATAAAATTTTAATTCATTTGTCAAAAAAAAAAAAAAAGAAAAGATTCAATCATAACAATTCAATAATAAAAACATTAATTAATTCAATCATGAAAACAAAATTAGATTTTAATTCAAGAATGGACACAAAAATAGAACATTTTTTTTATTTAAATATTCAATAAATATTTTGACTATTGAAATAAACTCTTAATATACAAATTGTGTCCTAACGTGGAATATCGTTCAGACTTGTTCGTATTTTATAGTGCAACTAGTGCTGATGTAATAGCACCAGCACTAGTTGCCCTAAAGGTACATTTTCAGTCTCGTCTTATAAGCCGCGGCCTCGTCTTTTTTTATTGTGATGCTTCTTAAAAGACACAGTTAAATCTTGAGACGATTACTCATTTCCGCATTCCCTTTCATTTATAAAATTTAAGTGTTCAATTTGTGACACAATAATTTTTGTTATCTCAGATTTATTGAATTGTAATAAATAGTAAAACTGCGTATTCAAGCAAATTTAAAAATTACCGAAATTACCGTTAGATGAAAGAAAATAAATACCGATATTTTCGGTAATGAAATTGAACGGTAAAAAAACGATTAACCATTTACCGGTAATGCAACCAGTATTTAGAGCACGGAAATGTACCTTTTTGACCGATTGATTGATTGCGGTTAGAAACCCATCCGTAAAGAAAAAAAAATTATCCGTTTTGAAAGGGGATTAAGAGATATTTTAAAAATAATCACGCATAATAAGTGTTTTATCGTTAAACAAACCATCTCATAATCACGACAATCAAGATGTTTTGGAAAGTAATTATATATTTTACAATAATAACATACATCAGGTTTTATATATTTCATTTTGAGACTACATAAATATATACATAAATGGCCAATAATAATAATATATGGTGAGATGTGCATCCAAACATCTATATATAATACTAACTATACAATACCATACCATGCATAAAAATATTAAATAAAGTTTTTGAAACTTACTTGACATGCGAAAGAAAGAATATATGGGGATAAATTTCATATTTGCATAAAATTAAAAGCTTCTTGAAATACAAATATATATGTATATATATAGCATACGCGTAGCTTGGTTTTGTTCACTCTGTTCAGTGAACCACCTGCTAAAAATATTGATAGATAATTAAGAAAATACAGATTTTAATATTTTTCTTAATTTTTTTGATGAATAAAATAATATTAAGTGTCCCAAAAAATTTGCAGCGCTGATTATTTATATCATTATATCAGTAAAAAATATAAGAGATAATATTCTTTATATCATATATATAAAGAAATCATATATATAAAGAAACGTCGCATAAAAGAAAAACAAAAACGAAAAAATACATACACCTTTAATCTATATATACTCTTTCTTTCGTGCATTTTTTTAATCGCACTCCCATAGTGTTCACAATTTTAAATGAACCAAAAAATATTGTTGTTATACATAGTTGTTTAATTGTATATGGCAAATACATTTATATTTTCCGAAAATGCGAGGTATACGAATATACAAATAATACAAATACTATTTTAATTTTCGTTCACTATAAATTGTGAACAATAATACAAATGCTTGTTTCTTTTTTCTTATATATGCTGTATGGTTGTTTGTATGCTGTATTTTTTATCATTCAAATCTCGCATACTCATATACTGCCTGCTGCGGTGTATATAATCATAGAAAATATATAAATATTTTTTTTGTGTTTTTTTTTTATTTTTCTCATTTCTATGCATATATATGAATAAAAAATAGATATATTATTTACTATATAATGTTCACTTATAGAAATGAACCTTTCATATAAAATTATATGCGATCTTTTTTCATTCTTTCGTAAATGCTTGTTATGCGTACTTCAATATTTTTCCAAACATTTCATTTTTCTAATTAAAATTTCTAGTTTTTTTTTTTTTTTTTTTTGTTCTTTGCCAGTTTTTAAAGTGAACAAGTACCCTTGGAGGTCCAGATCCGCCGCTGATATATAGTATATAGGTAGATGTATATGGTGAGAAGTCATTAAAACTTTTCACACAAGACGGCTTATCTTTCATCATATCGTTCGTTTATTTGAAATTATATTCTATATATACATATATATATAGATATATATAAAACTTATATATAAAACTTAAAATATGAGATAAATTAATTTCAATAATAGTATACATTTTGGTGTTTATCATATAAACGCACATTTTTTAGCCAAGAGGCGTGGAACTCCGAACCTGTACTCAGAAAATTAAACAACTTTGAGTGAAATTTATAATTTATTTAAAGATTTTCTAAAAATAACGACTACCATCGAATTCAATCAAACATAACTATCACAACTACTCATAAAATTATTTTTTCGGGCCATAACACATAAACCAATGGATGAATCCAGCTGAAAATTTCCGCACTTATAGATTAAGGGGCACTGAATCCGATTCTCTTATTGTTCATTTTGAAACTCTCATTGTGTGATTGTTAAAGGCGTTGGATTTGCAACGTCTCAGTTCTTACATCTTGAGGCGATTACTCATTTCCTCATTTACTCTCATTTATAATATTTAAGCGTTCAATTTGAGACCCAATACTTATTGTTATCTCAGATTTATTGAATTTTAATAAATAGTAAAACTTAAGAATTCAAACAAATTAAAAAATTACCGAAATTACCGTTACATTAAAAAAACATTTAATGTGACGGTAATGTGAAGGATTCAGCGCCCCTTACTCTATAAGCATGAACATTTTCAGTCAGATTCAAACATTCCTTACAAATTATTGTTGAATGATATGTGCATATAAATTTTGTACCAATTAATTAATTAACATAGAGAATCCTCCTCGGCGCTCAAACGACTATTTAGTGTTCGTTTTCTATTTAATTCATGATTAATAAAAAAACGAAAAGTGTAAATTAAATATTTTTAACGTTTGATGAAAAAGCAATATTATAATAAAGGATTACATACGATTTTGTTACAGTATTTTAAAAACTAGTACTCTGTTTTGGTTTAAAATTGCAAAACCCACAAACGACTATAAAAAAGCTAAATTTTCCGAATTTAAAATAATATTATGGGGTGGCCATACAAAGAGTTTGGTTAAATTGACAATTTTTCACGAATATAGATTTTAACTATAGAATTTGTTCACAAACCCCTTTTGATATGTAAGAGAAGGTTTTAGAGAATTTAATTATCACAAACGACCATTGACAAACATATAAAATAAAATATTTTTAATATAATGAGTTGATCCGTATTTATTGTTTTTTTTCATTTTGATCGGGATAGTAATCGACGAAAAAACACGTCTAATATATAGATATAGTTTAGCACATACATAAATTTGTATATACATACATCTTATAAGATATATGAAAATCCGTATATGAAAAGTAAAATATGTCTGTTGAAATTATTTGGTTATAAATAAATATGTAAGTGTATAGAAATGCGATGGGCTCACAAACGAAAAGAAATTCATGGACAGACACAAAATTTGTTTTGTTCTATTTCGAGTCCGTTTTGTTCTATATTAAATATTGTTTAAGCACCTGTATTGTTGTTTAATTTTGGAAAATTTAGTTTTTTCCATTTTATTTAATTTTAAATTTCCTCACTATATAAATACCACTTTAATCGACCGATTTGTTTGAATTTGTTGTCGTCAGAATGTCCTGTTTTTCTCGAATATTGTTTCAATTTTCTTTCTTTCGTTTCTCGTCGTCGTCGTCGTCGTAAACCGAAAAGAACTTTAAATGTTATATATACTTGAAATTTTGTTGCTTATGGTTCAGGCCAGAATCCATCCCTTGGTCAGAAAAATCCAAATCCTAAATTCGGGACACCAAAATCTTTATTCTTAAATATTTACTTTACTTACCAATTATTATATAAAACCAAAAATGTTAAAAACTAAAATTCTATTTTTTACATCATAAAAATAAATTTTCCTAGTGAACCACCAAAATTTATTTTCCTATTGTTTATCATTTTCATTTACCGCCACCATATCAATTTAAATTTAAATCACTGACCGAATCACATTCTATAAACAGAAGAAATTTTGCTTTCGAACGTATAGAAAGAAGTTTCTCATGTTGTTACACAGAGAGATGCAAGGGCCATATAATTGGCTAATTTATGAGAAAAAACGTCTATTGGGATGCTACCTATTAAATTTTCTGGAAAATCGATTTTTCCAAAATTTTCCGAATGAATATTGGAGAAAAGCCATGGCGGTTATTCGGAAAATTCAAAATTCGTAATGTTCGATTTTCCAGAAAATTTAGTAGGTAGCATCCCCAGACTTTAGCATCCCAGTAGCATCCCATACATTTTTTATTTCCTTTTCAACTCTACTTGTGGGAGCATAGGGCTCCCACAAAGTGTTGGTATCGAACTCTTTTTTTTGCGGACACCTTGATTTCTTTCCAGAATTTTCCAGTGCCTACGAGTTCGCTGTTTATAGTTCTACGCCAGGTCGTTCGGGGTCTGCCAATTTTCCTTTTTCACCGGAATGTTCCAGTCTAGTGCCTGTTTAGATATTGCCCCGTCTGGTGGCCTTAATGTATGTCCAATCCATCTCTATTTCTTTGGTTTTATTTGTGCTCAGTCAGCTTCCACAAGTCTTCATTCCTAATTCTTCTTGACCAGAATATTCTGCATATTATTCGTAGGCATTTGTGTACGAATACCCGTAGTTTTGATTTGTTGTTGACCAGTCATGTTGCATTGCCATATAGCAGGACCGATTTTACACATGAGTTAAATATTCTTAGTTTTGTTTTACGGGATAGTTGCGTTGATTTCCAGGCGGGCCACAATCGTGTGAATGTTTTTCTTGCCTTGTTGAGTCTGCTTTTAATGTCTTCTTTTGCGGCCCTCCCGAAGTTATTATACTTCCAAGATGTTGAAAGCCGACAACATTTTCAATTTCTGTGTTATATACTTTGAGTGTTGTATTTGTTTTGCATATAATTGTTGTTGTTTTTCACGTGTTAATTTAAAGACCAACCAATTGCACTAGCCGCTAATTCGTTTATTTGTTTTTGCATTTCAAGGCTGACTGCATCGACCGGAGCAAAAGGTGATCAGATGGAGCAATGTCTAGTGAATATTGCGGCTGTGGGTAGGACTTCCCACCAACCGAGGTCTTCTAACGCTTCTTTAACCGGTCTTGCAACGTGTGGTCACGCATTGTTATGTCGCCGAATCACACGGCCAAGTCCTTTGTCATATTCTGGTCGTTTTGATGCAATGCTCGACTCAAGTGGATTAATTGCTCTCCGTAACGTTCTGCAGTAATGGTTTGTCACGGTTTAAGCCGCTAACAGTACACTACACCAAGCTGCTCCCACCAGATACGCAGTATAACCTTATGGAACAACGAATATTATGTTTTGTTGTCGATACGATGACCCTGGTTCACCTGTCTTCAACCATGCTTTCAGACGTTTTGAATTATCGTAATGGATATACTTTTCATCACAAGCCACAATTCGATGCAAAATTGAATATCTTTCAATCAAAATTTTACACATCGTTTTTCGATTTCCTTGTGGTCTTTCCGTCAATTCAATTCAATGGGTACCATGCACAATATACGATAGCTTTTGGACCATTCCCATCTTCTTTAAACTGTTGGAAACACTTGATTGAGTAACATATCTAATGCCAATGCTAATTATTCTTCCGTTTGACATGGATCTTATCATTGAATAAAGCTTCCAATTCTTCAAATTGCTTTTGGTGTTCCAACGCGTTCTTTATCATTAACATCAAAATCATTATTTATAAACCATCTAAATCAAACATCAAGTGTTTTGTGATGGGGAATGTTCACCATAAATTTATAACCACAAAGCGATAAGTTTCTGGTGATGTTATCTTCTGAATCAAATTACTTAACATAAATTCCCACAAATGCTGTTTTGTGGGTACAAAATTTTACATTTTTTATTTTTATTATTTTATTTTTTTTTTTTTATTTTTTTTTTTTTTTATTTTTTTTTTTATTCCCACAAATGCTGTTTTGTGGGTACAAAATTTTACTTCGTACACACTGCGTACAATTAATTATATACCCAAAATAGATGTGTCTTTCGCAATATATCACCTCGATTTGACAATATCGAGAAATTTTTTCACGAACCGTCCTTAAATGATACAGAGGATATATGTTTATCAGATCAGAACTAATTTGTTCAAATATTAACAAAACCCTTGCTGCTGTGAAACCGATTTTTATTAATACCGTAGACATTTTCCGGTTAAAGCAATGCGATATTCTTTTGCAAAAATATAGCAGAAGTAGCCGTGCTTCTATATGTAAATAACACCGAAGACTTTTTTTTAATGTTTGAATGTTACATAACTGACTGAGAAAATGTTTTGTAATAATTATATAATATATCCGATATATCAATTCTTATTTAATTATAAGTACAATGTATTGAACATAACATATATAGTGTGAAATTATTTGATGTGAATCATAAAAATTTCATTAAAACTATCAAAATCTACTATATCGTATTGCATATATATATCACCAAACACAGCTGAGACTGAATGTTTTTACAATACATATATATGAATATTCGCATGTGACCGCGGTTAAAATTTTAAACAATTAAATTAGAAACAAATGAAATATATGTAAAGGTCTATTTTACTCTATATATTTGATAACATTTATATAATGCAAGTCTATATACGGTATACGATTTAGTTTAGACATATTACAAATCACATATACTTTATATAATGTATATTATAAATATTCAAAATTCTACTATATAATATTATACATAGAACAAACGTCTTCGAAAACAATTATTTTCATTTAATGCTCGTTCATTTAATTATTTATTTATATATATAATAATAAGTATATGTGTTTAATAATATTAATTCTTCAATTTTGCGATCGTCCCGTTTCTATCCTATATATATTTGTATTCTACTTCTACTGTATCAGGTGGATTGAAAAGTTTGTATGCATGCGATTTATAGTTAGCCCTAACCTTCAAAAGATAAGTGTATAAATTTGAAAAAAGATGTCGAACTATTAGTTTATAGCATTTTGAGTAAATAAGTGTTAGTTAGTTTTAAAAAAATGGATAAAAAGGAATTTCGTGGGTTAATAAAGCATTTCTTTTTGGCGAAAAAATAAAATACTGTTGAAGCCAAGGCTGTTGGCTTGATGAACATTATTCGGACTCTGCTCCAGGAAATCAACCGTTGAGAAGTGGTTTGCTAAGTTTAAACGTGGCGAAATGAATACCGTCAGGACGATGCACGCAGTGGACGCCCAAAGAAGCTGTTATCGACGAAAACATCAAAAAGTCCACAAATTAATTGTGTATAACCGTAAAGTGAAGTTGATCGAGATAGCTGCGATACTCTAAAGATATCAAACGAACGTGTGTTGCGAATGAATATTTGGGTATACGAAAGCTCTCTACAAAGTGGATGCCGCGCGAGCTCACAATCGACCAAAAACAACACGGAAAACGATGGCAAAATTGCATGATTCAGGGTTATATTGCTTCCGCATCTACCGTTTTCTCCAGATATGGCCACCAGCGACTTTTTCCTGTTCTCTGGAAAGCAATTTAGAGAGGCCGATGAAGGGGTAATCGCAGAAACTCTGAGGCTTTTTTTTTTTTTTTTTTTTTGGTTCGTTACTACAGCAGAATCGGTTTAGCGCCCGTAAAACCTCGGAATTCTATTGCTGTGAGCCCGTAACGAAATCACTTAAACAGGTGATGAACCTATGATGCGTTGAATGCATTTAAGTGATTTTGGGTGGTAAATCTATTATAATATGTGGATTAATTTATGAAATTTTGAAAATAAAAGCAAACATATGAGAGAAAAAAAACTCAAATTGAAAAGCAGTAAGAAAAAATAACTCATATGTTTTCATACAATTGTCCAAGTTGCACTTTAGGTGGTTTCATTAAAAATTTTTGTTTCACTAAATCTTGGACAATTGTATATGTGCTTTTAAATTTGTACTGCATTTAAATTTAAATTTAATCCACATATATTACAAAAATCGAAGGTAAACCCGTTTCGCGATAACTTGCTATATATATTTATGGGCATTTTCTATATTTATTGAATATCGGCGATGCCTTATATCCAAATATAGAAAATCACCAAAAATATTTATATATATATATAAAAAATAAAAAAAAATCTGAAAAACAAATTTTTAAATTTTATTTATTAAATTGAAAGCAATTTTACTTGTTGTCTCCTTCGATTCATATTTTTTTTGTTTTGAGACTAAAGACAAATCGTATTATAAAAATGCTATACAAAAAAATTCTATAATCGTTGTATCGTCCTCGAAGGCAACTACATATTGAAAAATAAAATAAGTTTTTTCTATTGCTGAAATTTTTTCATCGATGTTCTACAACGGTGTGGTGAAGTCCCATACAATTTGTTGTTATTACAATTATTACAATAACAAACTGTATGGGACTTCACAACACCGTTGTATAACATCGATGAAAAAATTTCAGCATATGTTAACCTACGAACTTCTCAGCCAGCACCAATTGTTATATATAAAAGATTAAAAATAAAAATCTAGACAGAAAATAAAAACATAAAAATAAAAAAATCACTTTTTTTTAAAGTGATTTATTATACCTTATACAATTTAAAAATACAATAATAAATAATAAAGGGTAAATTAGGTAATGAAAAAAATACACAAACTGCGGCACTGCACAAGAAAGGTATAATTAACAATGTATATACGTACAAAGCGAGTGTTTTTAAATAGTTGTTATTTCATTTGTTGCTTATATATATATTATAACAAACGATATATAGCAGTCAGTCGATTGTTCAGAATTTCCCTTGATATTTAACCGAATGCGCTTACATAACAACTATATATATATATAGTACATTTGATTATTCGTCGTATTGTAGGGTAAAGAAAAAAAAACAAGTACATTATAATTGTACACATTCATTTTTTTATATATATATTCGGTTGTTGTGCAATTATACAATATTATAATATATCAGTTTATGTTTTTTTTTAAGTGTATTTATATCCCTCGCCGTTTTTATAGACATTTTCCTTTTAATTTTAAACAGACAATTATTGCGGGCGATAAAAATAAAACTAATGGAATTAATATAAAAAAAAAAAGAAAAAAAGAAAAGAGATTTTACTGCTTTAAATTGCAATATCAACCTATTTTTTTTTTTTTTTTAATTAATGTTTTCTTTAATACCTTTTCTTTTCTTTTTTTATTTTTATAGGTATAAATTTTATATTTTTGTGTCTACTCGATTTTTGTACATTTTTTCTATTAGTCCTAAAAGATTTTCTTCAAATATTTACTGATTAATTAGTAACATATAGAAAGAACGCGCGCCTCTTATACTAAATCAAATCTATATTGTGAGATTTCTGTATCATGGAAACAGTTTGGAAATATTCCCAAATATAGGGGCGAGATGTGAATGAAAGTCAATGAATTATCGTTGTTATTGTGTACAAGAACGTTTTAGTATGTGATTGCAATCGGGGGTTTTTCAAATTACTCATTCACAACTGTGTCAATTCCCATTTATATACAATTAAGAATATATTTGACCTCCACCATTTCTTTATACCTTTAATTATATAACGCACTGGACTCTTCGAGAAGCATTTGCATTAAATATTATGCGCTTACCTAAGTTTTTGTATTGAAAATGTTTACATTTATATACCGCTTTCCATTCCGCATCAGTGCCATATTATTAAAATTATATTGTCGAAGTAGGTCAAGCGTTTTATGAAGCAATTAACTATGTAGACCGATCGATTTGCCACTAATCTTACTTCTTCGTGTAAGGAACATATAGTGCTGAATAAAATTCAATGGAAAATTGTGTTGAAAACTAATAAACTCATCAAGACACGAATTATATTTATTTCTTTAGTTTAGTATAGATTATTTAATACAAATTTCGAGAAATTAGAAATAAAAATAATAGTAATTGATATAAAACTACCCCATAGAATCGTTCTACGGTTAAATAATCAATATTTTAATCACATTCCATAATTAACTGAATTTTAAAGTAACAAATTTTACAATTGTTTTAATAAAATATACTTATATTATAATACGAAAGGGTAATTATAATTAAACGCATTTATGTTACATTATTAATTGATACCCTATAATTTTGACAATTAATTAATTAATTAAATAGTTTTTTTTAATCATTCATTTTAATTGAAGGGAATTATAATCCAAATTATAATTATAATCCAAATATTTTGTTCTCTATTAAAAAAAATAAATAAATTTTTCGCTCGACCACCAACAGTCTAGTTTTAGCGTCCAACAACAGCCTTCTGTTGTTAGTTTCTTAATTTCTGTCTATTACGGTGTCGATAATTAGCCGTACGACCAACCGCAAGCCGAATATACAACTCTGCGTTAAAATTCAGATTCGAAAAATAACCGAAAACACAAAACATATTTTATGCATTCAGTAGGATTCGAACCCACGATCCCAAAATATCGTTAGAATTTTAGGTTGGCATTTTTAACATTTACATCAACTTTTTCATTTTTTTTTGGATTCCGCCTTGCAATGGATTTTGATTCTTTCAATTATTGTGTTTTTTTCAAAAAATTTAATTGATATCTGATACTTTATATGGAAGAAAATTATCCCATTGGTTCAAAGAAAAATACCCAATTTTCCATTCTATTATGGTCAATGAAAATTCAAAACATAAATTATTTGATACTGTAAAACAAAAATTTTCAGGTATACCTTTTTTTATCTATATCGACTATATCTGTTGAATCAAATGGGGGGGGGTATTATTTACACATTTTAATCTATATAAAGAAATGCATAATCTAATAAAACTGGGCGGTAATTAAGGTCAAACTTTAATTATATGTGGATTAATTTATGAAAGCAAACCTATGAGAGAAAAAATCAGTAAGGCTATCATCAGTAAGAAAAGAAAAAATAATTGATATGTTTTCAAACAATTGTCCAATTTGCACTTCTTTAGGTGGATGAGTCTTTAGATAGGATGAAATACTAAATTTAAATGATTGGTAGTCATAAGAATGTAGTCAACTAACTCTGGGGAGACTGTTTCATAATAATCTTGATGTTGTTGTGGAAAAAATGAATTTCCAAATCTGTTGGTTCGAAAAAAGTTAATAGATGTGCTATTATGGATGTGCTGTTTGAGAGTATTGACTGAGTATGGATGTGCTGTTTGAGAATTTATAGCGAATTATAAGCGAAATTAATCGGCCAAGGCATTAATTTGAAAATGGTAAAATTTATAAAATGTGCATAATGAAGCTACTGCCGTACGTATATGATCCAATTATTCAATGGAATTTGTTATAGTGGTCTCATTGCTGATCAGTGAGAACGCATGCATTTAACCCAATGACTAAAATGTGGTGTAGTTATTGATGAGCATGTGTAAGAATTGTATTCTAGAAGTGCAGTCTTATAAATGCTTTGCTAAACTAGTGCTAAATTTTCAGAATTAAGGAATTCCTTGGATTTTCTTAAAAATCCAATGCGACTAGCCGCCTTTTTAGATGCAATAATTATATTATTGTTCCATGTAAAATTATATTTGAGAAAAACATTCCCAAATTTAACCAGGTCCTTAGATTGTGGAATAAGAGTTTTATTCATATTGATTGGGTCAACATTTATGGATCTTTCGTTTGAGAACAAACGCATGCCTTTTTTAAGGTGGATGGCTTAAATTCTACTAAGTTTATCCTTCCCCAATTAGATATTGATTCTAAATTTTTGGTAATTGAAGAAATCGTCTTCTGCCGTGACTGAAGCATATGGTTCGCACTATGTGATGCATTTGGGTTTTCAGTTACTGATAGAAGATCATTGATAAAAATTAAAAAGAAGGTGGGTGATAGAGCAGAACCCTGTGGCAGCCCGGAATAGGATGGATAAGTACAACCCTAATATTTCTATATTAGCTATAAAGTTGCCATTCCAATTAAAAAATGTAGCTCCTAACTAAAAAGAATGCCTTTTGGATATTAATGCCTTATACTTTTGAATCTGTCAAAAGCCTTAGTAAAGTCTAATGAAACAACTTGTGTTTCACCAAAATTGGCGATAATATTACCTATTTTATTGGACAAATAATTTAGCAGATCACCTGTGGATTTCTTGTGCCTAAAGCCATATTGGCAATCACTAATAGGTGCGTTCTCATTCTCCATTATCTGAGAAAGTATTGATGTTATTGCTATTGGACGATAAAAACAATAACTAATAAATTAATATAATTAATATTTTAATCAGGGTAAAAATAGTTATCAAATATTCCAATTTGTTTGATATGTATAATTAATAAAGTGCGTATATTGTTTTATTTCCATTTGTATTTTTTTTTATATGTAACTATATAATAATATAACCATATAAGCATACATATATAGAAGACATACCCCGATATATAGTATCAGGATTTTATAATAATAAAAAAAAAAACTTAATAATAAAAAGTTTTATCATTTTATCGCTGTCATGTCGTAACGGTGAATATTATATAAATATATATATAGTATACATATAAGAAGATTTCAATTTCATTTTTTTTTTTCAGAATATTATTATTTGTTATATTTATTTATGCTATAGAAATATTTGTATATGTATCATATGTATAATGAATTACATGTGAATGTTACTCTCATTTTTCATAAACGACTGACACAGATTTTATGAATGAATAAAAGAACAGTGGAAATGGAATGAATAATATACACAGCAGTATAGTGTATCTGTATATAAAGCGGAAAGTATAATAATATATATACATATGTGTATATATACGGATGGAATATTGAACGTACAACAGCATATAAATATATGAAAATTATGCACACAGGATATATATATATATATATATATATGAATATATACTTACTCAGTCAGTCCGAATTCATGAACCACTTTGCAGTTATTTATCAACACACTGCTATACACACACCGTAGGACGTTATATAAAGGAAGGAGTATAAATTCTATCTGGTGTACAATACCATATTGTATACGTCGTGTATAATATGTAATATCATATATATACCATATACATAAATATGATAAAATACGTTTGCATATTGTTGTATACTTGCATGTCATATATTATATTATATTTATAAGATATATATATTTTAGTATATCAACGGCGTCTCCTTAAAAATTGTGATCCATTTAAGTTCAAAATTATATACCGTGAGTCACATGAATAATTAGCTAATTTATGGAAAAAAAATCATTTGGTCGTTTTTTTTTCGAAGGATGGCAAATCTTCAATAGACCCGACCCGAAAGCTTGTGTTAGATTTCTATTGGCTAAATCTCCTACTTCGATTGCGGTATTTTCAAATTAGGCCACCCTCATCCGCGTATGCACTCGAAATCCGGACATATGCACACCATACGCGCAGCCGTTTCTTCATGTGCGCAGACGAATCAATGTATCGCATTTCCTACACGATATCATCTTTTTGCGGTCAACGCCTAAAAAGATTTCCTTTCTCTTCACTTGGCTACAATGAATGTGGTCTAGTGCATGAATTAGGGCAATCATCTCCGCCTGGTTTCATGGTTTTCTTTCTTCTTCTGTAGGCCTTCTTCCGGTGTGGAGTTATCTGAAGTGATTGACGTTATCACTTCGTCCTGCTTTCCACTGTTGTCTCCTGCAGCGTCTTTCAGACACAAACAATCGCACCTCACCTTAGACGCTCTAGTTTCGCTTTCGCGGATTAGAAGTTAATTTGAATTGCGGTGGTTCCGCGAGGAAATTTTCCAGAAAATTCACCTTTATAAATTTTCTATTTTAAGGATTAAGACACTTGTAGTTTGTTGAATGATTTGAAAATTCAATAAATTTCTGATATTTCAGAGAAGAAAATTTGAAAGTCGCATAATTGGTTAAAAAAAAATAAATAATCGATTTTCCATTCTTTGAATTATCATGCGAAAATTCAAATAAATTTGTGATACTATGAACTGAACTGAACACCTAAATGGTACAAACATAGATTGTACAGTACAGTATACAGTCTAAAATGGAATACATTTTTACGTGTACTTGTTTGGAAAATCAACTATATTTCGTTGAACCAATGGTGAAATTTTCAAATTTTCTTTCTAGGATGCTTTCTGGGTACAAACTTTCTAGGACATTGGACTATTGGACAGCGTGATGCTTGGTAATGGTATTTCACTTAGTGGGTTTGTTTCGTACTAGTGTTATATTCATAGTTCGGTTGTCCACCCTCGTACGACAGGTTTTTGGATTGATGTTGACCATTTTAGAGTTATATCACGCACATCACTTCTTCAATTAATATCACAGTTACGTTTACCGCGATCAGTAACATTAGACTCAAATGAACCGATTCAACGACAATTTTTTTTAAATATCAGATATGGTAAACTTACAATTAGCTACATTAAGTTCTTAAGGAATATTTCGTATTGTTCTTTAAATCATAATAAGATTAAAAAAAACGATACAGTATTGATTGAAGTACAAAATACAATCATTGTGCCAATCATTAATAAAACAAAGTTAAAAAATGATCCAAAAGTTACAATTGAAGGATTGACGAATTCCAAGGAAAAAGCATAGAAATGAGGAATACAAAAACACCACCGGATGAATGCAAAAATTTAGCAAATACTACCTCTAAAAGAATGAAAGTATAATTTGTATAATTTGTGGCGTATAATATAAGTGTCCGATATTATAATGGTCCAATTTTTTTTTTGTAAAACTGTATCATTTTGAAATAAATTCCATAAGTAATTGAATTTTAAAGTTTTTTTACTTCTGTCTGCGCGATTATTTAACTAAAACCATCATTTTATGAAAAAAAATTAGAAAAATTAAAAATTATTCTTTAAAGTCCTTTCTCGAAATTTCAAAATCGAGTATATACAAATAAAATAACAGGGTCCGATATTATAGTGGTTAAAGTAGAAAATAGTATATAATATCGCAAACAACCAATCAAATTAATCATTTGGTGGTGGTAATTAATCGCACGTGTAAATTTATATATTTAATTCAACATTTTTCCATATTAAATTTAAAACCAAAACCACCAGGGGGGGGGGGGGGGGGGCTTAATGTGAAAAATAGAAAATTTCTAAATAAAAGTGGATTTTCCGGAAAATTTGGTTGGTTTTGAACAATCAGATTTATTTTTTTACATAAATTACCAGATATATAAGCAGACATGTGCCTTTCGGAATATCTTATCCTTTTGCACATATGGCAAAACAATTTCACAAGCACCGCCAATGATCGTATCTATATAATAAGAACATATACACACAATTGTAAGTATATATATTCCCTTATATAATAAAATATGAATGTAATCTCTTTGAATTCTGTTCCAGACTTTATATTTAAAGAAAAATAAAAATAAAATTAGATGAAAAGAATATTTTCATATATATAACATAACATATCTTTTTTATTTGATTATGTAAAGAAAATATGAAAAAATACACTCTCTCTATATACATATGTATATAACTAAAAATATATAAAATACATATGACATACCAACCATCTATATATATATGCATATTTATTTATAAATACATTATATTGTATTGTATTGTATATTGTATATTGTGTTGTATATTTGGAAAGATCAATAATAAATGTACATACGTCCTAAAAAAAAAAAATTATTCTTATTTCAATGTTTATTGTATTTAAAAAATCATAGTCATATAGCAATTTTTTTTTGCTATACATTTTCAAATAAAAACGAACGAAAAAAAAAATGAATAAAATATTTAATAATATCGAAGATGATAATAAAATTTATATATAGAATAGAATCATAGAATATGTATATAGTAGAGATACACACAAACACACACAATAGAATATAATATAATATATTCATAAATAAATGTTCGTACTTTCATAAAGCAAAATTTATTTATATGCAAAGATTATTTTTGATTCTATATATATATATATATTGTCATTATTTATGGATATATTTACAGCATATAGAGCATCTATATTTACATACAAATAGAAATATATATTATTATTAGTTATCAAATATATATATATATATATTGGCCTTTTCGCCATATTTTATTGAAAGAAATCCCTTAAATATAATCCATCTATCTCTGCTGATATATAGTCAATTTTATTTATTTGTAGGTTTTCCAATATCATTCATTCTATAATAATATAAGCTGCACTTGTTTGATTTTACCAAAAAATATTGAATCTCCTTTTTCATTATAATCGTAATATAAAAGGCTTCATTCATATTTATATATCCTTCCTTATATGGTTTTTAACAATACGCGCGCTTTACGCAGTTTACAAAATACTAAATCAATACAAACTTCATTTTCATCTATCTATCGTTATGAATGTTCTTATGAATTGAAAATATAATGTCAATTATAAATTACCAAAAATAAAATAATAAAATATATGTTAAATCATTAAATGGCTTTTAATTTTTCAGTTTTTCTTTCAATTTCATTGAAAAACTGACGAAATTGAAAGAAACAACAAGAACGTTTTAGCCTATGTATGCGCCTATACCTCGAATAATAAAATACTGTGCCCCATGGTCATGGTCCGTAAATGCATAAATATTTTGAAACAATTAAATCCCCATATTTGTTAGTTCATTTGTAAATGCGTTTGAATAAAATATTTACCTCATTAGCTGACTTATGCTGAAAATACAACAAGAGCTTCAGCTTCAGCGGTCTTCAAAGTTACAGCATAGTATAACATATATGAAGCCGTAGAATTCTCTTATGAATTGTATAGTAGAAATTGTTTTGTTAAAATGATGAAGAGGTTCTTTTTGGGTTATTATTATATTGCGGTTTTAAAGTTCTGCTTTTTTGTACAAATAATTCTGGTTTGATTGCTGAAATTTCTGTTATAAATTTCATCAGAACACATTTTAGCACTCGCATTGTGCTATATTAGCAAAATCTCTTTGCTGATTGTTATAATGAAACCTGATGGTTTTTTTTCAAATACAACGGAAATTTTGCTATTAAACCACATAGTGATATTCTTCTTTAAAAATACTTCAGAAGCGTTTCTGTAAATAACACACAAGAATAAAGCAATTCGGTAACAGCAGTTTTAACAAAAATCGTTTTTTATTTATGTTGAAATAGAAAAAATGGATTTATCCAAAATTGTTTTTATATATTTTATGAAGTTATAATGAAAATGAACTGTAATACGTGCAGTATATAATGTTAGCTCGTCCTCGTGAATTATTTTGGAATTAAAAACCGATGCGATAGTGTTAATGTTAATGATGAATCTGTCGAGCACAAGGAACTTTAGATTACCCTTGAACAAACCGCATTTATACAAATCAATCTTAAACAATACATATAAAAAAACTGTGAACTTTTTACATTATTGTCAGCTAATGAATTAACAAATAAATGTATTAACAATATATAACTATAAATTTTATAGGACATAATTAAAAGATTAAAAGGATTAAAATGGTCACAATTGGTATGATGGGAATCCATAACAAAAAAATCGATTCGACCGTAGTCGGCAAAAATTCAGTTTACAATTCAATTTTTCCAGTAAAGAAACGCAATCACATTTATCGGTAATTAATCCACAAATAAACGACCACAATCTAATGTATTCCCTATATGTTTTTCTATTGGGTAGGAATATTTAATAACCAAAGCCCAAGGATATAACTTGGTAATACAATTGAATCAGATCAAGGAAGAGATCTAAGAGCAAATCTTAGAAATCTTTTTTGGACTGATTCTATTCTTTGCGTTTTGTATTTGAATAATACGGCGACCAAACCGGACACGCATACTCAACAGTTGCCCGTTTGAAGTTGCCGAATCGAATAAAATAATACCCTAAGACAAAATGGATCCGAAAACCCATTAACAACACGCAAAATAATAAAACCAAGTATGGAATTTGCCCTTTTAACCACATAATCAATATGGGGTTTAAAGTTAAGTTTAGTATCTTAAAAAAACACCCAAATCCAAGGTTTGTCCAAAATATTTAAAATCTTATCATTTAAATGATAGGAATGAAGTATTTGTGAACGTTTATGAGTAAAGGACATAATTTTACATTTATCAATATTTAAAAGCATATATGATTATAAGAACACAAAACATAGAATGTACATAGATCCATTTGGAGGGCAAGAGAAGATTTGTAAATTTTTATATGATTATGTATCCAACTCATTGCTCAATTTATCCATTATTTTATATATAAATAAGGACGATATAACGAATTGAAAATAAACATATTCAATAAAATTCCGATATTTATTATATTGTGCTAGTTGAGATATCGCAATTACTATTTATTTCTTTTAATAATTTTTGCCTCAAAATAAATTAATAAATAATTAAAAATATTTAGTATTTGAAAATATCATTTATATAATTTAATGTTCGAGTCATTCAAATCCAAGAAATAAATTCAAAATATTAAATTGTAAATGTAAATATTGGGATTTTAGAACAAATAAGTTATTTATTTTCAAAGAACTTGAATGTAATATACCTATTATATTAATTCCTAAAGGGGAAAAACTTTCGTTTCTCGTCTGTCCATCGTCATAATAATAATGTGTCTGCATAATGAATGGTTTTATAACAAAATAAATATTTGTATTATTTGGTAATATAAAATAATGATACATTATAAGAATTCGTACCTTTGTAATGATACCAATATATGTTGTATAACAACGTTATGGGATAATCTATTATGTATATATACAGTCAATAATCTGAACTTTTTGATTTCTTGAAAAGCGAAATGTTTCAAAAATTGATTATATCAAAAAAAAAAAAAAACTTATTAAATAATAATAATAATAATAACATGAAAAGTAAGTATAAAATTTTTATAATGTTACATGAGTTTTATAGGTACTATTATATTGCTCTATATACGATTTATATACAGACATATTCATATATGTATATTTACATTTCCATTTTTAAATTAAACTTGGGAAAATTTTATTTTTGTCCGATTGTATATATATAAGTATATGTATAAGATACATATATAAAAAGTTTCATATATTTGAGATTTATGTTTTTCACTTAAGAAAATTGCATTTCAGTATATAAACGCAATTTTCATAACTTTTCCTAAATATATAATACTATAGGTACAGTTCAATTCTCAAGTGCATATTCTATATATACAATATTTATATACAACGTACACACGTCTTATCGTCAGAGCGGTTATGGTTAATTCCTTATTTTTTTTTTTTGCCAACTGTGAATACAATTTTAATTTATTTTAGTGACTAGACTATCTGATATTCTGACCTGGTTATATATACATTTTAATTATTATAATGTATTGCGTGAGTATATAGAGTTGAATTAATTATATTTCAATATTATATACAGGGTGAGTTTTTATTAGTAAAATTTTAAATGTAATTTATGAAAGGATGTGGTTTAAGAAGGAAAATCACTTTAAACAAAATTAGTTGTAAAGGATTTTATACGGTACAGGTGGGAAATTTATTATTATACGGTACAGGTGGGATACGGTACAGGTGGGAAATAAATTTATAGGTTTTCTATCTAAATATAAAACATAAAATTAATTTTTCGTATAACAACCAACAATTTTGTTTTTACGACCAACAACAGCCGCCTTCTGTTGTTAGTTTCTTAATTTGTGTCTTTTACGGTGTCGGTAATTAGCTGTAGTACGACCAACCGCAAGGGGAAAATATGCAACTCTGTGTTAAAATTCAGATTCGAAAAATAATGGAAAACACAAAACATATTTTATGTCTTCAGTAGGATTTGAACCCACAACCCTCCAAAAAAGTTGTAAGAATTTTTAAGTTGGCATTTTTATCATTTACACCAGAGAGAGTGCATATCTAAATATAGTTTTTTTTTAATTAAATGAATAAAGAAAGTTGTATATATTCATCTTTCAAATAATTATCATCAGTTTCATATTATAAAAATATTTAATTTTAAGAAACATATCCCTTTTTAACTAAAATACCAACAATTCTAAATACCAAAAACACTTTTCAACTAGTTATATACAGTTACAATACAATATTGGATGGATAGAGTTAGCTGGGACACCCTGTATATAGAAAATAAGCCGCTTCTTTTTTCTTCGTCGATGGGTCGGATCTTTAGTGACAATAATTAATACTCGTTATAATAATAAATCACGAGTATCGCGGATCCGATTTTTACGGATTCAGATCTTACGAATCTTATTTTTTTGTATTGCATATAACTCTTTCGATACCCAATATATTACGATATTCAGTCAGATAGTGCAACAGTGTTTGTTGAATAATGAATGAGTGAATGAATGAGAATTGAGAAAATACCAAATTTGAGCTTGAGTTGAATTTTTTGTGTAACATATATGTATATCGTTTCTTTTTTTGGATGTGCGCTTTCGTTTGTTTTGTTTTTTGTTTTTGTTACCTCTATCTCTTTCATATAATATATACATATGATCCGTAGATTCGCAGTATCGAGTATGAGATCCGGATCTTTTTAGAATCCGATTCTTCGGATCGAATCCAAATCTACAAGATATTCGGATTCGATATAACGAATATACGAAAAAATTGGATTCGCCCATCACTAGCCTGCGATACTCTAAAGATATCAAAGGAACATATTGGGCATATTGTGAATGAATATTTGGATATGCGAAAGCTCTGCCCAAAGTAGGTGCCGCGCGAGCTCACAACCGACCAAACCCAACAATGAAAACGATGGCAAAATTAGAGGAATTGGGTTTCGAATTGTTTCCGCATCCAACGACTTTTTCCTTGTTCGCTGGAAAGAAATTTAGAGAGGCGCCGATGAAGAGGTAATCGCCGAAACTGAGAGTTATTTTGAGGCTAAAGACAAATCGTATTATAAAAATGATATAGAAAAATTGTATGAACGCTATAATCGTTGTATGGCATTCGAAGGCAACGATATTGATAAAAAATAAAATTTTCACAAAAAAAAAAATTTTTATTTAATCTTAAGACTATTTTCAGGCCAACTGTTATATTGTGTTGAGTCTCTCTGAAACAATTCCGAACATTTTTGAATAACTATACTTTGAATAACTCTACCCAAAAAAATTAATTTGTGTTAATTTCCAAAAGTATATTATTGTATAATATATAAAATATAACCCAATCAAAATTTTCTATATATATTTAATTACAATAATTTTTACCTTATTTTTTAAACTATATGTAAATAGTTTTTTTTCTTTTTAATTAATTTCTTATTTACATTATATCAATTATATATGCCGTCTAACTTTTATCAACCAAAAAAAAAAAAAAAAGAAAAAGTTATTACTTAAATAAAATTTTTTTTTAATTCATGCAATGTAGCAACTGAAAAAACACAACAAAATTTGTCTGCTGGTATCGAGAAATTCGAATCAACCAAATTGGAACATGCTGAAACAATGGAGAAAAATTCATTACCATGACCACCCGTAATTGGGTTCGATGCTTTACCAACGGCACCACCAAGATCAAATCAAGTCTTTTTAAAAAAATGTGATTCTTATTAAAAAGGTACTCGGTTGTTGTTAAACATATCAGTATAAATATTATTATAAACAATTTTTAACTGAATATTTATACGCAATATATAGAGCCATTGTGATTTAATAACTTCTGATTTTAGATTTTATTTAATAACCTTTGAGCCATTGTGATTTAATAACTTCTGATTATATTCGAATCGAAACCGCCAAACTTATTTATTAACATTTTATCAAATACATTCCATTCTATATATAATCATTAAAAAAACCGTAAAATTTATTGTTAACGCAAATGATATTGCCATTGCCCGAAAATGAATTTCAATATCCTTTTTTGGTGGGGTTCATCAATCCGCTTTTGCGATATTCGTGTAAATATAAAATTTTTCTTTCCAAAGGGTTAAAGAAACACGAATGTATTCTAAATAAATATGTATATATACAGTGTGTCTCATAATCAGTATCACTCTACAAAACCGAATACCAACGTAATCATGGGACAATTTCAAGCCCCAAGGATTCGATTCTAACTCATACAATGTTAAACAGTGTGTTAAAAAACAATCTTTCATAGAAAAAAACCTTCATCCAGTAATTATATGTTATAACTCCTAATCCATTCCATTCCAGCTAGAAATAGGTACTTGATTTATAGGTAAATTAAATTATCTTTAATTTTATTCTGAATAAAAATTTTGCTATCTATAACTATTCGTTTTCGAAAGGTTTTCGATGCTCAAAGTGAAAAAATATCACAATTTTCCCATAACTTTTTAAATAAAATAAAACAAAAATGAATTTTCATCGATATTTTTCATGATGCAGATCTTTTTTATCCCAAGTAACTTTTGGGTCCCATTTATTATTTCCCGTAACGTCCACCGGGCTGAGAATTATATGGCGTATTTTTTTCGTGTTACCGGTTTTTAAAACTGATTTGTGAATAACTCTATCGCGGTTCATAAACAAATTGCAAATTTCTCGGTTACGGTGTCGGTTTTTGTAACCGGTTAGCATAACCGAATCGGTTATTTAGCGAAAAAAATACCATTTTTTTTCTCACAGGTTCGGTGAATAGCTTTTTTCGCTATGAAAAAAATTAACGAAACCGAAATGGTTTGAATAACTGAAAAATTGACGGCAATAAATTCAAAGTTATTGTCCAATTCGTAATAGTAAATTATTAATTATAATAAAAGAACGTTTTTTTGCTGGAAATAGTCCAAGCGATTATATACATTGTATTCTATTGCAGTTTGTAGGATGTGGTACTGGGACACACACTCTGTATATATCTATCTATATATATAGTACATATAAATATATAACAAAAAAAAAAGGACATCACATCAAAATTATCAAACTTTAATCTAAAAAATGCATCATCTTATTATATGCAATATACTTATATAGAGTATAGATATAAATTTTCCATATATATATTTATAAAAGATAAGTTTTACCAGAGCGTATAGAGTTCATATATATAGAGTACGTGCATATGTTATACACATATATCTAATAAGAACGAATATATTTCGGTTTTTCTTTTTTTTTTTATATTTATTATCAACAAAAAAAGTCAGTTGAAAACGAAAAACTTTTCTTTTTTTTTCACGATAAAAGATAAGAAGAAAAAAAAAATAACAAACTAGAAACCTCGTTTTTGTTATGACAAATTTGAAACTTTTTTCTATTTTTACAAAGTTTTTGCTAGTGTTAATTTGTTGAAAAATGAGATTTACTTTAATATGTTATATATAATATTATATTATGAAAAATAAACTTATTTCTTTTCATTGTTATTATAAATATATATTATATATAAAATATATTCTATAAGGAGGATGTTTCGCAAAAATAAGTATTAAAGATATAATATATATGGTATATACATCATTCATCTATATATAAAATCAGTAGACTCTATCTATACTTAGGATATGATTCTTCTACATTGAATAATTTAATAAATTTGAAGAAAAAGAAATATGTTTGCGTTTATTTTTTTTTTTTTGCTATTAATTGTATAATAATCAATGTGTGTGATCGGGTAATTAAATTGTTTATTTTTTTGTATTGTGTATTGATACGCGATCTTTAACATTTATATAGTCAAGCCCGACCCTAACGAAGGCTGCAAACGCACAAAAAAACCGGGCGCCCTCACACTTGAGGCGCTTCTCACTCTTAAAAAATTACCAGTTATATGCTAAGGATGAACAATCAATTTACGGTGTAAATCGCGCTACAGCTATTAATTCATTTTGGTTCATAATTGATTTTCTTCTTTTTTTTTTTGCCTGTGCTACATTCTTTTTAGATTTTTATTAAATAGTGGCTTTTTTTAGCTCAGGTTTTCTTGAGAAATAGACGTCTTGGAGGATTCCCTTTAAAAATAAAAGTCTACTTCCAATAGATGATGTGGAAATGACTATAAACATTTGGGGGCGCTCAAATAAAACCGGGCGTCAGAGTGGTTATTTCATTATGCCTATATAAGCAAATATCTACGAAAGAACAAAAAAGCAGATGAAATCTTCCAACGCTTTATTCGCAAAACATATAATTGATTAGGATTCTTGATGGGATCCTTTAGAAATTGAAATGAGATGTTTTAGACACATCAAGCATATCAAACATAATGTAGAATATTACGATTTTTATGCGGTTTTGAGGATGGGAAAATATTCATATATAATATTATTATTGATGGATTCATTTAATGGATTATGTATAATAATTTAAAATTTAAATTGATCTTTTATTAAAAGAAAGAAGGCACATCTAAAATAAAAGTGCTTCGTTTTTTTTTTTAGTTTTCAGTAAAACAGAAAATGCAATTAATTGATTTTGACAAACCCTTTCCGACCCCCTTCAGACCATGTATGCGGCTGGCTCAAATAATAAAATATAGCGCACTGAAACATAATCCGTAAATGCACAAATAAATGTTTTTAAGACAATTGAATACCCATTTGTTAGTGCCCATTTGTCAATGGGTTTGAATGAAATATTTTAAGAACATTAGCTGATATGTTGTTAATTTTGTTATTTAAAATATATTATTGAAAAGGATCATAAGGTTTTATGGTAATTATTGGAGCTTAATTACAATTGCCCCCCCCCCCCCACGTCCTCCAATTTCTCTAAAAGTGTCACAAAAAGCGAATTTATGGTGGTAATTTTTTTTTTATAGTATTAAACAATGAATTTTATTTTATTATGGTAAAAGGATAAAGCGAATAAGGATAAAGATAAGAATAAACAATCATGAGTTACGCAAAGTTCGCCCCGAATTCTGATTTTATCCATCATTTATCGTCCAATTTGGAAATAAACTAAGAAATAACATTTTTCTCTTTAAACAATAAAATGTTCTGCAAGAAGCCTACAGGACAATCTGGCAAGCTTAAGTTTAATTGATCCATAGGTTTTTGATTCTTTAGAACAGAAATTATTTATAATATTTAAAATAACTAATCGTTTTCAGCGCTCCTAGACAATCAGCGCCCCTAAATAAAATTATTAATAATTAAATACATAAATATCTTAAAATTGTGTTCGGGCATCTACACGAATTAACGCGATATGCATATATTCGCATATTACAATGATTGGATGATATCCCAGCACGCAAGATGATTCGTGATGATTCGACCATCGTATTGCGAGGAAGATAAAGTTTATCGCGGAAGATATCATCTTCTTATCGAATTCGTAACCTCATTCGGGAAGGATTGTGTCCCGAATGCAATACTCCTTTGTGTATTGCTTTCGTATTCGGTACGGAAAACGAAAGCAAAACACCAAGTAGATTAATAGAAGATATCGCTTAAATATCCTTTTAAAGTATCATCCGCGAATTGCGTGGAAGATGAAACTTGCACTTTTTTATTCACTTTAATTTAATTGCACTTTAAAATATTTTTAAAAGAATTAATATTAATAAAAACTTTAAAACACCTCAACAATACAGGATCTAATGAATATTGATTTAATTTGATCTGATTTCTCGCTGAATTTTTAACAAGAATAAACACGTTTCGATATTCAAAGTGATGCTTCATTTATTTACCTTCTACCCGTATCATCAATATTACTTCTTAGCGAAAAAATGAAGATAGATTCATATTATAATTATAAAACGGTAAAACGCCGCGTGAATGTAATGAATGTGTGTTGGTCGCACTGACTGGAAAATATCAAAACACACACACACATTTTTATAATTATTGTTAGTCTAGTTTCGTATTTCATCAAAATAAGATCATGAAATATTGAATTGAATTGATTTTTTTTCAAGTTTTGTTAGTGTTTTGTGTTTAATTTTATGCTGGATGGTGGATGCTAGTTTTAAGATAAATAAATCATAAATAAAGGAATCTAATAATTACCGATTACATTCATCTTGATCGTGATCCTTTTTTGTGTTACTTAAAAGGTATGGTTTGTACAAATGATATAAAAATATAATACATATTTAAAAGTTCATATGAAATATATTTAATTGAAAATTATTATTAATAAATTAACATGAAAATTTTACATTAATTTTTTCATTTATTTTAATTCGATTTTTTATGGAAAATCTTACTTTCCCTGAAACTTTCTGATGATCTTCAGCCGTTCAAATCCATGTAATATTAATTAACCAATAATTATTATAGTTTATAAATTAGAAACTCGTGTATTTTTAAAGATAATTTTCTATGCAAAACCGATATGGAATACATATTTTTTTTTATTGGAAAAGAGGTTATTTATGTGAATATCTGGAAAATGTCTGGACACTTGTAATATCTAACTAAATCACCTTTCTTTCTTTATTTTCCCGCGCCTAAATCCACAATTGGTTTTGGAGTCCATCAATAGCCTTCTCCAACCGGGCCTATTTACCGCCAACGTCCGCCAGCTGGAAACGCTTAGAGCCCGAAGGTCTGCTTCGACTTCATCTTTCCACCTACCCCGCGGTCTTCCAACGCTCCTTAATCCAAATAGCCAGTAAACGTTAATAGTTTCCATGATTCATGAGTTCCATGATTTTTAGAACAATAAGTACAATTTGGGGATTCAAAAAAGGGTTATTTAAAAGTTTCAGTTACAAAAATCCGAGTATAGAATATATATGTAAATAGATATATTCTAAACTTGAATTTTTAACAGCTTGGTATTTTTACAGAAAAATAATTATTAAATGCGAAATGAATGAATTGAATATAGAAAATGGTTGTGTATAAATTGTAATGATAATAATAATATATGTTATATATATATGTAAAAAAAAAATTAAGAAAAACTTTTGAATTTTCTTTTTAAATAAAATTTCAATTGAGACTTTTTTTTACATCATATTTGAATGAATCCATTCAAAATCATTTATAATTAAAATTTGATTTTGAATAAATCTACACGTACACCATACACTTTTATATATATATATATATATAAATAGTACGTGTATTGTTGAGAGGAGTGTGTATATGCAAAAGTATATATAGTCAACATATTTTCAAAGTTTATAATCCATTATTATATATATTATTATTATTATTATATAATTGTATTATTATTACTTTTATAATTGTTTTTATTATTTTTATTATTTTTATTATTATTATTATTATGTAAGGAAACCATTAAACAAATTATGCTCTAAAATATGGTACATTTTCCTATATTATACAGTATATACGAACTATAGCATATACGGAAAACTTTTGTCATTTAATTGGTTTCTATATATAATATATTATAAAAATTAATTTCAACTCAATCATAGATATTTTTATTATTATTCACATAAATATTTATATATTTCTCGGAATATTTTTTATTATGTGTATGAAAAACGTTTTTACTGCTCGTATATATAATATACTAATATTAAAAAAAATCTGCCCTTATGTTTCAAAACGCGGCGGATTGGGTTCCCACTGACTGATTAAATAATATACAATTTTCCAAGTCGTCGCAGCAATGGTAAATGATAAATATTGAATTTTTCCTAATTGGTCAAGTTACAAGTGAATATTTATAGTTAAATCACATTAATGTTAATGGTTCTAAATCGTCACAGATAACAATAATTATGAGAATATTAATTTAACATTTTAATAAATTTTTATATACACTTTTTATAATTTTCATATTTGGTGAGTTGGGATCTATCTATCGTTATATATACAATAATACAAACATCTATATTCAACTTATATATATATATAATATATACTAAACTAATTTAAAACATCATGATTAGAAAACTGATTGTAAACAATTGAAAATTGATCTTTTTACTTTATCCTATAAATGGTAATTTAATAAATATATATTGATATATGTTTAACAAAATATATATGTAGTATCATAAAATGCATAAAATCTTTGTTTGAATCGATAGTACGGTCTATATAATTTAGTGTTTGAAGATTATTTCATGCAGATGTTGACATTGACTGCGCCTCAAATGGTCCATCTGCTTATTCCAATTTTGGCATACTCTTTCCAACATTTCGGCCGGTATTTCACGAATAAATGCTTCAATGTTGTCTTCCAATGCGTCAATTGAAGCGGACTTGTCTGTATAAACATGAGCTTTAACATAGCCCCACAAAAAATAGTCTAAAGGCGTTAAATTGCACGATCTAGGTGGCCAATTGACCGGTCCCGAACGTGAAATAAAATGTTCACCGAACTCGCCTCTCAATAAGTCCATTGTTGCGCGTGCTGTGTGACATGTGGTACCGTCTTGTTGAAACCACATGTCATGTAAGTCAAGCTCTTGCATTTTGGTTAAAAAAAAAAGTTGGATATCATCTCACGGTCGGGCGCTCACCATTCACAGTTACGTTACGATTTGCATCATCTTTGAAGAAGTACGGTCCAATGATGCCACCAGCCCATAAACCGCACCAAACTGTGACTGTAGCTCCTGTAGTGCTTCTGGCTGATATTCACTCCAAAATCGACAATTCTGCTTATTTACGTACCCATTGAGCCAAAAATGAGCTTCGTCGCTGAACACAATTTTTCGGTAAAAAAGTGGATCTTTGGCCAACTTTCCAAGAGCCCATTCAACCAAAAATTTTACGTTGCGGTAGGTAGTTCGGCTTCAATTCTTGCACCAGCTGTATTTTGAAAGGCATCACACCTAAATCCTTCCGCAAAATTTTCCACGTTGTTGAGTAACAGAGGCCCAATTGCTGCGAACGTTTGTAAGACGATTCATGGTTAAATTATAGACCAAACTGAAGATGTTTGACAGTGAAACAAAACACGAAACGTGCGTCAGCCGTTTAAACCAGTGTTGCCAAAAAGATAATAGCTAAAAAATCACCCTTTATTATTTTACATATACATGATTGTGTATGAAATAATAAAATGTATATATGAATTCAATATACGTATATTATAGGTTAACCGCAAAACAAAATTTGACCTTCTCATCAAACATTCATTTATGTAAACATCACAAATATTTTATATGATGTGGAACGTATTTTATATATTGTATTTATAAAATATCCTAACTTATTCTGAATTGGAAATAATTTTCACATTCAATTGTAAACTATAATCCGACATTATTGTTAAAATTCTTTATAATATCTTTATAATATTGATGTTAAAAAGAAAAAATGATTGTAAAAGATATTAAATTTTTTTTTTATATATATTTTAACAACAAATGTATTTTTTTTTTTGCAATCATTCCCCAGCATATTCAACTCTGTTATTAATACTTTATGTTGTATATTGCTTTTGTTAGTTGGCAATTTGATGCGGTCAAATTGCGACTTTATAAGACTATGCTCTGATAAACAAAGTGGATTTGAATGCAACCCAAAAATAAATATAACCTAAACCGCACTTAACAATAATAAATAAGGGATGATTTTATTTCATTTTTTTTTTTTTGCTTTTATTCACCAAAAAAAAAGAAGAATGGAGCGTATTTGGTAAAGTAAATTTTTCGGTCTGTTAAGAAAATTTCTTTCTTTTTTTTCTTTTATATCTAAACATTTTATATAAAATCGTATACATATATAAAAGAAAAAATATAATATAATATAATTTATAGCTTAAAACATTTATTTAAATTCGGTATTATATGCGGTTGGGGTACATTACATATATATAAATATATTGGGGATGATTTCACGATTTTATTACATTTTTGAATGTATTATTATTTTCCGAAATTAAATGTTTGTATAGACATAATATTTTTTTTTGGTTTGGTTTTATTATATATTTATAGACACATATAATAGATAGATGGATATATCATGAAAATGGAAATTCCTCTTATGTAATATAATGCTTTATAACTATATATGTATATATGTAAAATAACGAAGTATATGTTTTTATAGTTTTAAATTTTAAAATGATTCAGTTTTTTTTTTGAAATAAAACTTTTCAAATATAATTAATTTGTACTCGATTTTATTTTAAAATATTTGATGCTAAAAAATGTGCGGTCATTAAAATATGATGTTTGATGACGTCGTGATCATTCTCTAGTTTTCAGTGATAGTTTCTGATGAGTTGGAAACTACTGGACCGATTTGGCTGAAATTTTTAGCATCACCTTTTTTTTTGCGAAAAATTTTACAAGTTCGAAGATGGGGTATGTCAGCCCTTCCCTTCTAACCCCTCCCTTGCAAATTTTCCGAATGTTTCGGCTTTTTTGTTTTCTTGTATATATCAATGAGTTTTGAAGATATTTGCTTGAAATTTGGGATTTAGGGGTTTGGTACCAAATGCAAATAATTACAATCCCGGAAATTTTTTCACATCCCATCCCATCCAGTGGCCCCCGTACAAATCCAAGGGATTGTAAGAATTATCTCGTTCTGTTTATAATTAATTGGCTAGAAATTTTGGATCTGGAGGTTTGATGCAAAATCCGGGAATTTTTTCTCATCCCATTTCATCCATTCCCATAAATTCCGTTGAGATTTACTCGGAAATGGTTATAGTTAGCCCAAAAATTTCTTCTACAAGGTATGCTTCACTTTTATTCTCTATAAAACGGCATCATTAAATTTTTCCTAATCCCATCCCACCGAGGAGCTCCCATACAAATCCAATCGTGTTTTTGGGAATGAATTTGAACATTATTTTATGTTAAAATATTATGAGGAGTCGAATGATGATAAATTTTTAGTCCAATTTACCATCTGGCCACCAATACGTACTTCTTGTTACAGGTGTTTACCTGGCAGCGTTTTTTGTTTAAATTAAACACTCTGATTTTGATCGGCATTATAAATGTTTTCCTATAGTCAAATTGCAATCATTTATTGTTCCATTCAAAACAACGTTTTTAACGTTTATTCATTATTCAATCCCGGGATCCCAGTACCGGCAATCCCGAGATTAGGATTGAACTTTTTTTTATCGTAGTTGAAAATATATAATACATTTGAAAAAATAAATAAAAATTAGCTTAAAATATTAATTTGCAATGGAAAAAAAATTCGTAAATTTTCTTATGCGTGCCCGTTTTCAATAAAAAATATTTATAAAAGATGTGCAAGAATAATTTTTAATAATTTATTATTATTTTAATAATTTTTAATAGAATAATAATAGTAATTATTTATCTTGATTACGGCGTAAATTAAATTCTAGGAATATTTTCCGGAGAAAAAAAAATTCTAAGTAAGTAGATTTAAAAAAAAATAAATAAGCTTACTGAGAATTAAATTCTTAGAAATTGTTGATGAGAAAAAATTTGAAATAACCGCAATCCGGGGATTTCAACATTTGAATAATTAGTAATCCCTACTTTACGTAATTTAATTTGATTTAATATCACTAGACTAATTTATTTAAGGAAAAACATTCACAAAGGGATTCTTAAAGGATTTTCTATATAGTACCACAGAATATCGTTTATTTAAAGAAAAATATTCACGAGATATTCTCAAAAGGAATATTACAAAATGGAAAATTATTTATTGAAAATTGTTCAACTGGCTTTCTGAATTGTTGGATTTATTACTACCAAAATAGTAATCTATATATGAAAGGACAAGCACGCATTCACAATAGTTTTTTTAAATAATTTCTATTACCACAAAAAACAATAAAATGCTCACACCACGGCGAAAATAATTTGTCAGATGCTCATCTTGAGATCTTGAGTTTTATCCCGGATAGTATAATAGATCCTTTGTTTAGATAACGGTAATGGTGAGATTTTGATTGGTATGCATGATATGTCACCCTGACGGCGGATTCCTAAAAAAAAGCATAAAAAATGTTAACACAAATAAAAGTACATGTTTTTTTTATTTACACATTTTAAAACTGTCTTTTGATATGATATTGGTATAAATTGGTATATGTATATATTTATATGAAATTAAGTAAATATATCATAAGTAAATATGTATGTATATGCCTTATGAATACATTTCGTGTTTCCTTATTCATTCGCAGATATGAATATATATATATATAGATAAGAACTGTTTATATGGGACTGTTTTTTATGTTCCTATGAATAATAATAATATTATTATTTTTTTTTTTTGGTGATTTGATTTGAATTTTATTTTATTTTTGTAAATTTGAACAATAAACAATATGCGATATCTAAATAAATAATAAATGTATTGTGTATTGAATTTATATAGATAGATATATTGAAGAAGAAGAAGAAGAATAAGAAATAATCATCACCTTTATTTATTTGTTATATATGCAAATGTTTGTTCGACCCAATATTTGAACTGCTAATGATTTGTTTGCATATATGTCATCTATGATAGAAAAAAAAATAAACAATATGGATAAATAAAAATATAGAAAAATATTATATTAATTTTGAATAATATCAATTCAATATAAGGCCAAATAGAAATGAGACATATAAGTTTTTTTTATAAAAAAAAAAATGAAATAAAACGTTACGTTAATCCGCGCCAAGCATTTTTAACTGCGATGATGTATTGGCGGGAAGACGACCGAGGAGTAGATTTTAAATTTGTTTTTATAGTTTTTTTTGTCCTTTTCAAATTTCTTTCGCCTTTTATAAAAATTTCAGTTTTTATATAAAGTTTTCGAATTGATTATAAAACCAGCTCGCCAATTTATACACATTGAGACCGGGGACTTGTCTGTAAGTGCAAAATGTTAGTGAAAAGGACGAATTATAAGAACAACCGCCAGTACTCTGTGAATTGTTTGTAAATTGTTTTCCTATATATGATTTTAGATATTATATTTTAAATGATACAGCGATATGATACTTATATATACGTCTATCTATATATCTTACTTACTTTATTTTCACGCGACTACAACCTACAATTGGTTTTGGCGTCCGTCAACAGCCTTCTCCAACCGGGCCTATTCACTGCCAACGTCCGGCAGCCAGATATACCGAGATCCCGAAGGTCCGCTTCAACTTCATCTTTCCACCCACCCCGCGGTCTTCCAACGCTCCTTGATCCACCTGGCTTGCCGTTTTTAACGGTATACGATCGCCATCCTTACGCAGCACCTCATGACCAAACCACCTCAAGCAACCAATTTTGAAATGTGGGGTTCGCCATACAATTTATATAGTTCGTGGCCGTATCGCCCACTATTTATCGGTGTTTGTCGATCCAAAGATGAGGTGTAGTATTTTCTTTTCGAATCCCCCAAGACAAAGTTCGCTAGAAGTTGTGTCATTTAGCACGTTTCAGAAACGTAGGTGACAATTGATCGAAGCAGTGTTTGATATAACTTTACTTTCAGTTGTTTACTCAATGTCTTCGATAAGAACCTGTTTCGCAAACCGTAAAAGGCCTTGTTTCGGGATTGAGCAACTCGGGATTGAAGTTTACTCAGCTATATAATTTTTACTGTTTATGCTACTTCCAAGGTAGCTAAACCTATCCGTCGTTTCATATTTGTTCTGACCAACTGATACGTTTTGATGTTGTGTCATAAACGTACTATTCGTTGGTTCGATCATATACTTGGTTATCTCATCGTTTACCTTTAATTTCATTTCCGGAGCAATTGTGCTGTTGGTGTTAATGGCGATCGTCCTCCTTATACATTTTTCCAATATCACGTTGAAAAATAATGTAGCCAAAGGATTCCCTTGCCGAACTCCGTCAATGGTTTCAAATGCATCCGATTTGATACCCCCTTATTTGTACCTGAGATGTAGCTTGCGCCAGTGTTAATTTTGACATGGCAATCAATTTTTGTGGGAAACCAAATTCCTCCATTGTGCACCCTGATAATTTTTTCCCTAATAACACTGTCGTATGCGGCTTTTGAAATCAACCCACAGTAGATGTGTTTATATACGTTGAACTACCTACACTTTTCCAATATTTGTCGTATGACGAACAGTTGATCAGTTATCAGAGTGATCATTACGGAATCCGCACACATTGGTATTGCCCAATGACTTCCTCCGCATATGTTAAAAGGCGCTTGTACAACACCTAAGCGAGTGCCTTATATGTTACATTCAGCAAAGATATTTTCTCCATAATAGTTGGTACACTTCATCCTGTTTTCCTTCTTGTATATTGGCACAATTACATCAAGCGTCCACTCCTGATCTGGTATAACTTCATAGTTCCAAAAATGCACAATTAGCTCGTGTATATACCATTCCACAATATCTATAACAATATAATAATAATAATATATACATATCGATATCGATATCGTGGGAATATTAAATTTGTTTTATTCTTTATTCATTTCATAAAATTATATTGATTATATACAATATACAATTATACATTGTATATTTGGCTTCTATATATCTATACAATTTTTAACCGCACATAATAGAAATACAAATTTTTATGATTACATGTGTACGTGAAAACTTATTTCCTGATTTACATTGAATTTTTTTCTTATTTATATATATATTATTGCTGCTCTTTTTACTCGTCGTTGGCAGTACATGTCTGAAATACAATATTCGTTAATAAAAAATTTATATATATACATTATAAATGGCATATAGAGTTGAGTTTTGCGTATATAATATGTAGTATGTAGATATAGACACATTGAATGTACAAAATAAAATAAAAAAAAAAAAAAATGAAATGTTATCAAATCGCCTTTAAAATGAAACCATTTATTTACTTAATGTAGACATCAATTCAAAAAAATTTCTCTACTCTATCAAAGCTTTCAATATTTCATTCCAAATTAAAGTTTATATATATATATGTATATATGTATATATATATAAATATGCTATATAATATGATTGTTCTTGTATAGATATATTTATATATGCAGATTTTATATAATTTTTTTTTGTGGATGCGGTGTGTGAGTGTGTATGTGGAAAAAGGACTGAAATGAAGACAGTTTTTCAAATAATTTTTCCGAGGGTTACAACACACAGTTGTATATATATATAGATAGAGAAACTACAAAATATTTATATATGGTGAGATTATATAAATATATATATATGTAACACATATATCGATTTTGTTTTAAATTCATGTTTTGCATGAACTATATATTTTATATATAATTTATATATATGGTATACTGGCATTCATTTATAACATTATATATTTGTGTGTGGAAGCGTTCTGAATAATATCAATTCTATATACATATAAATATATTTTATGGTATATCCATCCAAATGAATATATCTTCTTTTTTTTCAAAATAAAAAAAATGTAAAATATGAATACTATTCCATATATACATGAACTTCAAAAAAATAAATAAAACCCCCAAATTACAAATTCACACAGAGCAAATGTGTTCCTCTTTTTTTTTATTATATATGATATTATATTTGTATATACATATATATATATTATTAATATGAAATTTCTATTTTAAAAGTATTAATTAAATATCTTTTTAATTGTAATATATATGTATTATATATGTATTATATATAACTCTTTAACAAACGATATATAAGTTGCATGTATTTTGTGTTATAAATATGTTAGGTTGCCTATTTTTTTTGTATGGAAGTGAATTCATGCGGTGGCGGATTTAGTTCTTCCACACAGATTATCTTCATACAACCTTAGAAACATTAAATATAAAATTATAGCAAAATCGGTTAACTATTCCTTTGGTAATTATATAATCATGAGTTAATATTATTTGTTGGGCGTTAATTTTGTTTAGCGTTGACGATGTCATTACCGTTATTTGTTTCATCAACTCTGAGTACCATAATTTGGAATTTAAACACTTCCCGATATAATATAGGTCACGATGGAAAAACCCGAATTGTCCAAAAAGATGTGTTTTCTATTCCCATTTTTGAAAAATGTGAATTAAAAAAAACTAACTATTTGCTTTAAACTTTTTTTTGGCTTTTACTTTTTGATAATGGTGTCCATGTCCAAGCGTTTAGTGTTTTATAGTAAGTCTTTCATATATTTGAACAATATACCATTCGGTGTCTCGTTAAACTTTAAAGTCCAACTCAATTGGAAATTTCGAAAAATAAAAAATTGTATGATGGACATATTGATTTGAAGTCGCTTCTCAATTATGTGATGTGATGGAGGAAAGTTGCATTTAAAACAATATTACCACTTAGTACTAACCGAATATAAGATATAAACTTACCCGTTCTGGAAATGTATCTGAAATTGCTTGAAAAACTGTTGTACGTTTAACTAGAAATGGACTTTGCGCGACCTTTAAATATTAACCGATACAACTAAAATTTCATATTTAGTGTTTCTATTAAGGGGGTTGTATGAAGATAATCTGTATGGAAGAACTAAATCCGCCACCATCGGCACAAAATAGTTACCTTAATGTATATCATGGACGAGGAATCATATATTAATTTTAATGAGTATTAATGAGAGTAATTTAAGATTATCCTGTAAATAAATTAAATTATTTGGGAAAAAAATCTTCAAATAACTCTTCTAAATTATCATGAAAATATAGTTAAGTGTAAATGTAAAAAAAATGTTTTATTTTATTATCTTAATTAATTAATTAATTTTTCGCTTTACAACCAATAATCTGATTTCAGCGTCCAACAACAGCCTTCGCGTTGTTAGTTTCTGAATTTGTGACTTTAAAGGTGTCGGTAATTAGCCGTACGACCAACCGTAAGGGGAAATTATAACTCGAAAATGGATAGTGGGAAAACGTTTCTTTTTTTTTATCCTTTTTTAAGGACATGTTTCGGCACATCATATCCTTTGCCCCCCGCCCCTGATGTATATATATATTCGTATATGAAAATTAATCATATATGAATCCTTTTTTACCATTTGTGTGTTTTAATTTCTATATATGTAATTCTAATTCTTTTATTTACAACCGACGATTGGTTTTAGAGTCCGGGCAACATCACGCATACTTTGTTGCTTTTACGTTATCGGTTCGATTAGCCGTTGGTTTGTTGGAACCTCATTTGAAATAATGCAACTATATGTGAATATTCAAAAAATAACCGATAAAAAAACATATTTTATCTATCTTCAGAATATGCGACTCCCAGACGATCCCACCAAAAATTTTATATAATAATTTTAGATCTGCATTTTTATCAATTACACCACAGACTACACCGCAAAATCTTACATTACAATATTATACATAATTTGCATTTGTCTTTTCCGTTATATATATATATATATATTAGTTTAATTTTCTTTTAATTTATTTTTATCTCTCACTTTTAATTTTATCTGTAGTATATACATATAATATTTTTAAATAATTGTTTGAAAATTGCCTTTTAATGGTTAACATATTTTAAATATTATAACATTTTTGCGGCATCATCTTCATTTTATCTAATAGCACATTTATATATATTGAATTTTTTCCCCTTTTATACTATACATTTGTTTTAAGTATAATCTTTTTAAAATCGAGTATATACATATATATATGGTGGGGTGATTATAGATATAATATGTATGGTAATGTATATATAATCTGCGATATATTATATATATAAATAAGTTTATGCGTTCGTTTTGTTGAATTGAATACAATAATTATGAGAGAATGAATATGGATAATTTAAAATTAAATTTTTTTTTATTATAATAATCATTGTAATGTGTAATGTAATTTTTATATTTAACCCTATATATTTGAATTAATCTCAGCGTAATCTTCATCTAAAACAAAGGCATGTTTGTTCTACGAACAAAAGATCCATAAATGTTGACCCAATCAATATGAATAAAACTCTTATTCCACAATCTAAGGACCTGGTTAAATTTGGGAATGTTTTTCTCAAATATAATTTTACATGGAACAATAATATAATTATTGCATCTAAAAAGGCGGCTAGTCGCATTGGATTTTTAAGAAGATCCAAGGAATTCTTTAATTCTGAAAATTTAGCACTAGTTTATAAAGCATTTATAAGACAGCACTTCTAGAATAAAATTCTTACAATCTTACATATGGGCAAGGCGGCCACTACATATAAGATATTGGTGCGAACAAACCAGGCGCCGTTGTCTAGGGGCGCTGAAAGCGATTAGATATTTTATTTATTATAAAATTTCTGTTCGAAAGAAAATTATTGAAACAAAAACCTACGTGTAGAGTATTTATAAAGACAGAATATAAGAGAGATATTGTTTAAAAAAATCGAACTGATCAATTAAACTTAGGCTTGCCAGATTTTCCTTAGATCCTTGTAGAATATTTTATTTTTTAAAGAGAAAAAAAATGTTATTTCTTAGTTTGTTTCCAAATTAGACTATGCAATGTTTTAAACGATGAATAAAATCAGAATCCGAGTCGAAATCTTGCGTAGTTCATAAATCTTTATCCTTATTCGTTTATTCCAAAACTAAACTTAAATAAAATTCATTGTTTAATACAATTAAAAAAATAAATCAACTAATTCGCTTTTTGCGGGACTTTTATAGAAATTGTGGGACGTCTGGGAATCCTAATTAATCTCCATTTATCATAAAACGTTAATCCATTTCAATAATATGTTTTAAATAATAAAATTAACAGCAAGTCAGTTAATGTGGTAAATATTTCATTCAAACGCATTCACAAGTTCACTAATTAATGGATATTCAATTGTCTAAAAAACATTTATGCATTTACGGATTATGTTTCAGGGCGCTATATTTTGTTGTTTGAGCCAGGCGCATACATGGGCTAAAACGGGCTGCATATGGGTGGGTTCACGAATAACTACACTACATTTTAGTGACGGGATTGAAAAGCATACGTTCGCAATGATAAGCAATGAGAGTATGACAAATTCCATTGAATTATTGGATAATAAACGTACTGCAGTAGCTTCATCATGCACATCTTATAAATATTACCATACAATGAATGTTCTAATGAAATTTTCAAATTAATGCCTAAATTAATACCGATTAACTTAGCTTATAATTCAAGAAATTCTTAAACAGCACATCCATAACCAGTATCTATTAACTTTTTTCGAAAGCCAACAGATTTGGAAATTCATTTTTTCCAAAAACATAAAGATTATGGAATAATCTCCCAGAGCTAGAGCATTTCCCCTTCTTATGATTATCAATCATTTAAATTAAGCATTTCATCGTATCTAAAGACTCATTCACCTAAAGTGCAACTTGAACAATTGTTTGAAAACATATAAGTTATTTTTTCTTATACTGATTTTCAGTTTAGGTTTTTTTTCTCTCATATGTTTGCTTTTATTTTAAAATATTTCTTAAATTACTCCACATATAATTTAAGTTTGACCACCCAAAACTACTTAAGTGCATTCAACGAATCATATGTTCATCACATGATTAAGTGATTTCGTTATGGGCTCACGGCAATAGAATTCCGAGGTTTTACGGGCGCTAAACCGATTCTGCCGTAGTAACGAACAAAACAAAACAAAAACTTAGGAAGTTTGGGCGATATCAATACAAATTTTATCCATCATCCGGGGATGTTATTTTGGTGCGTTTAAAATAAGTTTAAAATAAGTTAATTTGTCAATTTTATGGTGGGTTGAATCGATGGTAGTCAATTTGGTGCCTTTTTTTTCAAATACTCTGATAAGAAAGCAATAAAATCTATATATACAATCATAATTTAATATATTGACGTACTCACATTTTATTCAAAACGAAAAATTTCTTTCAGATTATATCCGTAATTATATCTTATGCACATCATATACCAGTATAGCATCATAACCATAAATATTTACCTTTAAAAATACGATTTGCTTGAAGTTTATTAGTTCTTTGGTGTGTGTGTTTGTGTAAATATAAGATAAAATTAGCTTTTTAATTGAAACGTTGGTAAATACACAGAAGAAGTATATATATATAAAATAGTAATACATCTTATATATACATATATATATATCTACCATATATATATAGTTTAAAGTTTACATTACAACGTGCGATATATATACGAAAATTTCCACGAAAATTTGTAATAAAATATGTTTTTTAAGAATTTTTCTTTTAGTATTTTTATAAAAATTATTCACGGTTTGTAAATAAATGTATTTATAATATATATATTATATAAATATAAAATTAAACTCATATAAATGCAGTACACGTTTATTTGATAAATAAATATATAGGTATAAAAATAAATAATATATCGTATATGAATGAGTGTAACACATTTAATAATAATAATATAATTGTTATTTGTTTTTCCCCGTAAAAGTAGGTATATATTCAACAACTTTATATATATTTTATATACTATAGTAATGCAATATTGAAAATATACTCAATGAGTTTAAAAAGATATTATATTTAATAAAATTTCAAGCACATTGTCACGGAAGCGTTCATTTACTGGGATATAGGCAACTGCCCTTCCCTTTGGGGAAGTGAATCAAATAAATTTTCAAAATCTTTCTCCAATATGTCGTTCCAAACTTCCAGAATTTTTCTCAAAAGTTCGTCCTTGTCGATAGGAGCATTAAGATAATCCTGCGGTTTTTTTTAAACAAATTCCAGGCGTGATCGATTATATTGATGTCAAGACTTGATGGAAACCACTTTAATACCAATATTGTTTTTTTTCAAACATTTTCATGGTTATTTTGGTGGTACGTTTGGGGTGACCATGTTGTTGAAATATGTTGAACGGTGTAATTAATTCTTTCCATTATTTTTGTTTTTGTATTTTTGTAGAAATATGGGTGTTTGGATTCTTTTTTCCCCCAATTCGATGGAATTTGCAGAGTGTTTTTCCGATCAGTCAGCCCACACCGCAACCGAAACATTTCCAAATTTTTTGGTTCTCTGAACCCCTTGCATATAGTAAGTGGTTCACTATTTTTTTCCAAATCCAATTACATCTGTCGGATAAAAATATATTACATTTTTGATTCGTCACTTAATACAATGTTTTCCTAGCCCGCTAGATTCCATTCGGTGTAGCCTTTGGCATATTCATAAAGCGATCGCTTATCGTCGTTCGCTTTGATTTTCCTTTATTTCTTTTATTTCCTCCTTTATTTTCTACGCATGATTTTAATGAATTTAGAACCATCAGAGTCGTAACTTGTGTGTTCTCATCCGTTTTCTAATAATATTTGAATTATATTGCATTTACGCTTTGCCCAGTTCTAATGCATTGTCATAATGAAGCTTGTTGTTATTTAGAAATATTTTTGGTAGACTACCTTTGCTTTTGTCACAGTCAATATTACTTTTATATCGTACTCAAATTATAGTATTAGAACCGAAAATGTCATTCTTGCAATTATCCTTGAGGTATATCCTTTCATTAGAAGGGCTTATTTGACATTATTTTTCGAGTATCTTAGTTAATGAGTTTGATTCTATCTTTACATTATTAAATTTTATAGAATACTAACCTAAAAACATAAAACTAATTATAATTTGTGTATTTATACCAGGGTTGTGGAGTCGGCCCAATTTTCGATCGACTCCGACTCCGACTCCAGCTTTATAGAATTTTATAATGTTTTAAGGGAAATAAGTTATATTTAATGATTTTACATATATGAATTAACTACATTTATAATTCTTATTAACTTCAGTTTAATTTTCATTTTCGGATTTCCATTTAATTTAATAATAAAAATAATAAATGATTTCATTTAAATAACGCATATATTCTTTATTCTCCCTTAAAAATTAGTTCTTAAAAATAAAATGGCATCAATCAAATCGGCTTTCATATTTGCTCACAAATCTGATTTTATTATGCGTAAAGCCGAAAATAAACGCTCCACACTGACTTGGGTTGGTGGTAGTGCGGTGGCTAACAGTGCAGCATGTTGTACAATTTCTGGATATTTGCTAGATTCCATTCGGTGTAGCCTTTGGCATATTCATAAAGCGATCGCTTATCGTCGTTCGCTTTGATTTTCCTTTATTTCTTTTATTTCCTCCTTTATTTTCTACGCATGATTTTAATGAATTTAGAACCATCAGAGTCGTAACTTGTGTGTTCTCATCCGTTTTCTAATAATATTTGAATTATATTGCATTTACGCTTTGCCCAGTTCTAATGCATTGTCATAATGAAGCTTGTTGTTATTTAGAAATATTTTTGGTAGACTACCTTTGCTTTTGTCACAGTCAATATTACTTTTATATCGTACTCAAATTATAGTATTAGAACCGAAAATGTCATTCTTGCAATTATCCTTGAGGTATATCCTTTCATTAGAAGGGCTTATTTGACATTATTTTTCGAGTATCTTAGTTAATGAGTTTGATTCTATCTTTACATTATTAAATTTTATAGAATACTAACCTAAAAACATAAAACTAATTATAATTTGTGTATTTATACCAGGGTTGTGGAGTCGGCCCAATTTTCGATCGACTCCGACTCCGACTCCAGCTTTATAGAATTTTATAATGTTTTAAGGGAAATAAGTTATATTTAATGATTTTACATATATGAATTAACTACATTTATAATTCTTATTAACTTCAGTTTAATTTTCATTTTCGGATTTCCATTTAATTTAATAATAAAAATAATAAATGATTTCATTTAAATAACGCATATATTCTTTATTCTCCCTTAAAAATTAGTTCTTAAAAATAAAATGGCATCAATCAAATCGGCTTTCATATTTGCTCACAAATCTGATTTTATTATGCGTAAAGCCGAAAATAAACGCTCCACACTGACTTGGGTTGGTGGTAGTGCGGTGGCTAACAGTGCAGCATGTTGTACAATTTCTGGATATTTGCTTATCGCACTACGCATATCGAAATTGCTGCTTCGATGAATTTTTCCACCGTCTTTCGCCATTCATTACATTCTAAACTAGAATTTATCAGTTTCTGCCATGCCATTCTTTATAAAATACGCATATACAAATATTGTTATTGGAATTTTATATATATGCACTGCGAAGTGTTTATACGTGAATATACGATATTCTACATTTTCCATTAACAAATGCCATACCATTTTTTACTTCTATATATAAATTGGGTTTAGTATACTCAATTATTCAATATTTGTATTATAAAAGACAAAACCTTCTGATGTTTACTTTAATAATTAATAATATGAGGAAATCAATGAAATTTAAAAAAAAAGTGAAAAATGTAATTGATTATTAATGTGTTGGAGTCGAGGAGTCGGTCCAAATATTTCGACTCCGACTCCGACTCCGACTCCACTCAAATATAACCGACTCCTCGACTCCGACGCCACACCCCTGATTTATCCACTATTTTTAAGTAATGAATAGTCCTTTTAAAATCATATGTAAAAATATCTGACATAATGGTTATAATTTATAAGGCCAAAGTAGTGATCCAATGTACCAATTTGGCAAAAATGTTAATAAAAAGGGGAATTAATAATTTTCGAAATTTCTATTTTTGTATTCTTATTCACAAATAATTAAGCAATTAAAAAAAATATGATTTAAAAAATATTTTGATATTTCACTTGTATATGCAACTGCAAACGAAAACTTTCAAATTGAACATTGATCGTCACATTGATTGACGTTAAACCAGTACTTTGAGATAAAGTCTCTCGAGATATGTAGCGGTAATGGAAGTTTAAACCTCTGTATGACCTACTGTTGTGTGGAAGCATTTTTTATATGGTATTCGTCTGACGAAAGAATTAAATTAAAACAATTTTCCATGTTATTCAAAGTTGTAATTATTATTCACTATCACTTTGCAATATTATGTTTATGCTTTGGCGTGTCTATATTTAATATAATCACATTATTAGAATCGATTTTTAAACTTATCTCTTAAAGATGTGAAGGAAAAAAAAAAGTTTAAATAAGTAATCGGCTATATACCTACTCTATAAAGATATGTGCAAAAAATAAATATACATGTATATTGTTCATGAATATGTGCATATATATAATACAATTTATATATATTATAATATAAGTATATATAGATTTTTTTCCATATATCCATAAAATCATTTTCATAATGTACTTAAGTGGTTTTTTTTTTCTCTGCGAATTCTGATAATATTCACAAAAGATTTATCCATTTTTTGTTGTCAACCTGTTTTTTAGTTAAGTGTTTTGGGTTTTGAGTTCATAAATCTTTTCATATTATCTTATTTTTTTTCTTGTTGTTGTTGTTATGTTATATATTATTATATTAATGCTTATGTTATTTTTATTATATATAGTTGTTATATATTATAATATTGAGGGTGATTTATATATGTTTATCAATTTATTTATAATCGTGTTGTTCTTATATATGCAATTCTTTAACATATTGATATATATATAGTTACATGCATGGTATTTTGTCTAACCGACAGTATTTGAATTTGTTCTATAGTAGGGGTTATGTAAAATATATTATTATTACTATTATTATTACTATAGACACAAATAAAATTCCTTTGGCGATCATTAATAACGATGCTGATAACTTATTGTTCAACATGTTCTTTATATATTTATATAGCCAAGCAGCAAAAAACAAGACCGATGATTTGAGTTCATGTTATGATGATCTCGAAAACTGATGACAGATATCCCATGGCAACTTTCCTCCCTAAAATAACTTTGTATATCACCAAATTATCGTTATTTTTTTAACTGACATATACCAATAACGTATTATTTGTCTGATATCTGCGTATATATTTAAAAGTCTGGGATATTAAAATTGATTATATAATTGATATCTTCTTAAGCGCATATCAGACGACAGAATATATATTCTAAATTTTTGTGCTTAAATTTTAATATAGGATTTTTTACAAGTAAGAGCGGAATGGATATAAATAAAAATGAGGAGGATGTCTGATGAAATAATTGTTGCACTTAAGAATATAAATTCTGAAATTTAGAAATTCATTTCTAAATTATTGCACTTACATTTTAAGAACAAATTTTATCAATACAAAATTTTTATTTTCAAAATTGCCTGCTCATTTTTATTGCAGATGGTAAGAAAAATAAATAATATATAATAAAAAAAGAACTTGTTATTGTAATTTTTACATTCATATATAGTTCTGTATATTTCACACATAAATGGTTTCTCTTTTTCGTTTTAGCATAAATATTAGAATATATATTCTGTCGTGTGATATCCGCTTTAAGCGCAAACTTAAACATAAAAATTACCTAAAATTATACCTTTATGTGACTTTTGTTCAAAGTAAATATCTGTATAAAAAACAAGTCACCGTTCGTATATGGTTGCTGTGTAAATGGAAATCACATCATTTAATTTTTCTTGCCCGGCGATGATAAAACTTGAAATGATGCTTATCCACTCATTATAATATCAATTTCATTTGTTATTTATACATGGTTTTGATTTGATTTTGTATAAATAAATGCAGGTATTATGTTAATAATTTGTAATTTGCTTTTTACAAAGGATATTTACTGAGCGGATATCATATATACCAATAAAAATTTTAAATGAATATATTTTCCTTAAACATTTTTCCTTATAAATATATAAGATTTTATTTACGTAATAGGAAAATCCATTATGATATAATCATTATTGTTATAAAAAATTATATTATAGAAATAAACAATAAAAAAAACCAAATTTTGGTTACAAAAATTCAATTACAATTTTATTTATTATATTTCAATTTTTTTAATAATACACGGGCGTGAAAATACCATATATAAGAAGAATCTTGTCGTTGAATATATATCTACAAATTCAATTTCAATTTGTTATATATTTAACTTTTAAATGATTTTTAAAATAAGAAAATTTCTCATTTCCGTTTTTTTTTCTTCTTTACCTCTCACAAATCAATTATCAAATTTTATATGTTGTTTTCGTATATTCATACATAAATTTAAATATACCTAGGTATCTATCATATATTATAAGACAAGGATACGTTGAATTATTTCGGTTTCAATTCTGTGTTTATTTATACGTTTATCTATATTTAAGTTATTTATATAACTTTAGTGAATCACTGCAATATATTTGGATGAAATAGGGGTAAAAATTGGGAATGATAAAAAATATAATAAACAACATTCTCGCAAGAAATCCTGAATGTTATTTTAATTCATCTGGTTCCAAAGTTATAGTATTTAATAGGTTCGTTGGACCAGAACCACACACCGCGATTAGCAGGGGTACGGCGGGGACCTAGTCGGTCGAAAAATGGATTACTTCCGAACATCAGAAAACATGGAAGGGGGTAAGACGACACCGACAATCTAAGCTAAACAATTGGGTTGAGAGTGGGAAACATCAATCGGGATGTTCTTGCAATGACGCGGGGACCTCTCAGTAAAAATTGAGTAGCCATCACATCTGGGCATGGAGGCTTCAGGCATCCCTCGGGGGGGGATCAAAATTCTTATGGATGTTACGTGTAGACTCTGTCTGAAGGATGAATAAACGGCAATGCACATTGTGTTCAAATATCCAGCTTTGGAGAGCATAAGGAGAAGGGTAACCGAACGTTCATTGCTCCCAGAGAGTGAAATGCGACGGATTCCCTTCAAACTGATGATTTAGACAACGAGGTACACTATATATTCGATGAGCAATCGGGGAAATCTGAATGGCAAACTTGGTAGGTGTCAATCGAAGGTACGAAGATAGGTTAAAAAAAAAAAGCTGTAGTATTTTTTCTACAACCCTTACATAGATTTTTACTATAGAATATGTTCTACAACACTATTTGATCGCCTACGGGCAATTTTTAGAGAATTTAATTATCTATCGAATGCATTCTGGAACTGGAACTTAATTTTAACCCATTGTTATAATATTTTTCTGAAACCCTTACATAAGATTTAAAAAAAAAAACATTTTGAACTTTAATTAGTAAGACTCAACCTCTAACAATTAAACTTTTAAGGGTGAAATTTCTATAAATTCGTATTAATTTTAAGGATGAATCTTAAGTAATAAAATAAGCGAAAATTTTCCGATATTATAAAAATCCGATAGTGCAAAAAGTAGTTTAAAATTGATAATTTTTCACATTTAGAGATTTTTTAGAACTTGAATTAGTAATTACTTTTAAAATTGTACGGTTATTGGTAACAAAATAATCGTATATATACTCTATAATTATTCCATTTGTATGTATGTATAAAAATCAGTATAATAAATCCTCAAATCCTTCCCATGCGAATACTTTATATATATATACTATACATGAATGCGTATTTTCATTATTTTGACATTTTGTGTTAATACAACTTGGTATTTATGGTACCTACTATATGTATATATATGTATACTATATACTTTGTATACTAAAAATATGTACATATGCTTATATCTGTCAACTTCTCATTATTAATCATTTATTGAACATTACCACCTATTATATTCTCTTTATACATTCATAATAATAATAATAATAATAATAATATATTGTTCAGAACATGTAAATTTGAGTTAGGTACAAATATATATTGTTCGATATGGATGTCGAATTTCATCATAAATATATATATTTTTTTATTGTAATGGAAAGATTGTAAATTCATTTTACATGTACGGCAATATTGATCATATATATATATGTGGAATAATGATAATCGAAAATTTGAATGGACTTTGGCTATACTTATATATATATACTCTAATGTATTATACCATTATACCTAAAAATTTTATTTTATATGTACATATTTTGTCCTGTGAATATACATTCTATTATTCTATACTTGTGTGTTTGGATATTTATATATATATATATATATAGATACCTGTACCTGTACATATTTAAATATAATGATGATAAATGGCATTTAATGGATATATGGAGAATTCAACTTAAACATTCTTTTTTTTTTATTATACAACAAGCATATATGAATATAATCACACCGATCTATTTAAATAGCAGATAATAGATTTATTGTCATATATAGGTATGTGATAATATATCCAGCGAAGGTTTATAAATAATATATAAATATATATTAATTTAAATATGCTAAATATATAGATTTACATATACATTTTTTTAATATATATATATAAAGGTCAATGAAAATTTAACCGAAAAAAAACTCAACTATTGTTAGAATTATATAGTATAGATAATCATATGATTTCCTAATATACAATACGAGTTATTAGAAAATTATACACATTTGAATTTTGATCAAAAAGGAAGCAGGAAGTTAGCACATTTAATATACACAAATAATTATAATTGAACATTTTATTTTTGACCATTACAATATTACATAATAAATTGCAATTATTTATGAAATAGATGATCGGATTCTAACTGTTCTATACAATTTTCAAATAGGAAATTTTTTACTACTGTTTACAAATATGACCAGGAATTTTCAATTTTAATTTTGAGGGGTTTTCGGTAGGGACAAATCTTTTTATTTTTGAGTTGTTAGGACTGTGAGACTGACATCTGCGACAAATTTCACGGCAATATATTCATTAGTTAAACGGTGACGCTCATTTTCGTGAACAGCTAAAAGTGATTTTTTCGATTTTTTGGACATGTCCGAAAATATTCAACAAACAAGTTCGATTAAATTTTGTATTCGGAATGAAATTTCTGGTGCCGAAACGTCCAGAATGTTGAAAAAGGGGTTCGATGAATAGGCCATGTATAAAAACAAGTGTAAAACAAAAAAAAAACAATTACATAAAACGTGCAAAGGGGTCGTGAAGGCGTTGAAGACGAACCACATCAAAGACGACCAATAACATCAACCGATGAACATCATGCCATTCAAATCAAAGAATTGATGCTGCAATATCCTCGATTGACTGCTATAGAGAACTTGCTATTAATGCTATTGAAATTTCAAATGAGTCAGTAAACACCATTTTAAAAGATGTTTTGTGCTTCAGAAAAGTCAAATTGCGATTGGTGCCAAAAATGCTCAATTTCATGGAAAAACCAGCGTCGCGTCGAAGTATGTGAAACAATGCGTTCGGCTATCAAGACAAAATGAAACACATCATAACTGGAGATGAGCCCTCTCGACCCTGACTTCTGGCTGTTCGCTAAGCTTAAGAGACCGCCCCGTTTTGACACGATAGAAGAAATTAAAGCCAAATCGAAAAAGATGTTGTTGGCATACCCAAGGAACACTTCCCCAAGTGTTTTGATGAATGGAAAAACGGTTGGCACAAGTGCATTGGAGCCGAGGAGGATCATTTTAAAGGGGAGGGGAAGCAATTAATTTTGATGAATAAATAAAGATTTTAAAAATCAAAACAAAATTCCGGGTCATATTTGTACACGGTAGTATACATTTACTAAAGGCAATTTTTTGCCAAAAGAAATTTCTGTATAATTTTCCTTAAGAAAACTTTGTAGAATTTTTTTTAATAGAAATTTCATAACACCTTATGAGGAAATTCTGCATAATTTACATAAAGAAAATTCTATATCATTTTCTAAATGTTTTAATTAATAATTAAAAATTAAGCCACTCACAATCAGTCGTAATCTAAACAAGTTATAATACGAATAAATGTCAAATGTTGTTGATTCCGTTGTATTCCCTCAAAAATACGATGTGTTTTAACTATGAAGTATAAACAATTGTATACCGCTGATAATTAAATTCGTATGATACAAAACATGAATTATGCTTGTATATATGACATATAATATATATATTTCTTTTAATAATCGAATAATATAATCATATAAAAATCAAAAATTTATTTTATGAAATAAATAAAATGAATATATGTAACTGTAAATTTTTTTTATTAATTAAATTATATAGTTATATCGTAATATACATAGATAGGAAAATTAAATATATATCCCATACACAGGAAACTTTTAATTTTTATTTATTTATTTATTTATATACCAAAATTATTAATTTGATCAAATAAAAAATTAAAGTATATATTTCATACATTTCCTCTGTCTGTATCTGTATCTGTATATATCATCTCTATTTATTATACTATATATACAAAAATATATTCAATGAAAATATATTTAATTAAATTTACTAAAAAAAATAAAATTATATAATTGTAGTTCGGTGACATATATCTGACATTATGTCAGGGATATATATTATGCAGTGAGCATGCAGTTGTCTATATGTACCTCTGTGCGGTGGTGAAATTGATCAAAATGCCAACCATACAAATTAAGAAACTATAACAACAGAACCGGTTAAAATACGAAAATTTATTATTAAACATGTTGCCTTCAAAACTTATATCCTGCATTCGGATTTGATTAATAAAAATTAATTTAATTTTTTTTTAAAAATCATTTATTTTGTCCAATATTTCGAAAAAATTTGATCATTGTGTGTACAGGTTCCTGATGGTTGCTGAGAGGATGATGGAAAGAGTTAAAGCATTCTAGGGTATTGCAATTCTCAGTCCGTCATCCTCAAGTATTAGTTACACCTCCACGTGGTGGCAACCGGGCAATGCATCCTAGAATGCAGCTAAGTAACTAATGCGAAAAAAAAACCAAGTAATGATTGAATAACCGAAAGGTTTATTTACCCAGGTGGTAACCAGAATGAGTCTGGGAACCCATCCTATTCGGAGGCATGTCCCATGGATTTTGGAGGGGGGGGGGGGCAAATTATGACTTGAAATGGGGAGTTTGAAGATCACGTGCGAGCGATCCGAATTGGCTACTCGTACGCGAAAGCGGACGAGAGCGCATAGGAGGAAAGCGGCGCGGCAAAAACTGTTGGGAGCTGGCAGTGATGGCAGTGGAAAGCAGGCTGAAATTTTTACTTCAGAAAACTCCACACCGGAAGGGGGCCAACACGAGAAGAGACGCAGGGTAGAAATACCTAATAAATCTTCAGATGAGGGCACCCATAGGAGGATGGAGGGATTGCGGATGGAGAATGCGAGACCGTCACGGTCTCACACACTCAATCCGCAACCGTATTTACATGGGAAAACCATGGCAAGGGGAGGCCGAAAAATAAAAATATGTCCGGCTTTGGAGAGCCGGGACCGGGCACCGGTTCCTCGCAGAGAGTGAGCTGGGAAGGCTTCAAGGAGATGCTTGAGATAACGAGGGACACTATATTCGATGAGCAATCGGGGATACGTGGGTGGCAAACTGAGTAGGTGTCAATCGGAGGTACGAAAAGGGACCCAAGGATGGTCTGATTCGAACATACCGCAGCCGGATGAGGGGTTTTAGTCAGTAAGACTGGATTTGACTGAAGGAATTAAACTTAAAAATCAAAATTGTCAAATTGGAATACAAGGAAATAAAATGAATAAATTGAATACCGCAGTCGTTAAAGCATATATTAATATAAAATTTTGATTTTTATCTTTAATCGCGGATATATAGAAATAGAGGAAAGTCATATGAAGGCAAATAGTAAATAGTAAAACAAAACGAAATTTTTTGTGTAATATCCTGTGTGGATTTCTATATGTGAAAGGGCAGTTCACATATTTGGTACCCAAATTAAATATTTCTATAAAATTTCTATTTAAAATTCTTTGTTATATTTGAAAAAAAAAAATTAAAAAAACTTTCAAAGAATGATTTGACCTATATTCATACAATTAAAATTAAAACTTTAACGTGAGGTAACCAATTAAAAGCAATATCCTACCTTATAGGTTGAAAATTTCCGTCTAATCGACACTTTTCAAATATAATTCAATATCCGATACAATCACAGTATATCTATCTTTCTTTTAGTCTAAATTCGAACTATGGTAGCGAGTCTTTTTTTTTCATTTATATATGCAGTTGAGCAATTATATGTTTTATAATTTTAACCATTGATATATGAATATCTACATATGTTTTATGTATATGATAGATACAATACCGCACACACACATCATATATATTTTATATTGTTTCTTTATATCTCTATCATATACATATATTATATAAATATATTCAAAGTAATAAAACAAAAAAAAATTAAATCTTTCTTTAAACATACATATTTGAACGAACACAAATCACGAATGTATACTATATGTATTATGTCTGTCTATATATCTATATATATTCCATTATAAGTACGTACGTAAAATTCTACATGGATGAATGGATGGATGTCTATATATAAATATATGTATGTATATAAATAACATTATGCATGGTAAAAACTTTGACTTTTGAAATATGAAATTTTAATTTTAATTCATGGATAAAGGAATTATTACATTGTTTTATGGTTTTTTATATTGGTTTGTGCATATATCATAATATATAAATATATATATATATATATATGTATGTTTAAAAACATTAAACACAAACATTATTCTGAATGCAATTTAAAATGTTATATGCATACACATTTCATCATATTATTCATGAAAGCGAAAAAAACATTAAATTTCAATTTTCACATTTTTATTCAGATTTTGTTTATATGTTCACTGTTTAAAAAATAAAAATTTTTTTTGAATATATTCTATGTAAAATTGAATATTTATTAGATTATTTATAAATACATTTTTTACAAGGTACTTTAATTCGCAATTTCACGGGAAGTTATTGCTAAAGTAAATTTGTCATTTGTGTATAAATGCACAGTCTTACCAATTATACCGATCGAAGTGCTGTGAAAATGTATTTGAGTATGTGAAGCATATATCTGTCTTCGATCAAATTATTATAAGTTTAAGTTTATTATGATAAGTATATTTACAAAATTCTATAATTAAACCTTTATCACTTATACTTTAATAATGTTATATAAATAAACATTAAAATTTCTTACAACTTATACACATCACATCAGCAAAACCCTAAATTGTTTTTTTACATCGTTGTCCATCGTTTAATGTTATAAATTATACAATGTATAATAAATAATCTTGTTATAAATAATATGAAATAGCATAAATAATCTCTTTCAACGTGTGCATGTATATTGAATAAAGCTTGCATTTAATAAATTGTTAATTAAATAAATATTTATATAACTATATACCGATATGTGTAAAAGATAAAGTATTTTAAAAAGTATTAACACAACATAACATAAATATATATAGTTAACGCTACCGTAAATATATTATTGATGTTATTTTAATATATACTTACAAGGAAACATACCCAAGTGCAAACTGAGATTCAATTGGGGGTAGCGTCCATTCGATAGATAATAATAAGTTAGACTTTTCCTGAAAATATTTCGGGCTGAGCTCCAGGGGTTCCAAAGTTAGGGGGTGGGGAAGTTTTTGAAAATTTGAGGTTTTTTGAGGATACCACTCAAACGGTGCGTTTTTTAATGTTGAAATATATGACCAACCCCACTTATTTTTTAAAGACAAAACTTTTTGTGTCATTAAATGTTAACCCTCAGCCCACCAGGCTCCAAATTTCACTAAAAATGGGTTTCCAAAGTTAGCACCTTCATAACCCGAAAAGTATAACCGATATTAAAAAATTTTCTTAACCAAAGTTATTCCTTTATATGTATTAAAAAACTTTGTAAAATATCATTTTGACGTACAACGCTGTTTAACAGCAGTTTTGTTACAAAACCCATAGTACTATAAATATTATAAATTAAAGCGATTAAAAATCAGTATAACGTTCATAAGAAAATTATACTCATTTTAAAAATTTGAATTACATTAGACAATAACAACAATTACAAAAATAATTTTTTTTAGTTAATTACAAAATAATTTTGAAAATAGTGTATTCAAACGCTCATTTTAAAATTATTAATTCAATTCAATTTATCACATAAATTACAAAAAAATAATGTATAAAAGCTAATATAAAAATAATCGTTAAAACAATATATGAATTAATTTTGGCAATAATGGATTTCATCCATCAACTATAAATGATGGAAACAAAAATAATATTTGCACCATGAACAACGTATTAGACTTATAGTATCACATAAACTACAATTTTGAATATTAGAGTTTAAACAATATTCTGTGGGCGTAATATGTTTAATTCTATCGCAAGTAAATCCACACCGATACCATGAATATTTAATAAATTCGCGAAATCGAGGTGATGAAAATTGGTTGTGTGCAATTACATGCAATTTTGTAATAACATCACGGGTATTAAATAATTTAATTAATTCATAATGGTGAAGAATGATGTAATCTGATATTCGACGAATGAATGTTTTGTAAAACCTAAAAAAATAAACATCCAAGGGTTGAATGATTGGAGTTGAGCCTGGAGGTAATGTGTTGATCTGGTATTCTACAGAATTTGGTATTTGAAGATTTATTTCTGTACGATCATTGTACGATCATTGTAGAATTTGATGAAATAGGGGTTTGGGAATACTTTTGTGAAGATGTGTAAAATTTGTTTTATGAATTTCCTTATTTTTATAAATAAAATAACTATAAAAAATATATTTCATTGTCTAAATACCTTTACGCAAATTTATACAGATGTATTTACATTTATGCATACGAATACAAAAGGACTGATTCCATCATTTATAGTTGATGGATGAAATCCATTATTGCCAAAATTATATTGAATATTAATTTATAATATCTTATTGATTGTTAATTCATATATTGTTTTAACGATTATTTTTATATTAGCTTTTATATATTATTTTTTTGTAATGTATGTGATAAATTGAATTGAATTAATAATTTTAAAATGAGCGTTTGAATACACTATTTTCAAAATTATTTTGTAATTAACTAAAAAAAATTATTTTTGTAATTGTTGTTATTGTCTAATGTAATTCAAATTTTTAAAATGAGTATAATTTTCTTATGAACGTTATACTGATTTTTAATCGCTTTAATTTATAATATTTATAGTACTATGGGTTTTGTAACAAAACTGCTGTTAAACAGCGTTGTACGTCAAAATGATATTTTACAAAGTTTTTTAATACATATAAAGGAATAACTTTGGTTAAGAAAATTTTTTAATATCGGTTATACTTTTCGGGTTATGAAGGTGCTAACTTTGGAAACCCATTTTTAGTGAAATTTGGAGCCTGGTGGGCTGAGGGTTAACATTTAATGACACAAAAAGTTTTGTCTTTAAAAAATAAGTGGGGTTGGTCATATATTTCAACATTAAAAAACGCACCGTTTGAGTGGTATCCTCAAAAAACCTCAAATTTTCAAAAACTTCCCCACCCCCTAACTTTGGAACCCCTGGAGCTCAGCCCGAAATATTTTCAGGAAAAGTCTAACTTATTATTACCTATCGAATGGACGCTACCCCCAATTGAATCTCAGTTTGCACTTGGGTATGTTTCCTTGTTAGATATAGTATAAACATACAATAAAATCAACTGACCGCATTAAATTTACTTATAGTTTAAATTTTTCTCTATATATTGTATATGAATCTTATTTATCCCTTTTGATAAGGTAAAATTTGTTGAAAAGGTCGTAAAATAAAAGGTGTTTTATAAAATATTCTTGTACATTGTTTTGTGAATTTATTGAAACAAAATAAAATTACCCGATTGTTTCGTATATTGATGAAATAAAAGAAAAAGATAATATGTTCGTGAAATATTTTTCTTTAGAGATTTTCCCAATTTTCTTTAAAGATTTTCCCAATTTTCATTTGTTTTTTTTTATTAATAAAGTATAAAAAATAAGAAAAAGGGATTTTACAACATCGAGATTTTTGAACCAAAGTACCTCTAGTTCAGACAATTATCAATCATTCTATCGCTGAAACTTACATAAGATAAAAAAAAATATATTCGGAAAATCACAATATTTTTTATTTGTTACATTTTTCCTTCATACATTTTTATCTTATGTAAAGTTTCAACGATAGAAATTAACAGTTATTTTTGGATGTATAGAGCGGGTATCCCCGACGGAATACCCGACTATATATTCTATATACACTAACCACACCGGCAGAAACGCCAGCGCCGCCCGTATTTATATATATATATACTTCGGGGAACATCGTTGCACAGAATATTGCATATGTCTCAACGTCGACTGTCCAACATTCGAACAACCATGTCCCCCTATAATTAAAAGCAAATATCATTTGTAATTATTTACATATGAGATTTTTATTTGAAAATCGGCGGCTTCGCTACCAACTTGACCATACATTCACCTTAAGATACGTATACTTGAGTTTTGAACACATATAATTTATAATTTATATGGAACAATGTGATGGATGAATGGAAAATTGATTTAATATTTTATCATATACAATTATACATTTATATAAAATTATTTAAAATTTCCATGAAATTCTTTATATAAATATAATTATAGTGATAAAAAAGTCTTTTTTTCATATAGAAAATCATCTTAAAACATTATTTCATCATTTCCAAAATATGATAAATCGATTGGTGATACAATTTTACAACAATTTCAGTACACGAGAATCCTCGGATAACGTCTGGACCCCCAGAAATTGTGAGAATTATCTTAAAAAATCCTATCACAATCGAAAAGTAATAAAATGAAAATATTTTATTATTAACTCTTTGCATTTTTTTACCTTTTCTTATTTGCAAGTTTGATGAATTTTTAGTGTTTTTAAAAATCTGGCTGAGGGAAAATGGGATTTCTGAAGATTCACATAATGCTACCAACTCGAAATTATAGTATATTATTATATTATTTATTTTTTTCTTGAGAGGAGGGGAAATCCATTTATGGACGGAGTGTCGGACGCCGCCAACTAAGTTGACGTTCTACCGACTAATACCCCTCCCTGTGGGTCTGGTAGTTGCGTAACCCGCTCCGTGTAGTGCGACCCATTGGATCTATTGTACTCACTGAAAAGTTAAATTAAAGTTAAATTTTGATTAAGTTTTAATAAATTTTGAATTGGTCTCGAAGATATGAGATATGAGCCAGGCTTGGACCTTTTACGCTAGACTTGATTCAACATGATCAGCAGTCTTGGTGACTGAGAGCCCTAAGAATCAAGACCAAACATTTCGGTTTCTGAAATGTCAGACGCCGTGTCTTGAATGAAACGGCAAAGTATCGTTGTTTTATTTGATATATTAAGTTACACATCTTTGGTTCGGTTGGATTCCAGACTTGTAGACTTGTAGTTGAGGATTGGTTGGTCAGCCATAGCAGATCCTCTTTCTATGGTAAGGCTAATACTCCCAGAGGGCGCCCGGTGTCTGGGAGTTGAAAGTTCTTGGTGAATTGCTCCCCGTAGACCTTTCTGATATGGGTGTCCATATCAGCATAGACCTTCGGTTCAACCGATCGAGAGATAGTATATTTTAGGTCAAAAATAGTTTTGGAAAGTTTAAAATTATTAGCTGTTCCGGGACCACTTTGACCGAACCTTGAAAATCACGTTTTTATAATTTTGGAAGTTGAATAACTTCCTTATAACTAAAGATAATTTAACCGGGCGAGTGGCAATTCATGACTATTTCTATTATCTCTCTAGTGTCATAGGTTTAGTAATTCTATTTTCCAGTTATTCCCAAATAACCTATTTTTCGAATATGAATCTTCTAGGTGGATCTTCAGATAGAAAATCATTATAAAACATTAGTTTATCATTGCCAAACTGGATTTGCGCTAAAAGTTTACACTGATTTGATTATCTGAACATCCTCGGTCAACGTCTGGATCCTCAGAAATTGTAAGAATTATCATAAAAAAATCCAACAAAAATAGATTTTTTTTTTGAAAAAAATAATAATATTAATATATTTTATTAACTTTTTACCATTTCTTATTTGCAAGTTTGATGAATTTTTTAGTATTTTTATAAATTTGATAAAGAGGGAAAAATGGGATTTCTGAAGATTCCCATAATGTTAGCGACCTCAATGACTTTCAAAAAATGAATTTTTACTAAATTTATAAATCTCAATGATGGAAAATTCCTTTTACGAAGCGTCCTGTAATATTAACCGCACTCGCAAAAAGTCTTATAACAAAATAAAAAAAATTAAAAAAAAAATTATAAAAAAGAAAGATCAAAATAAATCCGATGATAATGAGATTATAATATTTATAAAAGATATATTAACCTTGAAATGTAATATAAATGATATATTTATGATAATTTGTTTTAGTATATATAAAAAAAAATTTTTTTTTATCTTTCAAATTGCATACTCACTTATAAAATATATATATTGATATTCATCATACAGTAACTTTTACGTGAACGGCGATAAAGTGCGTTGGTTAAATTCGTATTAATTAAAATTAGAAAGTGAATTTTTGTCATATTGTATCGAATATTTAACATTTAATTTTTCAATATTCAAGTTTATTTTTATATATAATATGAGATAATCGAATATATTTTATAAACATTTCATAATATTTAATATCTTAATAATATATTATTATTTTTATTTTATTATATAGTATTTTTATTTTGAAAAACAAAATAAGAAAAAATTGTATTTATATAATATAATTTAGTTGGTTGATGGTTATATATGGTATATAAATATATTCGTTTCTCTATCCCACAAAAATATTAATCTTAATATATATGTATATATTTCAAAAAACACGCTGTTTTTTAAAATATATATTGTATTTTATGTGTATAGTATATGCATATTTATATAATTAATTTATTACAGTATTTACGGGTTCATATGTCTGTTGTGAAATTTCTTTTCATATTTATATAATTTATTTTCAATTTAGAAATTAATATAAACTTTTCTAAATGCTATAAAATAATATAAGTATTTCGTAAACAATATATTAAATTAAAATTTTAGCATATTTTATATATACGATGTTTGTAATATTGTTTCATATTCATATATATATATATAGATATTATTATAATACAGAAATACGTATTTAGTTTATATGAAACAACAGCAATAATAACACAACAATAAGAAATCTCTATGCACAAATACGCAGAATATATATAAATACATATATCCATATATACAGAACGACGAAACCATTAATTTAATGTTGTGAAGACAAGGCAACAATGTTATATAGCACAGATATTTTATATATTAAGAAACGTTGTGTGCCGTTCGTCGTTATACATAAGAGATAAGGAGACAATTTAATTTATCTTATAAGACAATAAATAATCCAGTTACAGTCATTGTTATATGAGTATTATACTTACGTACTTATATAGATATATTATTTTATGGCGAATGGCAATATAATATATGTATATTGTATATATATTCGATTTATGCATATACAAATATATCTTCGAATATTTTATTACATTATGCATTGTTTTATCAAATCAAAATATGTGTGTGGTTGAAATTAATAGATATAGAGAGTAGATATTATAGTATAGCCGCATCCAAATATCCATATATTTGAATATATTTGGATATACTTAAAACATCATATATGTTATATATACAAATAATATACAGAATCAAATATATACTTTATGCTTATGTATCCTATAAATCAATTGAATTTGCTATCAATACAGAAAAATAAATTAATGTGTATTAGTAAAATATTTTGATAATTGAATTATGGATTACACTTTAAAATAATTGAACCAAAATTATAATATATTTTGTATCACCGTTTTATTTAAATTATTTTCTTTTTTGTATTTTTTTCTTAACAAGAAAATCAATCTAAAAGCGCTTAAATTTCAAAAAACATATCCGTCAAAATATAAATGTTGATTAATGATAAAATACAATATGAATCAATCTATAATTATTTTATTATATATATATATACAAACATGTATTATAATTAATGAGCTGGTCCATATACAGGTGCTGGTGTACCAATGGATTGGCCACTTGAGGAACTACCACTTGATCCGGATGCAACGAATTGACCACTACTTGATCCACTTGTAATTATTGATCCTCCTGCTATACCACTACCGCTAGCACTACCACTAGCACTACCACTACCACTACCACTACCACTGCTACTGCCACCACTATTAACAGCAGTTGATCCATGACTTTCTTTTTGAGTATTATACTTGATAAAGTACACTTCTGGTTTGCTAGGTTCTGTTGGTGTAGCTGTTGGTATTACAATGTCCGGTTGTGCATTCGGTCGTTTAACTAATACATAAATTAAAGTTTTCTCTTCGTTTTGTGGTTGTACGGGAATTATTGGTGCTTGGTAAGCGGGTGCCGTTGGTGTTTTTATAAAAATTATTTTATAATGTTTCTGGGCTGGTTGAATGGGAAATTGTTGTGTTGGATAATGTTGTTCTTCTTCAGTTGGTGGTACATGTACATAAATATGTTTTACTATCGTTGGTTGTTGATAGCCTGGCCGCGTTCACCGCAAAATTAATATCGTTAATTAACTTACATTTAAAATTTTATTATTGTGATAAAAATATAAAAAAACAAAAATTATAATTTTACCTATACCTGCACTGGAACCACTAAAACTTGAACTACTACTACTACTACCACTACCACTTCCAGTAGCGGTAATGAATTGACTACTGCTACTATCACCTACAAAATTCGTACTAATTTGACTATAATCTGGACCACTAGGTTGTGGATATACATAACCTTCTGGTCTTGCCGTAACAACCTTCATCAGCATCATCACAACCGATACGATTAATAAATAAAATTTCATTTTATATAATTGTAATTATGCGTGTAAATCAAATATATCACTGTTAAATTAATAAATTTTGCACGATTAACAATCACTATATATTATATATATATATTTATATGTATAGATATATAAATAAATTTATATATCTTCAACTTTATATAAAGACTATTTTTATTTTTTATAATACCAATCTATTTATATAAAATTTTATGAGAAAAATTAAAAGAATTATAATATACTTAACCATATAGCATATATGAGTTTTTAAAAACATATTGCGCTAACCAATATTAATTATGCTAGTCATAAAAAATATCGTATACAATTTTTTTTTCTGTATGTGTGTGGTAATAACGCAGACATTTCAAGTTATGATTTGTGAGTATAGTCTGCGATTTTCTGAATTTGGAAATGCCCAAATGAAAACGGGAACGGAGTTGGAAAATGCCCCAAATATTAATTTTTAATACATTAAAAATACATTAAAAAACACATGGCTATGTTGGGGAAAATATTTAACCAAATTCATTACATTGAACCACGTAAATGACATTTTTTATGACTAACATATACATAAATAAAATAAAAATATTAACATCGCCTACATCAGTTTTTCTGATGGGTACATCTTTTATTATACACATTTATTCATAATAAATAATTATTATATAATTTCGATAAACGCGCACCGTCTTCGCAGATATCAATATACATATGTGTATATTTTATCTTAGGAAGGGAATATCTACTTATATATATATGCAAGTCAATACATTTGTATATGAGAGATATATGCGTTATTATTGCGTGAACTTACATCTGCTTGTATATGATAAATATGTTTGTAATACTTTTATTTTGTATCTTACAAAAAAAAACCTGCATGATTACATATATTAATAATTTATCGTTTATTTATTCATTTTGATAAAAAAAAATGTATATATACATATATATATATATATATATGGAAACGAATTCGCTTTATTTTATTAACTTAAGTTAAGTTGTAGCGCAGCAAAAGCACCAACCAACGTATTAAAAAATTTTCACATATATACAACAATATTTAATTCATTAACAAATTTTTCTTTAAATCACAGAGTGTGTTATGCGGTAAAATGTGCGGTAATAAAATAATATTTAAAATTTAAATCATTTGAATATATACTATATAAAAATATAATTTCGCAAACATTTTATCGCTATATTCAAACAGAAAAATAAAATTATTGTATATGGATATGTTTTGATTTCGATAATGGGTTTTTTGTTTTTTGATATTTTATTTTTATACAATATATACCATGATCGTATGTGATTTTTGCTTTACTATTTAATAATAAATCAGTTTATTTATATATACGTTTGTCCTATATATAGATTTTCATAGGTTCGTAATTATTTTGTTATACGCATGAATTATCTAATTATAATTTTAAAGAGCCTGGGCGAGCCGTATATGGAAAAATCACCGGTTTTCTGTACCTCAATTTATTCTTAAAACTTTTATTATGTCAGATGGTTAGTTTTAATGTCCCAATGATTGCTGCAAAATTTCAAGTTGAGCATACCTCCGGTTTGAGAAATAGATGCGAACAAAATTAACCATGTCCAAAAAAATTACACCTGCAGCATCACATTTATAACTACATAATAAAACTCCAATAATAAGATTTGAAAATATCAACCGACATGTGTTTTTAAAAGATTTTTGACTGCTGGATTCCGAATTGGATACGAACATGCAAAATTCAAAATGGTGGATCCAATATGGCCGACGAATTTAACAAAATACCTTTGATGTACTTCAAACTCGTAATTCGGAAGGTTGTATGAGTAGGAATCTGATTTCAGATTTTAAAAATTCATATTAGTATATCTAAAATACATCCACCAAATTAATTTAAATCTAAAAGCAATAAAAGTGTTCCATTTCATGAAACTCGTATGCGTTCCACCAGTCTATATCAATATGATTATTATTTTTAAATCAACAATATTTCTCGATCTTTCCAACCGGTACTTCTATTTTATGTCATGCGCGACCGTACCATATAAATAAAATGTTGTATGATTCTTTAGGCGGGATTGTTTTACAATGTGGCACGACTTTGCTGACTGGATTGCGAATTACATTTTCCCTATTTTTTCTATTTCTTAAACCAGACGTATGCTCAAATTGATATTTTGCAGCAATCATTGGGACATTATAACCAACCATTTACCATAATAAAAGTTTAAAGAATCAAGGTACAGAAAATGGGCATTTTTTACCGAGGCTTTTTAATAACATCACATGAAACATTACACAATATCACATGAAACATTACTATATATATATATATATATATATATATTTATATATATAGTGACGTTAGAATATTAATGGAATATAGAAGTTTTTGGATGTAAAAATCCGTATATTGTTGTGGAATAACCACTCGATAACTATATTTCAATATATACTACTCGATGCGAACGATGAAGTTGTCGTATATTACTATTTTATAATTTCTATATAAAATATATCTGTTGCAATTATAAATACAATAATTAACATCAGTTAACACGCGGTTCATTATAACTATATAGAGATAGATATAAAAATTATATTAAAAAACATGTTATTTTCAAATGATGACATTATAAATCTTTAATATAATCCAAAATCTTACACATTACATTTTTTATTATTACGATTAGTATTCGATAATAGACCGCGAACTCTTAAGGGCATTTAAATTACTTTATTCACTATATATTATATAATTTTAAAAATAAATCAATTTATATTTTATTTTTTATAACTTATTTCTCATATGATGGAAATCCGTGCGGTACGTCCAAACGAAGGAAAGGAATATAAAATCCATATACGTTTTTAAATATATATATATATATATATATATATATATTTGTACAGTTTTGATACAAATATATTTGAATTTTTTTTTTCTATTAACATATAGAATATGCGTGTGTATGCGCTTGTATGTGAATGATAAATAAGGGGTTTTCTATTAACGCATTAGACAATATATTATTAGGGTAGAGCTTTCGAAGTATATGCAGCGAATAATAAAAAAAAACACACATACATAATATAAAAAAAAATCTAATATGAATATACAGGGTGGTTCATATAATAAAAATCGTGGATAAAATTGAATGACGTGATTTATGTCCTGTTAATCAAATTATATTTTTAAACTAATCCAAACTATTTTTTTTAGAATTATGTATACAGGTTTCCCTTTCATCTAAAACACGTTATCCTTGCAACACGGTTTTGCTAAAAAAACGTTAATAAAATTCCGGAAAATATTTAACTCGTATATAAATTACATTGTTGGTGAGCGAAAAATAAAGTGACTTATTGAAATTTTAAATAAAATTTGAAATAATGTTTTTGAATAACCTAACCTCCATTTTTTGCACTAGTTTCTGGTCTCTTATAACACGATTTTAACACATTTTGGAACCTAATCCTCCTTTTTGCACTAGCTTCTAATCTCTTAAATCACGGCATTATACGTCATATCATAGGAACCTATCTATCGTGTTATAGGAGTAAAACCTGTACCAAACATTTTACGAAATCGTTTTAATAACCATCCATATATTAACAAAACTATACCCGCTCAATATATTGCTGCACGCATCAATAACTTGCTGCGGGATACCGTGTTCGATATATATTATATATATCTATGTATATATGTATATAATAAACGTATCCCTTTTTTGCAACATAATATTTTGATAAAAAAAAAAAAATAAAGAAAAAAGAATGAAAAATATAAAAGAACAACAAAAAAAAAGTAATCTGAATAATATCCAAATTTTTGAGAAAAACAAGTGAAAATTTTTCATAAACAGATGAAAGGATCAAGAAGGTTATTTTCATATTATTATATGCATGACATTATAATAAATTGATCTACTATATATATATATTATATTTTATATGTGGTATATATAGAAATAAGGGAAGGAAAAAAAAAACATAAATAAATAGAGAATGACATTTGTTTTTAGTTATTATACAATATAACGCAGAATTATCTATATACAAAACTGCGAATTATAAAGTATATATACAGTGTATAATGTCTTTAATTCGTTGTCAGATAATAGATGATTATATGATAACCGATAATATAATAATCTATGCGATGATCAAATGAATGAAAACAATCTAAAAATAAAACAATAATGCTTGTGAAATTCGTTCGTATATAGAAAATTAAGAAATAATTTTACTAAAATTCTGAATTAAAAAAAATTAAATTTTACAATAAAAATATTCATAAATATAAATAAATGTTTATTGAAATCACAATCACCATTTAATTATAAAAATATGTATTTTTTTGCTCGTTCGTGATTTTGTGCGTTAATTTCGTACTATGGTACTATCCACCTTGGAAAGTGTAATAATAATAACATTTTTTTTTGTCTTTCTTCCTTTCGAGTTCCCAATTTCGAACCCATTTTGTCAGAATTTCCCATTCAACCCGCCTTTTTTTCTTTTCCCCGTTGATATACAAGAACTTTAGAAGATCGATATACTTGACATTTTTTCATTCACCATATACAAGGGATTTTTATATATTAAAGACATATAACTTTAATTATGTTTATAATCAATTTACGTGATTTAATGATTTGTTTTTTTAACAATATAATATACAATACATTATTTTTACTAACCTAATCCGCTTTGTATATACGGACACATCTAAATCAATATACAATATTCACAATAATCTGTGATATAAATCACAACAACACACGTATATTTTATAATGTTTGCTGTTTATAAAACCCTTATGGGTATTATAAAAACACATTTGTACAACATACAAACGTATATGAAAAAAGTATATCAAACAGTATACATTCTTTGCATATTAATTAAAAAAAAACACCAAAATAACGAAATAACAAAAACACCTATACGAAAATAAGTTGCTTAAAAATCGTCGTCTTTATATATTTTAATCTTTCAAACAAAATTTCAAATGAAAAAAGTCTTCAATTCGTTTGTGCATCTTACATATATAATAATACGTATACGATATATATACGATAATAGTACGGTACGATTTTTGTATATAGAAAATATACCATATATATATATATTTATATATATAAATGAATGACAAAAACTCATATAATGCTTAAATCTCTTTTTGATATGCTCATCATAGACTTACCTTTTGTATATTTGTTATTATTCGTATATTATAAATGCATGTATATGTATACGTATCCATATATGTATATATATATATATATATATATATATATATAATCGTACAATATATAAAAGTTTTTTCCCAAGTTTTGTTAGTTTTGTTTATCAGACATAAACACATATGTATATTATACGGTACTATAGTATATATAATATACTTGTGTATAAAAATATCGTACACTTCTTGGATAGGGTTATTTGAAAAACTAGATTAAGTCCATAAACAAGAAAATATATCTGAAACTTTAATAAAGTATAACTTTTACTCTATTGTTAATTTTATTATACATCTATACTATATGTATAAGACCTTATATTTATAATAAAATTATACATATATACATATATATATAGGGATTCTTATTTTATTCTCTATAACTATTTATTTACAGATGCCGTGATGAAAAAGTCTATATACAACATCATCATATGTATATGAATATATCTACTTTTTGTTTGGTTCATTTCGTGCATATACAATATATTAATATAAAACCAATTTTTTCCTCATTTATAGATAGTATACAGTTTATTATATTATAGTTATATATTTAACTTGAAAACCACTCTCCGATTTATAGTCAAGAAACCAAAAACAAAAAAAAAAAACAAAATGTTTATTTTGTGATAATTTTTATTTGAATTAATCCTTTGGTATATGAGCATTTTCCCAATATTTGGTCTAACAATTTTGTATCAATTATGTGAAAAAGGTTCTTGGAAAACACGAAATTTCTAATCTCTGTTGTTTCGAAAAGAGTTCGAATGGAGTTTTCATGTGTACAGTATAGACTCGCGATATAAGGAACAATTGATTGCAGGGGGTCGTTGCCCCCCTTTCCAAGTTTCCTTATATGGAAGGTTCCGTAAAAAATCTTAAAATAGCTTTATAGCTAGAAATATTTATCAAACGTCGCAAAAGAGGTTAAAATCAAATGATAAATTGTCTATTTAGACAATTTTTTTGAAAAACAATGGAAAAACAAGTGTTTTTTTTGGTTTGAATTTTAAAGTGTTCCCTATTTCGAGATTTCCTAATTCAACAGTATCTTATATAGCGATTCTACAGTATTTGGATGAAAAACAATTTGCAATTTCCTTTTTGAAACTTTAATTGATTTACGTTTAAACATGAGAATAATCGTTTTATTTTAACTTTTCGTCACAGATTATATGATGAGGAATTTTAAGGTCTTTGCGACATTCCAATTGTTGCACATTTGAATGGAATAAATACCGAATAACATATCAAATCCAATGTAAGCTAATTTTTTTCTGTTATTCAATCATTTTATGTTATTATATTCTGAGAGCTAAATTTTGAATGGTAACAATTTGGAATATTAATTTCATACACACATATTTTTCCAATGAGAAAATTCTATATTCTCGATTTGCATTTTATATTTTCCAAACAGATAATTTTCAAAAAATATATCGTAAAATTTGCAAATTTGCATAAGTACATTTAAAACTCTATATATATGTATAGTATATATTCCCCATTGACCGCATGATGGAAAAGTCTATTGAATATTTTGAAATTCCAATATCTTCCGATGTTAACTTTACGGACGAACAGTTGGAATACTTGGAATGAAGTGTATTAGAAAATATTCCCTATGTATTGCCGATGAAATTGAGTTTGGAAAATCAAATGGAATATTTCCCGATATGCTCCAAGTTGGAGAAACCTCCCATATTATTTCCAATATCTAATAATTTCGTGTATAGGAATTCTAAAAACAACAAATCATGACAGGGTAAACAAATCATAAAATGATAACTTCCAATGCAATTGTAAAGGGTGATTTTTTAAAAGCTATAGGAAAGTGTTTCAAAAAAAAAAAACACATAAAATTCAGAAAAATGCATGAAATCTTTATTTGAATCGATAGTACGGTCCATATAATTTAATGTTTGAAGATTATTTCATGCAAATGTTGACCTTAACTGCTCCTCAAATGGTCCATCCGCTGAGTCCAATTTTGGCATACTCTTTCCAACATTACGGCCGGTATCTCACGAATAAATGCTTCAATGTTGTCTTCCAATGCGTTAATTGAAGCGGGCTTGTCTGTATAGATATGAGCTTTAACATAGGCGGCCAATTGATTCGCTTCGGTTACGTTACGATTCGCATCATCTTTGAAGAAGTACGGTCCAATGATGCCACCAGCTGTTTAAACCAGTGTTGCCAAAAAGATAATAGCTAAAAAATCACCCTTTAGTTGAATATAAAATGTTACCATTTTTAATTTTCGTTGTAAACTTGTGATTTTTGTGGTTTTATGTGTGCGTGCGATCAATCGATCATTCGGGGTGTATGTTTTGTGTGCTTAATACATGCTAAGAAATTTAGTTTTGATCGTATGTATGTGTACGGGCGATCATTCAGGGTCATCGGAAAGATAATCAGAAGTTTTTTCAAATAAAATCATGTTTCATTTTGTGTTGTATTGTTTTGTGTGTTGTGCATAAATCATGAATGGCATTTGAAGGTTTTTTACAATAAAATTTGTATATTTCAATTAGAATTTCAAATTAGAAGTACGGCGAAAATTCATTAAAATATTCTTCATACGTTGGTCCGTTTACTTCCAAGTCTGGATATTTTACCATACATCCGATAAACTTTCCAACATGAAAAAATTGCGGTCAACATCGGAATAAATTCCATGGGAAAAACTAGCTGAAACTTTGGAATAAATTCCATAGGAAAAACTAGCTGAAACATCGGAATAATTTTCATAGGAAAAACTAGCGGAAACGTCGGAATTTTCGCCCATCGGAAAATATTATATTGGATTTATGTAAAAAAATTCACATTGGAAATTGGAAGAAAACGGACCTATCTAAAATTCCAACAATTTGGTCAATAGGGTTCTGCCAATAAGTACACATAAAATATATATATAATTCTTTTTTCTTATCAAAAAACAAAAAAATGTTCATGATCGCAGATGATATAACCCAGCATGTGACTATGTCTATATGACTATATAAAATATAAATAACATTATTATTATTACTATTATTATTATTATTATGATTTTATGTATATTTACCACAAATTTGACTTGATGCACTTTATGCCATATAATACCACATATGCTTCCGGTTGCAAGCAATTTTAATGATATACAAATATACATGTAACTTATTCTATATACCATATACATGTGCCGCATATAAGCCATGCAATATGAAGGATGTCCGACAACAGAATATAATGAAGTTTATATTATATATATATACATGAATGAATGAATGTATATTAATTTTACATGTTATTATATATATAAAAGTTCAAATCATGTTTGATGTACATTTTACGTACAGTACAGATATAATAACAATGGACATATATATGATAAATAAATTTATATATGTATATACGTAATTTCAAAAACAAAAAAAAATCAAAATATGGAAATTAAATTGATATTATAGAAACCATTAAAATTATATACTATTTATTCTTCGTTTCATATATTTTGTACTATATATTGTATATTTTGATATAATCTAAAAAATTATTATGGTTATTTTATCAATATATAGTGAAATAATCTATATATTACATATATAGAATTAATTATTTTTTAATTTCCATTTTTATGTATGGTATATGATGAATTATTTTTCCTTTCTATGATATAATTTTAAAACCTTTGTAATTTAATCGTAAATAATTTTGCCAAAATATAATATGTTTTTTTTTATTCAAAACAACTTAATTTAAACTTTAAAATATTCCTGCGTTGAATCCGCGAACGAGTAAAGAGTTTCACGTAATTCTCACAGATTCTGATGATACAGCAGATATTGTCCGAGGATATTCAGATATTCAAATCGGTGTAAATGTATTTTGTCACCAATAGATTATCATAGTTTGAAAAATACGAAAAATGTGTTTTAAGTTGATTTTCTATGAAAAATGGAAGACATATTTTTGGGATTCGAAAAGAGGTTATTTGGGAGTATCTCGATAAATGATTAGGGATAGAATTACTAAACCAGCGGGTTTCGAAAGATATTAGGAATTGCCAGTAAACCGGTTAAATTATCTTTAGAGATATGGAAGTTGTTCAACTTCCAAAAATTGGAAAAACGTGATTTTCAAGGTTTCACCAAAATGCTCCTGGAACAACTAATAATCTGATACTTTGCAAAATCTTAAACCTATTTTTGAGCTATAACATACTTAAATTTGGAGTAGTTGTGGAAAGCTTCAGAAATCCCAATTTCAATCATCCAGATTTGTAAAAACATTAACTATTTCTAAAAACAGTTTCTAAGAAACGGGTAAAAAATGTAAAAAATTAACAATAAAATACATTCATTTTTCTGTTTATTTTTTTCTGTTTATTCTTACAATTTCTAAGGATCCAGACGTTGTCCGAGGATGTTTAGATAATCAAATCGGTGTATAGTTTTATCAACAATCGATTTATCATAGTTTGAAAATGATAAACTATAATGTGTTAAGATCATTTTCTATGAATTTCTGTTTCTTTTCTATTATTGATGATTCAATGATCTGTTGTGTATATTCGCATGCTCGTCCCTTGTCTCTGCCAATCTATTCTACATACAAATAGATCGAAATAATTTCTTTTTTTTTTTTTTGTTTTTTTTGTATCCAGAAATTTAATGGATTTTATCATCGTCAAATAAACAATAAAAATTGCCAACATGCCATCATGCAATAAATATAATATGTATTTATATTCACCAATTTTTTTATATAAATATAACATATATATTGTACTCGGTATATGTTATGTGGATGGATACAATCCTATATTCTTCATATATGACGAATCCATTAAGGAAATTAAAATGTAGAGTGTTTGTTTGTTGGTTTTATACAAATATATATATATATATATAATCAAATATAAATATGAATGCTTATTGTTATGTTTATAATATTTATATATTATAGTTACTTTACTATATTGGATCAATTTTTATATTAAACTGTTCAATATATATGCAATTGATTAAAAATCAATTTGTTTATCATATACCATATATAGAAAGATAGATATTAGATACCATACCCACATGGTGTGTTTTGAAGTATAAAAGTATAACGATTATTTTCAATATATTTATTTTGGATCATATATGTATAATATCATATCATATCATTGCAGTATAAATGTGTTTGAGTTTTAAAACTATAAATATATATTTATTTTGAATTCTTTACAATCTTATATCCATTTAAATGTAATGTAATATACCATATGTATAATAATAATAATAATAATAGGAAAATGATATCGGACATTTAATGTCTTACCCATATCAAAATTTAAATGATTGAATTATATACGATTTATATATTTTCAATTTTAAAATAATTACATTTATAAGAGTATATATATATTTAAAGGTATAAATGTTATTAAGTGTGTAATAAATATGGCAATGTAAATCGTATAAAAAGATTCACTCTCTTCTCAATATATTAATTTATATATAACAGAGGTTATGTGGTCGAACCTGGGATTTCAAAATATGATATTTCTTAATTATAAGGATTTTTCAATTGTGTTTTTCGTTTTTTAATAATATAATAGATATATAAGACTATAGATTTATAATAGAAATTATTAAATGTCCGCAACACCATTTTGTTAAAAGAGAGAAAAGTGGGGTTTTATTTACATTTTTCAATTTGTTTATTTTTTAAGTTTATTTATTTTTATTATTATTTAAATATATAATATTTAATTTTATCATATTAAATTAATTTTTAACGATTAATAATATAAAAAAACACCTAAAAATAAATAGATTTGAAAAATAAACAAATTTCAAAATGTAAACCAAACACCACTTTTCACTCATTTTCCTGGGTTTTTATACTGTTGATGACGGGGACGTTGGTTGTTGTTGTAATATATATAAATTAAGGAGAACTGGCTATCTATACTATTATATATCTTTTGATAATATAATAGGTCGGCCAATATGGCTTGATGATCGCTCACGGAATAATCTCAGTAACCGCCTTAAACAGACGGCGGTTTCCGCCGAAATATTTTTTTGTGAACGTCTTTCACTTTCTCATTTTGTGTTACGAGCTAAAAGTGTAAACAACAAATTTTTTTTTTTGTTGAAAATGTCGTGTCATGTAACAGAGAAACGTGATTTGCAGGCCCGGGTTTGTTGTTATTGTTTCATTGGAAGAAAACTACTGCTACTAAAATTCTTGTCGAAGCTTATGGTGAACTTGTTTTACATGAAATTCACTGCATAAAGTGGAATCCGAACGATTCAAATGTGTTGTATTTTGATGGATGAAAACGATTGGCAAACACAACAACATTCACTAGCAGATTTCTTAAATGTATGCCATCAAAACCATTTATAATCGTTTAAACAAAATGGGTAAGATCCAAATGGAAGGAAAATGGGTTACATATGAATTGACAGAAAGAAGCATATAGAAAAAAACGTAAAACCATGTGTGAAATTTTGATTCAAATCGAGTTGTCACTGGTGATGAAAAATGGATTTATTATTTTGATAATCCTAAACGAACTAAACATTGAACTGATCCAGGTCAACCATAGTAAAATTGACGCCAAAACGCAATCCACTCCATGGGAAGAAGGTTTTACTGTGTATTTATGGTGGGGCCGCAGAATAGTGTGCTATATTATGAGTTGATGAAACCTGTTCAAACTATTACTTGTTAATTAATTGAATAGAGCATTGAAAGAAAAACGACCAGAATGGGACAACCGACATGTTAAAGTGATTCTATTGCACGTCACGAAATCGTCCTCATATCGCAAAACCGGTAAAAGAAACATTGGAATCACTTAGATGGGATGTGTTACCACACCTGCCCTATTAACCAGACCTTCCTCCATCAGATTACCGCTTGTTCACACCGATGGTACATGGATTTTGTACACAGCGATTCCACAACTATGAAGACATCCAAAAATGGGTCGATTCTTGGATCGCATCCAAACATAAGAAATTTTATTTTGATGGTAAAGGGTGATTTTTTAGCTATTATCTTTTTGGCTACACGGGTTTAAACAGCTGACGCACGTTTCGTGTTTTGTTTCACTGTCAAACATCTTCAGTTTGGTCTATAATTTAACCATGAAGTCTTACAAACGAACAACGCTTGCAAATTATTGAATTTTATTATCAAAATGTGTGCACTGTTAAGAAAGTTCATCGCGACGAAATTGTGTTCAGCGACGAAGCTCATTTTTGGCTCTATGGGTACGTAAATAAGCAGAATTTTCGATTTTGGAGTGAATATCAGCCAGAAGCATTGCAAGAGCTACCAATGCTTCCAGAAAAAGTCATAGTTTGGTGCGGTTTATCGGCTGGTGGCATGATTGGACCGTACTTCTTCAAAGATTCAAAGATGGGAATCCTAACGTAACTGTGAATGGTGAGCGCTACCGTGAGATGATATCCAACTTTTGTTTGCCCAAAATGCAAGAGCTTGACTTGCATGACATGTGGTTTCAACAAGACGGTGCCACATGCCACACAGCACGCGGAACAATGGACTTATTGAGAGGCGAGTTCGGTGAACATTTTATTTCACGTTCGGGACTGGTCAATTGGCCGCCTAGATCGTGCGATTTAACGTGTTTAGACTATTTTTTGTGGGGCTATGTTAAAGCTCATGTCTATACAGGCAAGCCCGCTTCAATTGACGCATTGCGGAAGACAACATTGAAGCATTTATTCGTGAGATACCGGCCGAAATGTTGGAAAGAGTATGCCAAAATTGGACTAAGCGGATGGACCATTTGAGGCACAGTCAGGGTCAACATTTGCATGAAATAATCTTCAAACATTAAATTATATGGACCGTCAGACATATTAATATTCATAAAAGGATACGCCAATATGTTCCAATGTAAGGATAAATTGGAAAAATGCATCTTCATGTTTAAGATTCAGGTTTCAGATTCCTCTTAGGTACAATGTTTAAGACTGAATGGTCAAACACAAACAATCTTTAAACTTAACCAATTCACGATGCTTTTCGTTTCAATTGTTAATACATCAAATGACTTTAAGTAAATTTTTTAAATTCACACTTTATTGTCAGTGATATATGAGCAATGAATGTGTTAAACAAAATCAATTAAAGTGTTCGCATGAAAACCTTGAAATATATATTTTAGATATAGGGTTAAATTAATTACTATATACATTATATTATTTTTAAAAAATGTTTACATTTAATAATAACACATATGTTATTAAATACGTTTCATATAATAACTATAAATAAATATTTAAATTGTATATATCCAAATGGACATTGCTATATAATAATGCTTCTTGTTTCAACAAAAAAAAATTAAAAAATCAATGCTAAAACCATTTACTTTTTATCTATTTTGCATCAAAATCATCATTGTTAATCTATGATATACCGTCGAATCATGCAATAATGCATTTATAATAGGAAAAAAATTCTAAAAAATACCGATTTTTTTTAGTTGAAATGAAAAATTTGTTTATTTATTAAATTGTATTAAAAATTCACTTGCTAAATAAGTAAACATACGCGAAACAAAGCATGAGGTACATTACCAATATTCTACAAATATTCTGCGTTTTAATAATAAATCGAAAAGCTGTTGATGGTCGATTTACCATAAATAACATTGAAAATGATCTAGTTGTATCACATGCTGTTGTAAATATAATTGAACAATTTTATATCGAAGCAACATCTCATTTACAAATTACTGTTGGATATTCAAATTGTACCAATCAAAGTGTACAAAATGATATTTTATCATCTATTTTTCTCCAGTTAAATTCGAAAATTACAATAATGATTGAAGAATATTCATATTTAAATGAATCCGTATTAAGATATTTTAATTTATTCGTTGTTGATGGATACGAGGGATTTCGGTAAACTATATTAAAACACTATATATTTATAAATGTATAATAACCGCACGAAATAATCAATAAATTTCCCATTTATAGTTTAATTTATAATAATATGATAGACACCAAATTTGATTATACTGGATTCTATACGATTATAATAACACAAAATAGTGAAGATGAATATGATACAATATTTAAAATATTAAGTGATTGTTGGGTAAAATATATTGTGAATGTGAATATCATCATTACAATACCAATTTATTCAAGAACAATCGTTTACACATATTTTCCATTTACAAAATTTCATTGTGGATTGGTTCAACCGGTTATCGTGAATATCTATGAAAATAATGAATTTTTATATAACGTTGATGTATTCCCAGAGAAAATGTTAAATTTTTACAAGTGTCCAATACCGGTCGCCGTATTTCACCATGCACCATTTATGATATTGAAACATTTCGAAAATAATACACTATTAACGGATGGTTTTGATGGTATCATATTTCGTGTATTATCACAACGTCTTAATTTTACACCAATATATCATATTATTCCACCAGAAATCAATCGTGGAGAATTGTTACCAAATGGAACGGCAACCGGTGGTTTAAAATTAGTAAGCTTATTTATATAGATTATTATTGGGAGTATACATTAATTCGTGCGGTTTTCTAAGAGTGGGCGTTAGTAGTATTATTTCGCGTCGTGTTCATAACGTGACTATATCCATTTGAAAGCTACTGTTATTGCGCATCTTTTTCAGTATATGCCATTTGATTGAAGCATAAACAACATTCTTTTCTATTCATTGGAACATGTGGAACTTTGTGCAAGAAAAGGGGTTTTTGCGGGGAGTTCTTCTTCATTACTTTAACATGAAGAAAAGTGCTACCGAAAGTCAACGTACTTTAGTAGAGGTTTATGGTGGCGGGTCAGACGATCAAAGGGGGCCTCTACCGAACACAATTAATTCGTTTGAAGAGATCGATTGCGGAAAAACGACCAGAATATGCAACCAGACACGAATCCATAATTTTTAAATCATGCCACATGTTTCAAGACCGGCTCAAAACTATTTGGAAAACAGTGGGTGGGAAGATCTACCTTACTCGCCTTATTGCCCAGACATAGCCCCTTCTGATTACTACTTGTTCAGATCAATGCAGAATCCACAAACTGCCATAAAGATGGGCAAATGTTATAGCGTCCTATGGACAATACTTGGATAATTGATTGGATAACCATTTTATTACGAATTAATGCATACTCCCAATAGTTTTAGTGTGCATATAACAATATATAAGAAGTAACAAACTCTGAACCAATGAGTTTTAATATTGGTATATTTTTATAAATACATACTTATTATAGATATTGGAAGGTACGGTTAACATAAGTATCGGAGGATATGCCTATACGGGTAAATTAGTTTCATATTTATCACTTTCCTATTCATATTATTATACATCGTTAATATTTGCAATTCCTGGCGGACGACCGTATACATCAATTGAAAAACTATTTATGCCATTTAAATATATAATTTGGACGTGTATTGGTACAATATTTTCAATGGGCATTTTAATTATATATCATTTACAATTTGTTCGAACATACCAAAGGGATTTTATTATTGGTAGAAATAATTCGAATCCGATATTAAATATGATAAATATATTTTTGGGTAATTCAACAACTTTTATACCAATACGAAATTTTTCTCGTACACTTTATCTAATATGGATGGTGGGATCAATAATATTACGTAATTCCTATCAAGGTAAACTATTTGAAATAATCCAAAAACAAAGTACGACCCAACCGAAAGCAGCATTATTGCAAATGTTAGAGGCAAATTATGTATTATACGCAGCTAAATCATCATATGCATTATTCAATAATTTACCAAGAGCACAAAAAAGGTATCCATACATAACTTTGAATTTTCCCAAAATATTTAACATATGTATCACGTACTATACTCTAATAATATATTTATTTATTTTTTATTTTTTTTTTTGCTGGACATATTTAGAATACAATTTTATACATTGAATCCAAACACATTTAATGCATTAGACAATCCACATTTTAAAGGTGCTTTTTTAACAACAACCACAACGATCGCTTATTACAATAAATTAAATATGAAAAATAAACAATTCATTCATACGTCAAAAGAGCGTATGTTTCTTTTACCAATATGCATTTATTTGCGAAAACATTCGTATTTAACGGCAACGATAAATAAAGAAATCAATTCATATTTGGCCAGCGGAATAATTAACAATTGGATAGAAAATTATGTAGATTCAAAGTATTTAAAACCACATTATATTGCAGCTGTTAAAAAACCAATTTCAATTGAACAAATTAGTGGATTACTTTACATAAATTTTATATTAATTGGAATTGCTTTATTGTTATTTGCCATCGAAATTTTATCGATGCAAATTAATGTATTTCGAATAGTTATCGATTTTTTAATCAAATGAATACCAACCCAATTATTTTTATATCAATTTAATATGTCACACTATGGGGAGTATGCATTAGTTTGTGCGGTTTTCTAAGAGTGGTCGTTAGTAGTATTATTTCGCGTCGTGTTCATCCGTGACTGTATTAATTTTAAAGCTACTGTTATTGCGCGTCTTTTTTCAGTATATGTCATTTAATTGAAGCGTAAGCAACATTTTTTCTATTCATTGGAACATGTCGAATTGATGAAGATGCGTGCCAGACACAACAAGATCTTGCAAAATCATTGGGAGTTGATCAAGCAACCATTTCCAGACGTTTAAAATCATCATAAAATCAAAAAAGCTTGGAAATTGGGTGCCGTATGAATTAAAGCCAAGAGAGAGACGCCGATTCTGCATGTCGGAAATGTTGCATCAACGCCACAAAAACAAGTCATTTTTGCATCGGATTGTCACTGGTGTGGAAAAATGGATTCATTACGATAACCCCAAGCACAAGAAATCGTATGTGAAGCCCACGGGCCAACCGTCAACATCCACGGCAAAGCCAAATATCCATGGTGCCATGGTAATGCTCTGCATTTGGTGGGATCAGAAGGGTGTGTTGTATTACGAGCTGTTGAAATCGGGTCAGACGATCAAAGGGGACATCTACCGAACACAATCAATTTGTTTCACGAGAGCGATTGCGGAAAATCGACTAGACACGAATCAATAATTTTCCACCATGACAACGTTCGGCCACATGTTTCAAGACCGGTTCAATAATATTTGGAAAACAGTGGGTGGGAAGTTTTACCTCACCCGCCTTATAGCCCAGACATATCCCCTTCTGATTACTACTTGTTCAGATCAATGCAGAATGCCCTCACCGGAATACGCTTCATTCCAGTACAGGGTATCAAAAATTATTCATTACAGGGCGCGATTCGTTCTTCACCACCAAGCCGGAGAATTTCTTTTGGGATGGAATCCACAAACTGCCAGAAAGATGGGCAAATGTTGTAGCTTCCAATGGACCATACTTTGATCATTGATTTTTTAACCATTTTTTCACAATCAAGCCTTAATTTTCGAAAACAAAAACCGCACGATTTAATGCATAATCCTAATATATTTATTTACCAACCTCTGTTGGAAGGGATCAGACAATAAATTTATTGATACAATTGTTTTTTTGCATTTTTCATAAAATATGGTTAATGTATAATATTTAATAATAAAGAATTATGTTTTAGTATATAGTTATAAAGGGGATCTCTTATTGAAAACATATTATAATATATAAAACTCTGTATATGTCATTTAATATCAACAATAATTATCAATGTATTTTCAAGTAATTATTATGATATATATAAATAAAATTTGAAACCATAAAGAATTCTTCAATATATTTATATACATATGATCGTTATGTTCGATATAATTAATGTTTATTTTACCTATTATTATTATTATTAGCTGACGATAAAACACACAACAATAAACCAAACATTCATACATATGCTTTTTAACTATATATACAAACATATATATATACATATATATATATATATAGATATATGCTCTTATAACTATTATATATATATATATAGATATAAATACATTTAAATTGGCTTTTATATAAAATTGTTATCATTAATTTTAAATTTTATGAATTATACTTCGTGTCTAAGAAAATATTTATATCATTTATTCGTATTTAAACGCTATATCTCTATATAAGGAATGTACAATATATATAAAAATATATCAGGGACGCCTCGTCCCTGTTGAGGTTCAAAGGCACAAGTTAAGTTATAGCTAATTTGGGGAAAAAAAATCCGGGCGTTCAGCTTATTTCATTTTCCAGAAAATTTACCTTCCTTATTTTTCTATTTTTAAAGATCAAAATTCCTTGTGATTTTCTTTCTCAATTATAATTTTTTTTTGAATAATTTGAAATTTTTTATTTCATTTTTGTTTTACCATATCAAAAATAATTTATTTGAATTTTTACTGACATCGAATGCGGAAAATCGACTATATAACTTTTGAACCACTTTTGGAATGATTTACAAATTTTTTTTTTATGAAATATTTATGAAATTGATTGAATTTCTAAATCATTTTGGAAAAATCCAATTTGAACACAAAGAAGTAAATTTGCCGGAAAATTTAAATTTTAGGCTGGTTAAAATATTTATCTATTAATTATTCAAGTGCGTTTATGAAATATCCTATCATTTTGGACATTTGAATCAAATTTTTGAAACAAAACGCCGCTGAAATATATATAGAATTATAATATATATAGAATTATAATTCATTTATCACCCATTCTATTAAAATTGTATATAAAATATATGTTAATATTCCATATATAAATATATTCTTTATAATATTTAAAACAATATTATAGGCGCATATAACTCATAAAGCTATATATAAAATTTTGCATACAATACCAAAAAAAGCAATAAATAATCCTTCTATATCTTGTGTATATATTGTCTTTATATATATATAATATTCTGAGATGCGATGCGATATATACATATAATATCGTTAACACCGAAAACAATACAAAAGATATTGTATATATATATAAATAAAGTTTAATTGATTTAATAAAAACAAAAATTTAATTTAATATAAAATGCTAATAAAATTGAATTTTTAATTAAATATTTATTTTTTATTTATATATATACATCGTGTATATAATGACATTTATAATAATAATATGGGGCGATAACACTTTTGAGAATTTTGGTTTATTTTGAAAATTATATTAATATATAATATCCTTATACTGTCAAAATGAATTAAACAAAAAGAATTAGAAAATATTCATCGCGTATATATCCATATCAAAAAATAAAGATTAATAAAAAACAAAAGAATTAAAAATATGCATTTTTTGTTGTGAAATTATTTATTATTGAATCTATAGGTGCAGTTACTTTAGGTTCTTAAATAATAAAATGTTTACTTCCATGAGATTACAAAGTAAATGTGATTCAATTCGAACTGTTCCACAAATGTGGTTATATTAGAATTTTTAGAATTATAGTACCGGGCTGGGTCGTCCGTCCCCTATATAGTTGACCCCAGGGGGTCATTGTGTTACTGCCCTAAATTATCACATATTCATCCATTCATTGGCCCTGCCCAAAAACCTGGCCAATTTATTGATAGGTATGGATATAATGTCCTCAGGCAATGGAAATGATGAACCAATGATCCTAAGTCTTCTCCCTGCTAAAGCCTCACATTCACAGAGAATGGGCTCAGCAGTTTCTTCTTCCGTATGGCACAGCCTACACATATCGCAGCTAACAATTTTTATCCTGTATAGATGAGCTCTTAGATTATAGTGACCGGTCATCGGTGGCGACTGCTCCATCTGTTCTTAGTGTTCGCCGAACGACTTCAAATCAAGCACTTATATTTTGTATTTTATTTGAAATTTATTTCTAAATTAACTATAAATAAAATTCTTTTCGGTGCAAATAAAATGCGAAATTGTTACATATCTAAAAAACGATAGTCAAACATTCTGATTTTTGGATGAACTCACCCATTCACTGTGTTCTGTATGTTAAACGAACATAGGAACAAAATATATACGATCCATGTATACTTAAAAATAAATCATATATGTGTATATTCATGTATTCATATATTCATATAAAAAAACAGCAGCAATAATTTTTGGATGAACTCTCTCATTCACTGTGTTCTGTATGTTAAACGAACAAAAATAAATCATATATGTGTATATTCATGTATTCATATATTCATATAAAAAAACAGCAGCAAACTTAAAGGCTCATACAAGTTGGATATGACTCTATGACTCTATGTCTATGTATATCTCCATTTCTTTCATACAATTACCTATACCATTTAAATAAATCTTGTATCGCTTTCTCACAATTGTTTTAAACATATATGTTTAAATCAAACATGTTAGAAAATAATCCAAATTCAAAACCAATAACATAAGGGAAAATGAATTATCAATAATGAATTATCAAATATTCATTATTAATGAATTATCAAATATTCATTGATAATTATACTGTTGATAAATATACTGTTCGCTTTGGGTTCGGTAAATAAATTATTTATGTATACGGCAAGCGTATAAAGTATTACAACAATAAACTATTATATACCACCATAAAATTTAAAGGGAAATTTCGTTTCCATATACGAAATTTTAACTCAACTAGGTTCTGTTTTATCACAGAACACAGTTGAGTCAAATTTCATACCTACTCATCAAATCAAGTATGAATGCTTGTGTATATATGAGATGATTTTGTTTTAATTTAAATGATCATATTGTTCATTTGATTGAAATTCGTCTCAAATATTCATTTATCTTTTTCTTTGCATTCATTATTTTCTTATAAATTGATTTAATTTCGCTTTTATATTAACAATTTTATTATTAATAATTGTTGTACTGATTTTCAAATATTCCAAGTGTTTTTTTCAAAACAATTTGATTTTCAATTTTATTAGTATTATTATTCCACCATACAATCTACTGATTTTCAAATATTCCAAGTGTTTTTTTCAAAACAAATTGATTTTCAATTTTATTTTCATTTGTTTATTATTATTATTATTCCATTATTTTCAATTCTGCCCTAAAATCAAAGGCATTATTTATAAATAAAAGAATATCATAAATATGGAGGAAACACTTCTAGACAATTGCGTGATAAGTAGCTTGAAGAAGCAATATTTTTGTTCACGCAGCATTGAGGACAAGAATGCAATTTTACGTGAAGGAAGGCCAATGCCAGAACTTCCTGATATATGGTATCATAAATCATTCTAGACCCCAGTAGCCGTATTTTCTAAAACAATATTGTATTTTTACGATATTGTATTTGACTAAATTGAATTTACAATATTGTTAAAATTTCATATTTTTAAACACAATATTGGTTGGCCATTGCGAATCGGTTGTTTTATTTTTTTTTTTTTTACATAATTGTAACTATTTCAGTCAACATTTTCGTTAAATTCATGTAAAAGAAAATACCAAAATTCGTTTTTTACCGAAAATATTACAATATTGTTTTAGAAAATATGGCCCCAGATATACATTTGATGTGCTATATAAAACTGATAAAACCGAACGACTTAATCTAAGGATAAGGAATTGCCACTGCCGGTCATATATCTAACCACCAATCTAGTGTTTGTCTTATTTAGGAGGAGGATTTGTTCCGTAAGTCTTCTTGTGTATTCATTAATAAAGAGCTTAGAATGCCGGCAGCCATCATTCCAGTATCCAGTATTTCTGTGACTCCCGCAGCAGTATTTCCTTCAACCTTGCTCTAATAGTTGCCTTAGCTTAACCACAGAATGGTCTAGGTTGAGTGTCCGAGTCAGCAGAGCTCTTTCTGGCGATCGCATCTGCCCTCTCGTTACCATCTATTCCACTATGTCCAGGTATCCATATTAATGTGACTTTATTTACCCTTAACACCTTTTTCAGTATCCCTAGAAAGTCGAGCACGTGATTCGACCCTATCTATCGGGATTTCACGGCCATTAGTGTTATATTAATTTCCATTGAATAATCTACTTTCATTTCATTTTTGGCATACGAATTTATGGATTCAATTTTTAAAGTATATATTTTCTAGGCATAACACATGATCATAAAATGTGTTAAATCCTTATTTATTTATCCCAAAACTCCAATTACTTAAAAATATTATGATTTTTTAATAGCAAAATCAAAATCAAAACTCCAATTATTCCAATTACTTAAACAACAAATTATGGTTTTTTAATAAGCATAAATAAGGTTAAAAATAAAAAGCATCTGTATTATTTTACATTATTATATTGTATAATTTTTAATGTTTATACCAATTCACCATTAAGAACTATTTATTGTATTGTTATATATGAATTTATTTAAAATTTGTATAACAAAATATACATATAGAATATATTTGTAATGTAAATATAAATATATATATATATGAATGTGTATTGTATAGAAATATGTATTGATCCAATTTGAATACACATTAAATGCATATTCGAAATTGATTTCAATATAACACAATAACATCATATAAGTACATATCGTGACTATACAGTAAAATCTATATGTTAAAAAATATAAAATTCTTCCTATTTTCACTTATTTAACCGACGATTGGTTTAGCGTTCGTCAACATCTATACAGACTTAGGGTATTGGTTTCATAATTCGTTAGTTTTGCGGTGTCTGTACACGATTAGCCGTACTATATAGTAATCGAATGGCGAAACATACAAATCTATAATATTCCGCATTTTAAAATAACCGGAAAATAGATCATAAATATTGTAGGAATTCACTGTATATATAATTTCAATATTTCAATAAATCAACACTCTTTATATAAATTCTATGAATGTCGTATATATGAATAATTGCATATATATACTTATATATCCTTGCACATTCATTCATTCATTCATTCATTTATATACAGATGAACAAAATAGAAGGTGAAGCCATAATGCAACAAAAAAAATAATATGAAAAGATCAACGGAAAAGCACACACGTACGGATGTGCCATCGCCGCACAATATATAATATCATAAAATTAAAACCATTGGATTTTGTATCTTTTGAAGTGGGATCAGACACAAATAATTCTTCCATCATATACCAGAACTTTGTACATTTTTCATCGAAAAACTTTCAGATTAAAAACGAAATAGTTCTTTTTTTTTCAAGGGAAGGGATGATAGAATCACATTTGGTAACTTTCCTTTTTTTGGTTCGCTACTACGGCAGTTGGTGTAATCGCTTTTTTATTGCCATGATCCCGTAACGAAATCAATTAATCAGGTGATGAACATATGATGTGTTGAATGCACTTAAGTGATTTTGGGTGTCCAAATTTTAATTATTATGTGGATTAATTTATGAAATTTTGATAATAAAAGCTAACATATAAGAGAAAAAACTATTTAAACTGAAAATCAGTAAGAAAAAATAACTCATATGTTTTCAAATAATTGTCAAAGTTGGAATTTTGAGGTGGATGGGTCTTTAGATATAAATGAAATGCTTAATTTAAATGATTGGTAGTCATACAAAGGCGGAAATACTAACTCTGGGGAGACTGTTTCATAATAATCTTTATGTTGTTGCGGAGAAAATGAATTTCCAAATCTGTGTTGGTTCGTCGAAAAAACTTAATAGTTACTGATGAGTATGGATGTGCTGGTTGAATTATAAGCAAAGTTAATCGGCCCATAGACATTAATTTGAAAATTTCATTAGAACATTCTTGGTATGATAATATTTATAAAATGTGCATAATGTTGAAAACACAACAAGAGCTTCAGCTTGAGCTTCAGCGGACTTCAAAGTGACATCATAGTAAACCATATGAAGCATATATGCAACCAAACACAATACAAAGCTGAAGCCGACGCTGAGGTTGAAGCAACGCTCTAATAGATGTATTTTCTACTTAATGTAAACAAAAAACAAATAACATAATAAAAAAAGACATTTTATAATCTCTGCAAAGCCAACGCTGACGCTGTATTGTGTTTCACACAGCTTTATGCAGTGATGTTTAAGCTGAGGTTGAAGTCGAAGTTGAAGTTGAAGCACTTGTTGTATTTTCCGCATTATGAAGCTACTGTGTACGTCTATGATCTAATAATTCAATGGAATTTGTTATAGTAATCTCATTGCTGATCAGTGAAAACAAATAACATAATAACGAAAAATTACGGAATTCGAAATAACGAAAAATTCGATAGGGTTATTGTGGGGGTTGATTTAAATTCAAAAACTAAACTAACAAGTCACGATGTCTAAATGATACATAAACATTCTTTTAAAAATGAATACTATAATAATAACACGCGACATTATAAATAAAAATATACACACGATATGTATTATTACATATGAGGATAAAAAAAATAAGGGTTTGCATCAATTGATTAAATATATTTCTATATATGGTATATATACGGTATTTTTATTTTGCGGTGTTGTGATTGTTGATATTTTGTGCATTTTTTAGCACGTATTATTAAAAATTTTTTAATATATAAAATCACATACTTGATTTTCTTATAATGAAACATATATAAAAAAAGGCTATAAATTATTATTTGATAAAAAGAAATATTCTTCATATTATATAAAAACATATCGAGATTGGTAAAAAAAAATGTAAGTTTCAACAATGAAAAACAAAATAGTAATGATAAAAAGAAATAAATATTCACCCTTATTTATGTTTGTATATATATCTGAATGATTTTTCCAAAAAATTTTTTTGATATCGATAACACAACAAATATATATATAATGATATTGAAAATACATAATCCTATCTATATATATATAGATTTTTTATGACCATAATCACAATAATAACGACGTATTAAGATAAGAATATTGCTGCGATTGGTTATATTACATATCTATATGTATATATATATATATATTGAATCTGCTCGTTAAAACTTACTTACAAGTTTTATCAACAACAACAAGAAGATTATGACCGTCTTTAAATTTTTTAGCACAATGTTTTTTTTTTTGTAACTCAAACACAATATAATATATATTATTATTATTATAAACAACCACATAAGATAAGAATGTGCAAGATATCTATACACATCCGTTAAATGATGACGACGACGACAACGATGAAGGGATGCTTATTACACATCTTTTTGCAATATTATACAGTATAGTATTAAAACCCATAAAAATATATCGTTTTGAATGAATTTTCACATGATATATGTAGCGCATTAGTAGAATTGTACGTATATGTATGTATATAATAATAATAATGGGCTGTGAATTATACATGTAAATTATTTGTTATATAATGTGATTTAAATGATGGAAAATGCAACCCCTCCGGAAATTTCTATCATTATTTTTTTCATATATATTCCATATATGTGTGCATATAACTTATAATATGTTCATATATATACTTTTGCATAATTCAGCAAGACAGTTTAAATAATATAATATAAGGTCGGTGGTAATTATATATATGACATTATTTTACTTTGTATAATAATGTATATAAATATATAGTTAAATAACGTTTAAACTTTATGTATATATCTTCCGTGTTTCATCTTTTACACAGTTAAAATTTATATATATATGTATTATATTATCCATACCATATTGGTTTAAACTTTTAAATATCTATTGTTATTACACCAAATAGTCCACTGTTTGTATATATGTAATAAACACACAAACACATGATGATTCAATAACGAAAAAAATATAGTATATAAAAGAAATATGATGCTGTGGTCATCCATTCGCAGTATACCTGACTAATATATTTAGGGATTAGAGCATGCATCTTTGGTATGGAATGCGTACTAGGGTGTTCATTCGGATGCTATCGAATCGGTGCAGAAAAATTTTATTAGATATGATTTTTGTTAAGTTGGGGTGGTCTGAAGAATCCAAACTTCCGCTGATCCACAAGTTGATATCTATACAAATCCGGCGGAACGGTAAGGCATAGGCAGGTGTCATGTTTGTATGGATTCTATAACACAGATGCCTGCTCTAATCCCTTCGATCTAAAACGATCAATTTGATTTCGGTATTTCTTGGGGGGTATGTTTTTGGGTAAATTAAGGTTAACATATTTCGGTTTGGCGGATTGAGATGGAGTCCGGTTTTTTAATCGTCTTGTGGAATGATGATAATAATATTATATTGTTCGGATGGTCGATATGTCGATATGGTAATATGGTGTCAGTGAGTATCTTACATTTTAGTAATTACATTGCGGTTGATATAAATATAGTGTCTATATCATCCAAGATTATAATCCTATCGCAAAAAGCGATCTATAATCATGTGGGGAAATAATATATGGCATGTTTAAAATTTATATATGCAAATCAAACAATTTCCGGTACTGGTACAACGTGTGATCTGGTACGGGAAATTTATCTGAGATAACTTTTGTTTTTTGTGAATTTTATAAGGAAAAAGGAATTTTCCTTTTAAAAATATATTTTATTTAATTATTTATTAGTTTTAGCATTTGAATAGAAATAATTTTTAAAAGGAAAATTCCTTTTTCCTCTTAAAATTCACAAAAAACAAAAGTTATCTCAGATAAATTTCCCCTACCAGATCACAAGTTGTACCTGCACCCAATTTCCTTATTGCCGATCGATTTCGTTTGTTTCCCAATTCAATTCTCCTATATCCCAACCTCTAAAAGAAAAAATTCCTTTTTATGGTAAATTTTGACTATAGATAGAATTTTTTCATATACTAAATATGTAACACAAATTACTTTTACTGAAATGTTTTCTAATACCATATCGCATTTGATCCAAAAATATAACAAATTCAAAGAAATTATTTTCATCAACATCAGTCAAAATTTCCATGGTTTGCAAGGTATCGTAAAGGTTAAGAAAATATGGATACAATTTTGAACAATAAATTGGAAATTGTAGGAAAATGTGGAAATTATGTAATCTATTTATCAACAACTTCTTATACGGTAAATATGTAATAGGCACTGTATTTGTTAATCAAAATTACATTTTTTTCAAGTTATGGGAATACTGTTATTGTATTGATCTCTATCTATCTCTATTATTATTTTGTCAAGTAAATTTATTACGTAAATACATTTTTCAAAATAAAATTTATAAAAAATTAATTGCGTATATAATGAATCAAATCACTTAATAAAATTGTGACTTTATAATTAAACATAAGAAGACCTGTATAACCTATATTGAGCTGAGTGCTTTAAATATTCCTATATATTAATATAGCATATATATTTAGTTCTTGACAACAAACATTATAATCGCATATACATACCTTGTTGTGTCGTTGATGCGAGTTTTCCATATCCATGTTAAGTGTATTTTTTTTATACAGATATATATATTCGATTTTGTTCCATTTCCACTATTATTCGCATGTATTTTTTTGATTTAAAAATTCATATTTTTTTTTTGTTTGTTTGAATTTTTCCATTCAAAATTGATATTTAAATATGTTTATATATAGAAAAGTATTTGTGTTTTATGTATGTAAATCTACAATTCATGTAGTATTTTAGGTATATAATATGCATATTATGTACACTATATATATATATATATATATATATATATATATTAATGTATGCAAACATATAGATTACAGATATAAATATCCATTCATATTCAAATTTCAAAGCAATGTAAATTCCATTTGCATATCTCTACTTATGTATCTATATATTAAATTCATATATTATATATGTTTGCCCATACATATAGTATATATATGTGTGTATGTGTATCTAAAATTATGTATATTTAGTGCGAGTATTCAATAAAACCTTCAACAGTTTATATATACATATTACATATATATGGTAAAAGATTGAATTAAATTCACACCCTGATATAATATGAATTGTATATATACATACTATATATATACGTACGTACTTACTTACTTATGCATATATATAAATATGTATATATAAACAAATGTACCTAGCTGTAGTACTATATTCTGGCCACACGGAAATTGATTCTACCCACAAAATATGCATATATACACTAAACTAAACCATACATGATACATATACGAATTATGTATATTAAACATATATATATAGTTATAGATATATACAGTTTGTGTTGTATTATATGCTGCTATCAGTTACATTTCAGAAAATGATTTCGATTTATATATTATTACATATGTTTTTTTTTTTTTAATTTTTTCAATAGGGTTTTCCATCATTTAATTCCAACTATCAAAAGATAGTTTTTCTTCTCTTTACTTTTGCATCTTTTATTCAAATATGGAATCACAATTAAATTCACGGAATACATTGAATTGAATTCGTTCATCATTCCATAATTCGTTCTTCTAAAGCGAGAGGTATTAATGATTTTCTGGCAAAAAAAAAGGGGGCTGCCTGAAAATCTATCCGTTTTGTTTTGACAACCAAAACATTTAACAATAATTATCAATTGAATTTTGAATTTTCCGGAAAATTTATCCGGAACATTTCGTACCATTCAGAATATTATCCTTTCGTTCAGGTGTAATCAAGACGGGACGAATTTTATGACTGGTTTGGTCCAATTATCAGAATACATATATGATTGAGATATCTGGAAAGTGTTTTGTTATTGCGGAACCCTGTGTATATAATATATTGTAGGTTTTGTATTGAGTTGTGTTGTGATGCATATAAACGGTGTATATGTCGCTATATTTATATAAGTATATACTTGAATATATATAAGTATTCCCATATCTATTATAAATATATGTATATATTCTTACTTTATAAATTACAATAATATTGCGTATTACAACAATATACGCGCATATACATTACATATATAGTTATATGTAGATCGACGACAGGAAAATTTATGTAAATATACGTAAGGGAATTTATTGTGTTAATAACATATATATATATAAATATATCTATATATATCTATATATAGACAGAGGTAGAATAAATTATTGATATATGTGTGTTATAAACTATAATTATAATCTACTTTTCACTATATATCTATCTATATAGTAAATATACATTTAAATTTAAATATATTCATATACAAATTGTTATATTTTATGTAAATTACAATGTTACGATACGCGAATATATACATATATGAGCTTAGATATAAATATATAAATGGTGATTTTAACAAGAATCTATTATATATACGTGATACTTCATCATATATATTTATTTACATATACAACAATCAAGTGTATTTAAAGAATTATTTCTTATAATTAAGATGAACTTTGTATATATATATCCACCTATATCTATATAAATATTTAGAAAAACAAAAAAAAAATGTATAATATTACAAAGAATACATTATGTAGGTAAAGAATTATGTATTTTATATATGTATAATCTATAAAAATATGTATATATATGAATGTTGTTTCTTGCATAACATTTGAATGTTTACCCCGAAGAAAAAGAATCACGACTTTTCAAATTAATAATATATTTTTTGTTTTTATATATTGCATGTTTTATGAATTTATTCTCTTTGGTATGCAAATTTGAAAAATATATGATGAAATGACTTTAAAATCAAAAGAATTATATTACGATGTAATAACGTAATTTTTTTTTTTTGATATATTAAAATTAACATATCTTGCTTGTTTACCAACTAATAATAAGAAAGGCTATATACACAATAAAAAAAAAAAAGTATACGTATTTCAGTTCATGAATTATTATAAATCTGAGGAAATTTTATATATAGTATGGATTCATGTATGTGTGTGTATGTGTGTTGCTAAATTATAATTAAGAAAATTTAAATGAATTTATAAATATATTATTCATTCATTCTTGCTTTGCTTTGACTGAAAAAGTTCTTTGAAAAAAATGCACGTGTAAACTACGTATATATTATACACATCATTTGTATATTATATCTATAATATACGCGAGAGTATAATATTATTTTATAAATTTTGATTATTTGTATAAAATTTATTTGCATAAAATTATCTAAATTTAGTTAAGAAATTAGATTTAGGGATTATTTTGAACCTTAGGTAGGGGTGGGCAAGCCATCGGTCGAGTTTTTTAATAACAAAAATACAAATCTTAAGTGAGATTTTCATAGAAAATCATCTTAAAACATTAGTTAACCATATCCAAACTAAGATAAATTGATTGGCAATAAAATTTTACATCGATTTGATTATATAAACTTCCTTGGCAAACGTCCTTGGCAAAGAAATTGTGAGAATTATCTTAAAAAATGCAATAAAAATCAATTTTTTTGATGAAAAAAATAATACAATTAAAATATTTTTTTTTTGCAATTTCGATGAATTTTTAGAAATCAGGATATGGGAAAAGGGGATTTTTGGAGCTTCTTGTAATGCTGCCCACTATAAATTTAAGTATGTGATAGGTCAAAGATATGTTTAAGACTTTGGAAGGTTTCAAATTATTAGCTGGTCCAAGAACACTTTGGTGGAACCTTCAAAAATCAGGTTTCTCCAATTTTCGAAGCTGAATAACTTCCTTATTCCTGAAGATAATTTAACCGAGCGAGTTTCAATTATTGGCTATTTCTAACACCTTTCCAGTCCCATAGGTCTGGTAATTCTATCCATAACAATTTTCGAGTTATGCCACATATATTTTAAGATTTAACCACCCAAAATTACTTAAATGTATTCAACCCATCATAGGTTCATCACCTGAATAAGTGATTTCGTTACGGACCACGGCAATAGAATGCCAAAGTTTTACGGGCGCTAAACGGGCGATTCTGCAGTAGTAACGAACAAAAAACATTAAAATCCTCTTTTCGAATATAAAAATATGTCTGCCAGTTGGTTTTTCCTATAAAATCACCTTAAACATTACTTCATGATTTCCAAACTATGATCAATCGATTGTTGATAAAATAAATTTACACCGATTTAATTATCTCAGAAATTGTGAGAATTATATATTGTGTAACTCCAAATTTCAGTATGTTGTAAGTCAAAGATTGGTTAACGTTTTTTGAAAGTATCGCCGATTATTAGCTGTCCCAGAAGCACTTTGGGATCACATTGAAAATCACATTTTTTTCCTTTTTGCTGTTCAATAACTTACTTTTTGTTCCTGTTCAATAACTTACTTATTCATAAAGATAATTTAACCGAGCTAGTTGCGATCGTGACTCTTTCTAATATATTTCGAGTCCCACAGGTTTTGTAATTCTATCCATAACAATTTTTCTGTTATTCCCAAAATAATTAAAGTTTGAACACCCAAAATCACTTAAGTCATGCATTCAACGCATCATTGGTTCATCCCTTGATTAAGTGATTTCGTTACGGGCTCACGGTAATAGAATTCCGAGGTTTTACGGACGCTAAACAGCCGAATCTGCCGTAGTAACGAACAAAAAAACAACTTTTTTCTTAAATCGACTTCATCATTTCCAAACTATGATAAATCCATTGTTGACAAAATAAATTTACACCGATTTAATGAGTACAGGTTGCAAGGTACACAAATGGGTCTTTGCTAACAATAAATATGCCAAAATTAATAGCATATTTCAAATTATGTTATCGGATTTCTTCGCTTTTAAGCTTAAAAATGTTATTAATTAATTTTTTTAATACCCTTATTAAAAGGATTATACTTCCTTTCCATTATCCATCAAGTAAAAACGTTCCCCAGTGTTTTATTAACCAATTTGACTTTATCACGTACAAAAACCCAATTTGTGTCCCTGGCAACCCATATACGATCGAACCTCTCCCGGATTTAATTATCTAAACATTTTCGGACAACGTCTGGATCTACAGAAATTGTGAGAATTATCTTGAAAATCCAATAAATTCAATCGTTTTTTTTTTGGCTGAAATAAATCATAAAAGAAAAATATTTCATTAAACTATTGCATTTTTTTTCTTGTACAACTTCGATGAATTTTTAGGATTTTTTTTTAAATCGGAATGAAGGAAAGGCGGATTTCAGGCGGATTTGCAGATTTGCCGTTATGCTACCGACTTCAAATTTTAATATGCTATAACTCAAAAATAGATTTTTGGTTATTTTCAGCTCATTTGCTTTTATTACCTTGTCTGACCGATAATTTTCATTCTATAAATGTTATTTTTTTATCATTTATAAAATTATAATTTCAATATATCATAAAAAAAAAAACATTTATTTTCAAACCATTTAAGTTATTCTTGTTAAATCATTCATGTGTGGGTGTGTGTGTGTGTGTGCGATTGGTTAAATATAATAAATCAATTTCTCTATATATGATATATCGTATAAATATATCTTTAAAATGATTCATATCTTTCTAACTTGTTTCACTTTTTTTTTTTTCATATCATACATATAATATTGTGTAAATAAAATGTAATATTATATATATATGTATATAGATAGATATACAATAAGTATTTTATTCTTTTTTTTATATACGTTATTGTCGTGTGACATTTTTATGTGACAGTTATTGAATAAGGGATAAGGCAAAACAAAATATATATACGAATACATATAGGAAAAAAAATGTCATATTTAAAAGCTTGCCGAATATATGCCCGTGTATATATCGTAATAAAAAATTGAATCGCATATAAATATTAAATGTATATATATGAAAATATAAAAAAATAATTTATAGCTAAATGTGTGCAAATAAATGTATATGACTTTCTTTTTTTTTTTTGGTTGTTTGCGAAAAGAATAATAAGAAAAAGAGTGAAAATTATTCAAATGAATATCATATAATAAAAACATCATTGTATATTGTACAAAAAATCTAAATACGAAAAAACCTCATTAATAGCACATAAATTATAAATAATCAAGAAGTTGAAACGGAAATAATTCAAAAAAAAAAATAAAAAATAACCAAAACAAAAATTGAAATATAAAAAATAACAAAACAACATCATTTTCATTATATTAAATATTTCATATGTTCATATAGAAGATATATAACAAGAACAAGAAGAAGAATAAGCAGAAGAAGTACGTAGGATATATTTTCATATATAAATAAAAAAAAAAAATATTTATATAAAAACAGGAAATGTATACTAAAATATATATATACGCGCCAGATATAAATAAAAATAAAAACTTAATATCGCTTCGCAATCCTCTTATATAAATAAAACATATATATGTACGTATATTTATTTATAAACCACCCCACTTTGTCAAGTATAAAACCTCTAAAGTACCTGTTTCAATTTCCCAAAAGTATAAAATGTCCTCCGTTTAAGTAAATTAGTCATGAGAGAGTATTAGCTTGGATTTTGTCTTCTTTATATTGTTTATTTTCGGGATTTGAAATGTTTTTTTTTGTTTTGTTTAAAAATTCTATATATTATATAGTTTTTTTTTTTTGCTGTGTGCTGTGTTTTATATATATATTTACTTATATTTGGGGTTATATTTTGTGAAAATTTTTCTATATATACAACATTCATATATGTATTTATATGATGTAACCTTTTATATTGCATTTATATAGACTATATTCTATGTGCCTTTAATATAATAAGTATGTGAAAACTTTCTAAAATATTATGATGGAAAATTGATTTTGTTATTCAAAAATTTCCATTTAATATACACTATGTGTATGTGTGTGTGTGTATATTAGAAAAACACATTTAAATTTTAAAATGTTATTCTATTTCAGATACTTTTGAGAGCACAATATAGTATATAGGAATGTGTAATTAATAATATTTATATTATATTATTTTATATTATTTAAATTGATTTTTTTGTTTGTTATTATTTTAGATCAAACTTTAAATTGATTAAAAATTGAAATAAGCAAATATACTTAAATAAAATTATGTATATAACAGTTGGGCTGAAAAGTGAAAAACAAAAAATTCGTAGGCTAACATTGACATTTTTCTATACTTTTTTATAATATGATTTGTATTTCGCATCAAAATAAGCCTCAGTTTCGGTGATTACCACTTCATCGGCATTACAATAGAACAGGAAAAAGTCGCTGGTGGTCAGATCTGGAGAAAACCGTGTATGCGCGGAAGCAATTCGAAGCCCAATTCATACAATTTTTCCATCGTTTTCATTGTTGTTTTTGGTCGATTGTGAGTTCGCGCGGAACCCACTTTGTACAGTGCTTTCGCATACCTAAATATTCAGTTACAATAGGCCCAAAACGTTCCTTTGATATCTATAGAGTATCAGCTATCTCAATCAACTTCACTTTACGGTTATACAAAATTATTTTATTAACATTTTTGATCTTTTCCTCGACAAAAGACTTTTGAGGAGTCCACTGCGTGCATCGTCCTTGGTGCTCATTTCACCTCGGTTAAATTTAGCAAACCACTTCTTAGCGATTGATTTTCCTGATGCAGAGTCCGAATAATGTTTATCAGGCCAACAGCTTTGGCTTCAACAGTATTTTTTTTCGCCAAAAAGCAATGCTTTATTAACACACCAAATTTCTTTTTATACATTTTTTTTAAACTAACACAAGTTGCTTGTTATATGACTCAGTGGTATAAATGATAAAAATGCCAACCTAAAATTCTAACGAGATTTTGGGGTCGTGGTCCTACTGAATGCATAAAATATGTTTTGTGTTTTCGGTTATTTTTCGAATCTGAATTTTAACACAGAGTTGTATTTTCCGCTTGCGGTTGGTCGTACGGCTAATTACCGACACCGTAAAAGCCACAAATTAAGAAACTAAAAACAGAAGGCTGTTGTTGGACGCTAAAACCAGATTGTTGGTTGTAAAGCGAAAATTTTTTTATTATTTCATTCACACACGTTTCTTCATTCAAAATGCTATATCTCATAAACTAATAGTTCGAAAGCGGTATAATTTACACACGTACCTTTTGAAGGTTATAGGTTAGGGTTAACTAAAATCATGCTTATAGCGCCATTTATGTGTGAGCCTACTAACATTTCAGCTAACCTGATATTTAACGGTATATATATATATATATATATATAATAAATAGAATTTAATTTAGAAGTCTGGATCTATATTTCATGAATTCGATAAATAATAACCCCGAAATCGTTAAAAATCGTTCAAAAAAACTTTAAAATATATTTAGAATAACATAACATTTATTGGTGTGTGATTCTACTACAATATTTTATTCAAATCCTTAAACCGAGATCGTTAAGTGAAATTGTAAAGTAAATAGTAAATGACATTGTATATGTATAAAAATAAAAAAAAAGTAAAATCACACGAAGGAATGAATTAGTGGATGAAATAAAAATAAAGAAATGGAAATTAAAAGTGATAGCTGTTTTATTATTTATCAAGCCCCAAACAGCTATAATTGGTGACCCCGACGTGATATTCGAGCTCGAAGCAGCTATATCAACTATATTCAATTAGGTTAGGTTCCAAAACCTATTAAAATGTTTTTTTTTTTTTTTAAATTTGAATAAGCAACTTTATTTTTCGCAAACAATAAAACAAAAAAAATCTACTGGTTTTATGTACATTGCTATAATATTTCAATAGAATAGTAATTTTTTCTACGAGTTTTTATGTATAATGCGTCTTTATTTACGTAGATATTTTGTGCCAAGAATCACCAACAATTTATATTTGTAATTTATACGTGCTAAATATTTTCCCGAATTTTATTAACACTTTTTAGCAAAACCGTGTTATACGGGGTTTCCTTCAATTTTTTTTATCGTGTTATAATGAAACCGTGTTGCATGGATGGATACCGTGTTATATAGGAGGAAACCTGTATATAGTAAAACTGAACACTAATAAATTTTATACAGTACTGAATCAATGGGCAAATTTTCCAAATTTTCTTTCATGAAATATTTGCTTCCGCACCTTCTCTCTAATATAGAAAATATTTTGCATCTATTCCAGTAATATAAATTTTCCCGTTTGAAATGTCCATGTGATTTGCCGATTTAAATAAAAAAAATAGGGAGGGTTGAACATTTCTATGACTTTTCCAACACTAAACATTCTCATATAAGATTATATCCATAATTGAAAACCGCATATTCTTGTATTTCCATATTTTTTTGCCCATTTTCCTTTGAGAAAATTTAATTTAGAAAATTAATTCATGAAATTGTTTTCCATATATAACCGAACAGTTGGTATATTTATAAAACAAAAAAAGTTATAAACAATAATGAAAATCAACAATATTTGTTGTTTTTTTTTTTTATTAAGTATAAACAAAATTATTTATATCTATCGCTACTGCACCTTATAATTAAATCATAGCACAGGATTTATTGAAATGTGTGCGGTTATCAAAAAGTAAATTGTTATATATATATATTTATACTCACTCATATTAAATAAAACTATCCCATTTCTATACAACATATATAAATATATACAATACATTAACACACGAATGGATAACTTTTTATCTAAATAGATTATCGATAATAAATTAATCATTGCGTGCTTGATTTTATATATACCTATATATTTAATTTGTTATAAATAACAAAATATTTTTGCGTATTTTATGTACATATATGCGGTGAATATTATATGGTTTTTAATTTGTATATGGTATATATAAAAACTATTTTATTAATACCATCACAAAATTTTCTATATTGTGTTTGTAATATTATTATTATTATAGGGTTCGGTATAAGTGTATATATAATACTTATACTCTTTATATATATATTGTCTTAAACATAATATTAAAGTTTGGGGTTAATTAATATATAAAACATATTGTTTGGTATGTGAACATCACACATAATCACGTATACATGTAGTTTTTTTTTTAATTTTATTTATATAATTGTAAATGTAATGTTTGTGTTAAAAATGATGTTACCTTACTATATATTATACATATGGGTAAATATTTTATAGCGAATTATATAAAATAAACCTAATCATATGATTTCCAGTATTTATATACATATATAAAATATAAAAACATTAAGAAAGGATATATGAATAATATATAGATCGTTTTTAAAGGGTTTTGGTTAAATATATAGGTAAACTTTTTATGTATTTAATACACAGAATATATATTGTTTTAGTCTGTATACAGCGATATATATTTGCAGTACGTTTTTTTTTATTAAATATACATATATCGACTCTGTATGAATTTATACTAAACTCTTCATTGAATGCATTGAACGTTCTATGGTTATATATATGTAGATAAATACAAAAAAAAAACATATATACTGTCTGCTTTTTTTCTTTTTTTTTTTTCAATCAGCACACTAAAATTATATAAAGAAATCAATCGAAAAATTTATATTTTTTTTTTTGTTTTTGTTTAACATATAAAAATTCTGTGCACGAATAAAATTTCATGAATAAATAAAAGAACTTAAAATGATTTTATGCCAACAAAAATAACGTTTTGAACGGATTAAAATCAAGTGCACGTACTTTTTTTTTTCTTTTAACCCATCTAATACACAGATGAACTGAACAAAAAAAAAAAAAACGAACGAAAGAAAGTTGAATAATAAAAAATTCAATAAAACAATCATCTTCTATATATATATATATATAGAGTTTAGACAGTTGGCTGGTGCGACCCCCTTGACCCTTTAATGTGTAAATACATTTTCATTTATCTATATATAAATGATGCATGCGAATTTACTATATTATATATATGATCAATATATACAAAATACATTTATTTTTATTACTTATTCATCATATATCTATTTATAAAGTTGTAAGGGATTTATTTACATTCTATATTTTCCAATATATATAGTTGGTTTTAATTTAATATATAGATATCTTTAGATTAGATAATCACACTTTATATAGAAAGTTAAGATTATTATTTGTACAATCCCATAAGATATAGCAAAGAATATCTTTTTAATTTCTTTGATTTGATATATTTTAAAAAAATGTTTATATAAACACCAAGATTTTGACCGTCGGATTTATTCAAAATTGGTGTATCAAATTATTTAATAAAACGCAATGAATGGAAATAATATCGTAGTATAGTATAGTAAATGTGCTGTGCAGTCTAATAGATAAAAATGGCCAACCCAAAATTCTCACAAAAAAATTGGCGATCTTGGGTTCGAATCCTAACTGAAGACATAAAATATGTTTGATATTTTTCAGTTAATTCCGAATCTGAATTATGGAATCAGAGTATCAGAGAGTTGCATATTGAGTTATGAAATGGGGCCCAAAACGGTCCTACCGCAATCGCAGTAGGGGTTTTAGTCAGTAAATAGGGGTTTTAGTCTGACATTACCCTTTAGGGTGTCTTATGTAAGATCTTCTTCATTATAAAAAAAAAATAGTAAATAATGGTTTAAATGTCGGTTTAAATTTTCCAATTTTAAAAATGTTTTGCTTATACCCAATCAAAGAATTTTAATCATAATATATATAATTCAAAATTGTATATATATTATTCAAAAATATATATATTCAATGATGGAGTATTAAATAACAATGTCCTAATGATCGCAACGATAGGGAATTCTGATAGATATGATCGCAAATGAATTAATTATATTGTTGTTCGTTGAACAAAATTTTCCGGGCATTTTCAATTTTCCAAATTACTTACGAATTACAATTATTTTTTAATTATTATTTTCATGTCTCATTTGAAAACTCAATTAATTTATATTTTTTATAGAGACAAATTCAGAAATTGGTTATTTGTTTTTAAGGAATTTATCCTACTATTTTTTGTATTGAAAAAATGAGACAGACATTTTTTAGAAAATCGACTTTGTCTTTTGAAAAAATTAATGTATTATTTCTTAATATTTAAAGAAAAACTATGTATAATTAAAAAAAATTTAATTTGGAAAATTGGACTTTCCGGAAAATTTTGTTAAAAAAAAATATTTTTTGTACTATAATTAATTCATCTTCGATCATATCTATCACAATATCCTATCGTTAGGATCATCCGGATGCATTATTTAATGCTCCATCATTGAATAATTTTGAATAATATAAATACGGTTTAGAATACTTTTTCGCATTAAAAAATGTTGCAAAAATGTATTCAATTGGTTGAATGTGATTTGTAAAAAGTTGAATGTGAACTGTAAAACCTATACAAGTTTTCCTATCATTTATTCATTATTAAATTTATACGGTTTACACCCCTTCCCTGGGACATATATACAAATCCAAGTTATTATATTATTAGAAATCAATCTAATTATCTTTCTATATCGTAATTTCATTTAATCCTTCTTTATGGGTTGTGGATGGAATTTGAAATTAAAGATTATAATAGAAATATCTCGCGATTGTAACAAATTCAGGTGAACTTTTGATTTTGGAAATGGTTGAAGAAAATAAAATGTAAAAGCTTTTGTGTTTTGGTATAAACGTACATTTATCAAATTTACTCACCGCTTTGTTCAACCTTGTTTTCCATATAAGCGTATTTTTTTTCATTCTTTATTTGAAGAATTAGTTAAGGAACATATTATATTATAATGTACTGTGTGTGGCCCATATTACTTTTTTACATTAAAATATTTATATAAAGTTTATTGTTGATAATTTTTTAAATCCTTTTCAGCCCTGGATCAGGAAAATTTATTAAATTTTTTTTTGCTTGAAGAACTTGAAGAGCTAATTTGGCACTAATTAGAAATGAGAACTTTTTAGATCTGTAATAGAAGCGCAATACATTTTTTAGCAATCATTATAATTGGGAACCCTGTCAGTGTTATTTGTCCCCCATATTTTTTTTATTTATACTCCTAGCATATGGAGTTCTATGTATGAAGTTGTGTTATGAATATTGACTCAGGTGACTATTTTAGAATTGCATTCCAGTTTCCTTTATCAAATTTATAATGTCCGGTGAATTATTAAGGGTTTTAGGCCGCCTCATCTGTTATTTCATCTCCTGAAATACCGCAGTGAGCGTGAATCCATTGTATTGTGATTTTATGTTTCGGTTTATTGATGCATATTGTTGTTATTATGGATTCATAGTATTTTAAGGTGGAATACGATTGATTTGCGATTGCATTTTGGAGGGATTGCACTCAAGCAGTCCGTTAGAATGACTTCAACTTCAACTTCATTCATATTTCTAACTATTACTGTTTCTATTGATTGAAGAAGGGCATATAATTTGGCAGTTTTAACTGATATGTCGTATGTGATTCTGGTTTTGATAGTTTCCTTTGATTGTTGTATATATATTGCTGTGACGATTTCAGTATTTCCGTTTTGTATTCGTCGGTATATATTTTTGGCATGTGTTTGTATTTTTCGATTATGTTTGTTGTTTTAGTGTTCCTTTACTTTTGTTTTTTTTTATTGTATCCTCCGTCCGGGAATATGAAAAGATGGTTTGGTTTTGTAGCTGGATTATAATTTATCGGCGTTTTCAAAAGTTTTTCGTGCGTGTTCAATATTTCTCCCATATGTTTAGTGCGGTAGTCTTATCCCGAATGTTTCTTCCGATATGGTAGTTGTTAAATAGCTTTTTAAGGTGTATTTGGCTAATCCTATTCTGATTTTAAGGGATATCGGGAGTATACACGACTGAACATGAATGGTAGTGATCGGTGTTGAGCGGACCTACCCCATACCGGTTCTCAATAAAAGATTTTTTGTTTTTTGAAGTGATTCGGTATTGCTTACGTTTAGTGGTAGGTTGGCGGTGTAATGTCCTCATATTTAATTCATCTAATTAGAATTAATTCATTGGTTAGGGTATCATCGACCATTTAATCATTATTGGCAAACTAAAAATGCAAATACAGTCTAAAAAATCTCTGTTTATAAAAAATGCCATTGTTATTTTTGTATAGATAAATCGAATAACTACACACGCATTATCATTTGATGAAATGTAAAAATATTCCATAATGTTTCAATAAAACGATTTTCTATGTTATTCTATTGAGTATATGTTATCGGATATTACATTTAACTATATATTGCATTTGTAATTATATAGGAAATAATATTCATTTTCTATATAATGTGACGACTATAAAAAAATACAATCAACCATATAATATTTACCTATATATAATTTCCACTTTAAAATTATTTTGAAAAATTTTTTTTGTTAAAATGTCTTTTATTTGTATGTCTCTACAAATAATATATAGCAAAATAATATATTCACAAGAAACATAATTCAAAAATAAAAATATATAGTTATATATATAGAAAATAAAAGAATTTAAATGCATTAATATAATCAAATGGCGTACAGAGCAGATGCTGTTTTCCATCTAATCACAGACCATTTCCACAGTATATCTATCTATATATATATATTTTCTATATATAAATAATATGTAGATGTATGAAAATAATAATAATAATAAAAAAAAAAAAAAGTCTTCTGAATGATTTTAACATCATTTTAAAGGAATTTTTTTTTTTTTGGTTTGTTGGTAAATAGCACATAATATAACATATATATATAACGTCAGCTAAAATTTTAAAAACAATTTCACACGATATATATGTATATATACCATATAGATAGAATAAAAAAATAAAATCTGTTTTTTGATTGAAACATAAATTTGCATTAAATTGATTTCAATCCATTGTTTTTTTCCCATCATCATCTTTTGTGTTTTTCGATTTTTTTCTTCTATCAAGTTTTTTTTTTTTTTTTTTTAATAAACACAACCTTTCTGCAAATGTATCTTTACCGCATATCTACAATCCGTATCCTATTCCTATCCATATATACTAGTATATATATTTATCGAATGTATGTATATGTAAAACATATTTTTTTATATATAAGTTGTTTTTTTTTTTCATTTCACTTTGTCTTTTATCTCTTCGTGTGTGTTGTATATATATATATATGTATAAAACACAGTGGTTAAAATCATTTATATATATATATATATATACATATTTTCTCATCTACCAATTTAAACACACAAAAAAAAAAAAAAAACAAAAAATAAACGTATATGGGGGTTGAAAGCTATTATTGGGGTAGTTTTACCCTTATTTTTCTTTTGAAATGGTAAAACGTCATGCAATGAACCGGAAATCGATCTTGTTTACAGCGTATTTTAGGGTCATATACAAAGTTAAATAGTTTTGAAGTGTCTGTTTTTTTTTTTTTTGGTATTTAATATAATATAACGATGAGGTAAAAAAAAACAATTTTCTTGAAAGTTTATAATATTGTATATATGAGAGTTTATTTTTTCATTTTAAAATAATGGAATAAAAAAAAATATTATGCTTTTTAATTTGCTTGTTTGTATATACATAAATGGATTTGTGTGTTAAATTGTTATAACTATAAAATATGGCAAGGGTGTGAGAAAATTAACCGCCAACGATCCAAAATAAATTGGATATATTCAGCAAAGGTGCGTAATATTAATAATATACTGGAAAAAAATATTTGGCGGCAATTTCAGCCATATAGATTTTCTTTAATTTTCCAATTTATTCAGCATTTTTTGAAAATTCATTATTTAATTTTTCATAGAAATAAAAATTTCAAAATCTTATCATTGGTTTAAAAGATATATAAAATATTGTCTTGTAAGGGGGAAACTACATTTTTGGTACTATACGAAAAAAAAAACAAATTTTTTTCACTCTTTTTCTGGTTATATCTTTTGAAAAAATTATTCGATTCTAAATTTTCTTCTACGAAAGATCAGAAATTGATTGAATTTTTAAATGATGCATAAAGGAAATTAGACGATTTGGAGGAAAATTTATTGCTGTAATCAGGGCCGCCACTGCATACAAAATATTGGTGCAAATGAACCTGGTGCCATTGTCAAATGGGGCGCTGAAAACGTTTAGATATTTTAAATAATATAAAATTTCTGTTCTAAAGAAAACTATTGAAACAAAATCCTACACGGATAGAGTATTTATAAAGACGGAAATTATGAGATACATTGATTAAAAAAACGGACCGATACTGGGCTTTTAGAGAAATTGCGGGACGTCTCTGGCGAGTCTAATTACACTCCATTTACTTTGATTCTTTGCTATAATATATTTTAAATAATAAAATTAACAACAAAGTTGCTAATTTGGTAAATATTTCATTCAAACACATTCACAAATGCATTAACAAAAGTGGTATTTAATTGTCTTAAAAACAATTATGCATTTACGAATCATGTTTATAGGCGCTATATTTTGTTATTTGAGCCAGGTGCATACATCGGCTGAAAAGGGTCTGGCTGTAATTCAAAATTTAGAAAATTGGATTTTCCGGGAAAATATTGTTTGAAAATAAAACAAAAACCTTTCTTTTTGTAGTACCAGGTATACCAGTTAATATTTGCCGATCACACATATATGGCTACACAAGCTAAACAAGGTGAATTTTTTTTGCATAAAAGCTATGATATTTCTCTCCAAAAATTAGTTGACAGCAGACCTCTTATTGGGCAACAACATTGTTAAAAAATTATTGAAAATGTCGGACAATCCGAAACGAAAAAAATCATGGACTTCATCAGGCCAGCCATCAACATCGCCTGCAAAGCGAAATCGCTTCGGCAAGAAGAGAATGCTTTGTGTTTGGTGGGATCAGGAAGGTATGGTGTACCACGAACTTCTAAAACCTGGTGAAACTGTTAATATTGATCGCTACCGACAACAAATGATCAATTTGAACTGTGCTTGGCTGCAAAAGCGACCATAATATCAAAAGAGACAACACAAGGTAATTTTCCTTCATGACAATGCACCATCACACAAAGTAATACCGGTCCAGGAAACGTTAGAGGCGCTTAACTGGGAAGTTTTATTGCATGCGGCTTATTCATCAGACTTGGCTCCTTCAGAATACCATTTGTTTTCATTGATGGGCCTCGCCCCTTAAAGATCAGCAGTTCAAAACGTCTGAAGAACTCGAAAATTGGGTCTCTGACTGGTTTTCATCAAATGAAGAACATTTTTTTTGGTGTAGTATCCACAAATTGCCTGAAAGGTGGACAAAATGTGAAACTTGCGATGGCAAATATTTTGAATAAAAAATATTTGTGTTTAAACGGCAGGCATTAACCGGTATACCTTATATAATTAATTTGTTTTTAAGCGCACGTACCTTTGAAAGTGTTCTACCGTTTTTGGTAACCACCAGGACATATTTTTTCACGGTAGTAATTTGACTAATAATTCATTTTAATAATTTGTCATCTGGAAAAGACATATTATAAACATTATAAGCATATATGCACACTATTTATAGAAGTTATGATGAATTGTAAAATTGTAGATTTTCCATGACACAAAAAAAAAATCGAAAAAAATGAACGAAAACATTAAAATTACATAAATTATTCATATACGTTTATTATATTTTTTATTATATAATATAGTTTTGCAAAAAAAACCAAAAAAAAAAAATAAAACAAATTTGTATCACTTAAAAATTAAAGTAATAATAATAATAATTAGTTCATTTGTTCCTCTAAATATATAAATTATAATTTATTTAATATTGAATTTTAGCGAGTTTTTACTTGTTTTGTTCATTACTTACAATATTTTTATTATTATTATTGTATAATGTATAGGTTTAGGTAATTCTATTATATATATATATATATATTTTCCTCCATAAGAATTCAACAATACATTTTTTTTGAATTACACTCTATTTATATATAGTTTGTTTTTTTATGATGTTCATATATTTATTAGTTTTTTATGAATATATGCACACAATTTATTTATATATTTTACTAATTTCCTACTTATATAATATATCATTTTCGTCGGTTATTAAATTATTGTATTATCGAAGCACATTTGTTTGTATATATGTAATTATGTATATGTATATATAAATATATATAGCTATATATGAAATTTTATATATATATATATATTTATTTGTTTTGTCTTTCATTACGTAAATGTGGGTTAATCTTATTAATGCATGCATATTCTTCTTACCTTATCATCTTCGCGTTACATTTAATAATATAATTTATTAACGTGTATGTTAATTTCAAGCAGTTTTTTTTACTTTTTATTTGGCGGACAATTTACATTTTTATTCGATTATAAAAAGTACACACATAAAATAAAAAAAATTAATATTATACACATCCTGTTAATATTATTATTATTACTGTTGTTGTTCTTGTTGTCCACCCCCTATTTGAGGATTTCAGTTATTTTCTATGTAATATCAGTTTCTATGTAATATTTATCTCATGCATGGAATTTTGCATGATATTGAAAAAATCAATTTGTTTGTTAATGTTTATGCATTGGAGAATAAATAGCATCAATTTCTGGAAGACCTCGTTCACCACGTGTTCGCATTGACATTGTGGCATCCACGGTCCATTTATTGGCTATAGATATTAACGGAAAAAGAATTGTAATCAACCCATCATATCATATTTGATTTATAAATATTTAAATAATGGTCATCATAAATAACCTTGGTATATGTTCTTACCTCGGTAATACATATCTTTATACATTGTTGGACAATTTTGATTCTATAAAGGAAAACAAAAACAAAAATCGTTCGATATATAATAATTAAATAAATTTTTTTTTCATATTAATTTCATAATATAATTTATTTTAAATTCATCATTTTATATAATAATTTAAACCACTATCATATCTGACATCTCGTATATTATTGGTATGCTCGATTTGCTTGCTTGCGAGGTGCCAAAAAAGGACTTTAAAGAATAATTTTTTAATCCTTCTAATTTTAATTCATAAAATTGCAAATAATAGAATAAATAATTGCAAGAATATTGCAAGAATAGAATAAATAATTGCGCAGATAGAATTAAAAAATCTTTTAAATTCCATTAGTTATGGAATTTATTTCAAAATGATTCAATTTAACAAAAAAAAATTTGACCATTATACTTATAATTTGACACTTATATTATACGCCACAAATCTCCTTTGTAACGCTTCGTTTGGCCTTTATGATAGGCTCCATTCTCTTAGAGGTGGTATTTACTAAATTTTTGCATTCATTCGGTGTTTTTGCATTACTCATTTCATTGATTTATCCTTGGAATTCTTCATTCCTTCAATTATAACTTTCTTATGATTTTTTTAACTTTTATTTCTTATTTTTATTTTTTTGTTTTATTAATGCCCACAACGATTCTATTGGACTTAAATCGGGACTGTATGGTTCCTTTTAATCTTATTATTAATAAGAATAATACGAAATATTACTAAAGAACTTAATGTAACTAATCGTAAGTCTACCGTATCAGATATTTAAATAAAACATGTTTTAACCGGTGCATTTGAGTCACAGAAAGTGGTGGAAAATATAATGTTACTGATCGTGAGATAAACTCAACTGTGAAAAAATAGGATAACTGCAATGAGTGATATAACTCTAAAATGGTCAACAACAATCCAAAAACTGGTCGCACGAAGGTAATGGATTCATATACCGAACTATATGAATATCAGATAAAGACATATTTTATTAAACAATGTTTTTTCCCTAATCCCTAAAAATTTTTCAGCACAAATCAAAGCCCCTTTCAATTGTTTTGCAAAAAACAAAACAATAAACAATTTTGAGTTCTACGACAATGGGATAGCATTACATTTTGATGATGAATGTAAATTTGTTGTTGTTGATGATTCCGACAATTGAGTAATTCAGACAAAAAATGAAGCATTCCATCGTGATTGTTTAAAACGCACTGTGAAATTTTCATCCAGTTATTATAATTTACATTTCAAAAGGAGTCGTTCTTTGTTTTAATTTACTTACTTAATTTTATTAATTTACATTTCATAACTCCCAAAAACACTTTCATATATTAAATGACTACATTTTGCGATCGCCTATTAAATTATATTCAAACGGCGAATATGCATGTCCATAAGATGTTGATCTACCACAAACCGCTAAAGCAACTAAGAACTGGTTGGAAGCTAAAGAAATGGGTTTAGAATTTTAGAAATGGGCATCTTCAAGTCCTGATTTAAGTCCAATCGAGTCGATGTGAACATCAATAAAACAAAGTAAAAAAAATTATAAGAAAGTTACAATTGGGGGAGTGAAGAATTCCAAGGAAAATTCATTGAAATGAGGAATACAAAAACACCGGATGAATGTAAAAACTTCAATGATTTAAGTAGAATAGTGGTTAAAGTAGTATATGAAGTTATAAAAGTTTAGATAATTTCATTTACAATTTTGTATTTGTTAATTATTTCAATTGCAATATATAAATATATAAATAAATAAATGTGGAGTGGATTTTGTATGGTGAGTACACAAAGTGAAAAGAGTTCTTGCTTGCCTATGAACTTTTTAGTTACTGAAATCAAAATGCAAATTGAATTATAGGTCGTTTGGATAGAGGTTTGCTTTGAAATAGTAGTATAAGTATAATAAATGTCTATCGTTCGAAACTGAAGTTATATTTTTTAAAAATTTCAGATTAGATTAGTGTCTATTTTACTATACACGAATTTCTTAATCATATGATGTGATAAATTTAAATTCCAACTGCCATATGCGAGCTGTAAACGATATTTTTCTATTATATTTATTTAAATGAACAATAATTATGTTATATGCACTTGAAATTATTATAGTAATTAAGTAATAATAATTATTATTTCTTGAGAATTGAATATATTTTATTATATTTTTCCCAATGATTTGTATAGGGGGAAATTTCTATTATTAGCGAGTCTCGCTTAACATTATCAAAATAAATGAAATTATATTGGAATATAAATGATTTCTATTTTCTATCCGATCTGAAATCGAGTATTATGTCACTGCCAATTTTTTGTGTCTGATCGGTTAATAAATATAAACATTTTCCAAAACATAAAAAATCAAATTTAGAAATAAATATATATTTTGTAAAAAAATGGTTCCTTTGTAGAAAATAATAATATTATTTACATAGGTTTAAATGAATTTTCCTTGTAAGAACAAGGAACTTATGTTCAACAATATAGTAGGAAATATTCTGTGTTTGTGTGATAAACTGATTGTATATATTAAGATTTGTTGTAATATATTATTAAACTCGAAACATTCGTTATGAATTAATAAACATTTTATATTTAAATCATTAAATTAATTACCTTGCCATTTTGAAAATCAATATTTGTCCGTACAGTTCTGTGATGTAACGGTTGTAATGGTCTAAAGTTGTTACCCAATGGAGCTTTAGGTGTTTCTTCAATTCCTTGCATAAGTTGCCTTAAAACGTACAACTGAAATTAAATAAGATAAATGGAACCATATATAGATTTGGAAACAATTCGATTATCGTTAGATAATAAATGTTTTTTTGAAAATAATATATAAATTTTGAACTATAAATAAATATACCTCTTGTCGTGTTATATATATTGGTTTATTTAAAATTATCCATACTACACTTTCCCAACAGCCGGGATGTGTTGTTGAGCCTTCGTACGTCATAAATGAATCTGTATTTGGTAAAAGAGCTCGCAATGATATATGACGTATTGAAGTATTAAAACCTATATATAATTATATAAAAATTAATGTTCAAATATATATGAAAAAAAAAACTATCACTTTTTCAATTTTTCATATACGCACTCAAATGATGCTGTTATAACTTATTCAGATATATGATATGCGGTTAAGATAATTTAACCATTAAATTTTAATTTCCATACCGTGACATTTTTCACATATGGGTTAATATACCATAACAAAATACTATATTGTGTATATATTAATTTTATAATATTTAAAATATTTCTGGTCGATAAAATATGTATTTATACTATGGTATATAAGAATATTTAATCTATTATTCAATTTTTATTATATTAAATAAATCTTTTCCAATAAAATATTTATGGAATTTCTTCAAAAATATAAAAAATTTAAACAAAAAAAAAAAAATACGAATTTTAATCACGTTCGTTTAGGGACGAGATACAATAAAAAAAACCCCAACAAAAATTGGTTAGATCATCTTCTTCTTATTATATTATATTCTATATATTCTATTATATTCTATTGCGTATATATATATATATATATATATTACAATGCATATATTACCATAAATGTTATTATATATATATGTATGGTATATATAAGCTTTATAAATATTTAAATAGGGATGATGGAATATACAATAAAGTTTTTTTTCTATATATATACTACTCTAACCACTATTATATCGGACGCCGGCTATTTTATTCGTATGCTCGACTTTGAGATGCCAAATCAAAACTTTAAACAATACTTTTTTAATCTTTGTAATTTTATTTCATAAAATGATGGTTTTAGTTAAATAATTGCGCATACAGAAGTAAAAAATACTTTTAAATTCAATTAGTTATGGAATTTATTTCAAATTGATTCAATTTAACAAAAAAAACTTTGACCAATACAATATCGGACACTTATATTATACGCCACTAATCTCCTTTGTAACGCCTCCTTTGGCCTTTATGATAGCCTCCATTCTCTCAGACGGGGTATTTACTAAATTTTTGCATTCATTCGGTGTTTTTGTATTCCTCATTTCAATCATTTTACCTTGGAATTCTTCACTCCTTCAATTCTAACTTTCGGATAATTTTTTACCTTTGTTTTATTAATGCCCAAATAATAAAATAGGAGGTGTCCGATATAATAGTGGTTAGAGTAGTATACCATACGTACAGTTTAAATTTTGCATATATATATTTTAAATATTATTCGATTCGTTTGTGATTTATAAGTTTAGTTTTTTCTCAAAGAGGGTTGTTCGATCCGTCGGTTGCCTAATGTCGGTTGTTAATTAAAAAGTATTCGATATCGTTTTTTCTTAACATCGATTTGGTTGAACTATGTAACATACGATTTTTCTTTGATTGTGAATTATAGTTTGATAAGATTTGTTAAATATATATGTAAAAATATCATTTTTACTCATTTACACATTGGAATATTTCCGAATTTTACCCGATTTTTTTTAGAACTTTATTCAATTGCAACGATGTAAAAGTAATAGCCGGATCAATAAGGAATTAGTTGACAAACAATTGTAATCAATTATGTGATATATTGATTATCTTTTAGGTATTCGAAACTTCCACCTAACTATAGTCCATCTTCCATACAAATTCAAGATGTTACTAAATATCTTTATAATAATATCTTGGTTGTTGTAATAAAGGAACTTTTGATATAACTTCCAACCCAAATTTTTTAAATGATTTTGCAATCAACTCTTAATATGATGTATATATATATGAGTATACCATTAATTTGCTAGCATATCCCATAGATTAAATATTAATGACATCTTATGTCATGGTGATTGTCATGGGTTTTAGTTTTAAATGGGGATTATTTAAAATTACAATTGAATAAGTAAGAATTTTATGGTTCGTAGGTGGAATCGATGGTGTAAACCTGTCGCATAACTCTGTGGTGTAAATGTTAAAAATGCTAAAGAAATTTTTGGGGGTCGTGGGTTCGAATCCTACTGAATGCATAAAATATGTTTTGTGTTTTAGGTTATTTTTCGAATCTGAATTTTAACACAGAGTTGTATTTTCCCCTTGCGGTTGGTTGTACGCCTAATTACCGACACCGTAAAAGCCACAAATTAAGAAACTAACAACAGAAGGCGGCTGTTGTTGGACGCTAAAACCAGATTGTTGGTTGTATAGCGAAGAATTTTTTTTTTTTATTCATTAAGTGGAATCGAACCAAATACGTTTTGGATCCTCAGCAGTGGCCTACATTTATAAGAACTTGCAAGAACTTACAAGCCGAGTTGCATACTAATAATTGTATAAGGAGTTGTTGGATAAATTTAACCCATTTCTTTCTTTTCCTTTCCACAACCCTATATCCCTTAACGTATATGAACGTGCTTTCTGTTATAGATATAACGTATATTTTTATTTTTTTTGGCATTAATTTATTATTTGTTTATTCTTCGCTTTATTTTTCTTTTTTTTTTAAATATATTTATGAAGTTGTTTCTTTTATGTTAATTTTTTAAAATTGATTTGATTTTATTATTATGGTATATGCATATGTTTATATATAGATTATTTATATGTCTATATAAATAATAATAGGAAAAAAAAAGGTTTGATTAATTGTTTTGTGATGGGTATAATTTAATTGAGTGCAAGCTTGACCTTACTGCTATATTTTCTATATATCTATTTGATAAATGAGATAATTTTTTCATCATCCTTTTTGTACACATTTGTATAAAGTAAAACTATTCCATTTACTATATATATGGATTTTTAGATCACAATAATATTGTTGCAATTATATATAAATTCTTAATAATTAAATAATTTATTAAATAAAAATTAATTTATTATTTGTCTGTCTGAAATGTTGAAATGATTTCAATACGGCGTTACCTAATACAGAAAAAACTTGAAATGATGTCTGTTCATTTATTCACAATTTAATATACATTCTCATGTGAATACTTTTATTTTTGGTTAATAGTTCAATTATCAAACTTCTTTTTTTTTATTTTATCAGCCACATAGGTCGTATATAGCATATGTATATTTATATATAAAAGTTAAGGGTTATATTTAAATTAAATTTTTACATTATAAACAATTTATGTAAATTGTAATAGCGTGTGTGTGTGTTTTAAAATAATTTATATTATACAATTAAAACATTTAAATTTTTTACATATTAATAAGGATTTTTTTTTTTGCTGTTTGTTTTTAATAAAGCTTCGTTAAAATTAAACTTTTGTTGTGTTATAGTGCTATATATATATATATTATAATACAATTTCAAATAGTGTATATACCAATAAATTTTCTAAATGTTATTCCATATCTATATACATTTACCGGGTGGGCAATGGAAAATTTCGTTATTTTTTTTTAACAATTCGATTGGTAACAAGTTAAATATATTAAGCACTTTTTTGCATTTTGATGCTGCAAACTCATGATACTTTTGGAGCGAAATCAGAAAAAAAAAATTCGGTGGGCAACTTCAATTTTTACCAAAACTAAATTAAAATAAATGTGACTCTGTGGTGTTGTTGTCAAACTAAAATTTTTGTAAAGATTTTGAGCGGTCGTAGGTTTGAATCTCCTATACTGCGTAAAATATGTTTTGTGTTTTTCGACTATTTTAGAATCTGATTTTTCTATACAAAGTTGAATATTCAGCCAGGTAAATTGGCCGTTAAACTTATTCATATATTGGAATATATAATAAGAATTTATACAAATTAAATCTTTGTGCACATTTACCTTTTTTGAATCAACCTGTTTATAGATATACTTATATATTTATTTATATATATAATCATTTATTATATTGTTCTCTCTATATCACCACCAAAAAAAATAAAAATAATGTAAAGTACCTGTCATTATAATTTTCCCTATTTAAAAACATAAAATATTTAAATATAGTATTCGCAAACACTCAACCTTTTTCACCACTTAATATATATTTATATATACCCGCAATACACACATAATTCTATATCAATTTAAAACAGACAAACCCCACTTACTATACCTACATATACGCTACACGACGTATAACCATCACGTATCATATTATATATATATATTTATAAACAAACAACAGTACAAAAACATATTATTTACCTGTGTTCCATAACTCTCTATATATACATATCTCTATATAGCAGATACATTTATATAAATATATATTTACATATATAGCTTGAGAATTCGTATATATATATTTTTTTTTAATATACCTACCTATCACACAATTTAATTATTGATTTTATTTTGTGTGGATATATGCTTATTGTTATAATATACCAACAAGTGATAAGCATATACACATAACAATAATAATTAATTTTGATTATTGTAAGAATTTTTCTTTTTTTTCAATGGTTTTAATTATGAGAGGGTTGTTTTGGTGTTAGAATATTTAGATTTTAGGTATAGACCGCGCATAAAAAAACTTTTTGTTTTTTCATTGTTAATAAATTGTATTGTAATAATAATATTAATAATAATAATTGAGAAATGTTCAATCTATAATTTTCGCGTAACACACGACGATTGGTTTTAGAGTTCGACAAGAAATTACTTCTGCTGTATATATAGGTTTCATAATTTATTGATTTTACGGTGTCGGTACAATTAGTAAGTATATGATCAACTACATGGGAAAAAATGAATTTCTGTGTGAAAATTCAATTTCTAATTAGCCGGAACACAAAAACACAAAACATTATGTTTAAAAGAATTTTATTTTACCATTATTATTTTATCAATTACACCACAGAGTACATAATTGAAGGTTTGCTATACATGGAAATTTAGATGATAAAATTAATTGAAACCGTACATAATAATAATAATAATAATAATAATAATAATTATATATAAATAGTTAATTAAACTTCATATATACTTGTATATATATAATAATCGGATGAGATTTGAATTGTAAAATTTATTCATTTACCTAATATGAAAGAAATGCGAAAATAAATGTTTATGGAAAATACAAAATGTGGCATAAAAACGTATATATAATATTCACCACAACAGAACTTAATGCATTTAACACTTGTATATTAAAATACGTTTATAAAAAAATTAAAAAAAACCACATATTTTATATACATATATATATATATAATAAGAGATTGTACATTAAAGATAGTAGATATGATGAACGATGATGTATTATATATATATATATATATATATATATATATATATAATAAAAATATGTTTACACGAAGTACTATATATTTTTACGCTTTTAAGTTTATTATATACCAAACCAATATATATATAGCTGTTGTGCTGTGTGTGCTTTCGTATACATAAATGCTTTTCGTTTTGTTTGCGTGCTTCCGTTTATTTCATATAATTTAGTGCATTCACATTTGTTTAAACTAAAGGAAATCAATGACAAAGACTTATTATGATGATGTTATATATATATATATAATACATTTTTACGTAACGTGTAACCAAAAATATATATAATATGTTAATGTAAATTTTACATTTATATAACTTTACATTTATGTACAATATATAAGCGGTATTTTAGCATTTACTTTATTTTTATACAGGCTTTTATATATACATAATGTATATAAAATATAGCGACATTTATTCATATTTCCATATATATATACCATATAAATAAACGAAATGTTGTTGATTATCGCATTCGAATTATTGTTGAGAAAGGTTTGTTTATATTATTATTATTATTACGTCGTCTGTTCCTTAGATAACACATTTATTTTTAGAATATTTTATGTGTATATAGTATATAGTCTGAAATTAATTTCAATTTTTTTTACGCCAAATTAATGTCAAGATTATATAATTAATGTTTAACTCATTATATATAACAAGAACTAATAAATAAATAAAATAACACAAAAAACAATCTTCTCACATCCTGCGTGTTTTTTTTTTATATTAAAAAAAAATGTCACAAAAATTTAGGGATTTGAACACAAACATATCCAATCCTCAAATGGATGGATTTCAAAGTAAATTTCGAGTTAATAAATAACAAGATATCTCTAATAACAATTTGGATTTGTATGGGATCAAGGTGGTGGTAGTCCGATCAATAAAGAATAAGGTTCAGAATTGATTTTAGTTAATTACATATTCGGGTTAAATCCATTATACCGGTTAATGGATTTAAGTAAATTTTTTGTGGGAGAAAATACAAATATTTTTTATTCAAAATATTTGCCATCGCAAGTTACACATTTTGTCCACCTTTCAGGCAATTTGTGGATACTACACCAAAAAAATTGTTCTTCCTTTGATGAAAACCGAAAAAGACCCAATTTTCGAGTTCTTCAGAGGTTTTGAAGTGCTGATCTTAAGGGCGATGGAACTCATCGATGAAAATAAATGGTAGTCTGAAGGAGCTAAGTCTGGTAAGCCGCATGCGATAAAACTTCCCAGTTAAGCGCCACTAACGTTTCCTGTACGGGTATTGCTTTGTTAGATAGTGCACTGTCATGTAGGAAAATTACCTTGTGTTGTCTCTTTTGATATTCTGGTCGTTTTTGCAGCGGCAGTTTTTGCACGGTTAAAATTGATCATTTGTTGTCGGTAGTGATCAGTATTAACAGTTTAACTAGGTTTTAGAAGTTCGTAGTACACCACACCTTTCTGATCCCACCAAAACACAAAGCATTTTCTTCTTGCCGAAGCGATTTGACTTTGCAGTCGATGTTGGTGATTGGCCTGGTGAAGTCCATGATTTTTTGCGTTTTGGATTCTCAAAATAAATCCACTTTTCATCACCAATCACGATTCGATCCTAAAAACACTTCCTTTTGTATCGTTGAACCATCTGGTTTTACGATTATCTTGTTGCCTTCAATCAATTCATATGGCATCCACTTTCCTAACTTTTGGATCTTTCCCATTGCTTTCAAGCGATCCGAAACGGTTTGTTGAACAACTTCTACTTGTTCTGCAAGTTGTTGTTGCGTTTGCGTGTCGTCTTCATCCAATCGAGACTGGAATTCGTTGTCCTCAAACTTTTTTCGGCGGTCCCGGGCGTTCTTTGGCTTCCACACCAAAATCATCAATTTTGAATCTGTGAAACCATTGTCTGGATGCACTTTCTGATAAACTGTTATCGCCATAAGCTTTTACAAGCATTCCATGTGTTTCTGCCGCAGTTTTCTTCAAACGAAAACAAAAAAGTAATGCTTTCCGCATTTCACGTTTTAAACGCACCAAATTCGACATTTTCAATAATTTTTTTAAAAATGTTGTTGCTCGATAAGAGGTCTGCTGTCAACTAATTCAGACTTTCCGTGTGATTGGTTTCATAATTCAGATTTGAAATTTAACCAAAAAGAAAAACAGATAACGTATTTTATGTCTTCATCATAGGATGAAAATTTATAGTGAAAGACATTTTGAAAAAGGTTTATATTGATATTGAAAACCGTTCCTCCGATTTTTAAATTACGATATTTACCCCATCGATTTATGATTTCGTTGGACAGAGTTTACTAATAAAAACATATTTTATTGAAATTTTTTTTTTAAATATATAATTTTAGTTTTGTACCAATTTTTTTTTTTTCTATAATGACACGGTTGAAATCTGATAAAATATACTTTTACGTATACGTTTATATATGTATGTTTAACTTTCATTATATGTATATAACACCTCTGAATACTATTTTGTACATTAATACACGTACGAACGAATATATGCTTATATAACATATATAAATTATTCCTTTCTTTACAAAAAATATACCAAAAAAACAAAACATAAAAAACCATAACACATTTGAAATATTTCAATTTCATTGTTTTGGCAAGGATAAATTACATTTCATTTGTGATATAATATTAAATTTTGGATTAGGTTATATGCAATATACAGTATATATATACAATATATAGATAGATATATTATTATTATTATGTTTAAGGAAGTTTATTTGAGCCCCAAAGTATATAATTTATATATACATTTTGAGAATTTAATTTATACACAATTTTGTGTTTATAAAAGATTTATTTCTATATACATATTTATATTGAAACGAAGGATTAAAAGGGATTTTAATTATAACAATTAACTAATTAGTACAGAAGTTGATACATAATGAAATTTGTATGTATATAATATATAGAAAATTTGATTGTATTTTCACAGAATATAAAATGTTATTTTATAGGAGCCTATCAGCGACGGCGTCTCTTGATAATCGTTTAATCCATTCAATCCAGCCAAGATATATGTCCAAAAATTTATAGGACATTCGGAATGCGACATGAATCTTGGAGTTCAACAAGATTTTTTGGAAAATTTACTATTCTAAATGTTTTATTTTAAGGATTAAATTTGAAATCGATAAGATATTCCGAAAATCACATGTATAATTAAAGATAATTTATGGAGAAAAGCTGATTTTCCGGCAAATTTAATTGGTGTTAAACACCCCCATGTTTAATACCCCCATTTTTAACGCCAATTAAATTTGCCGGAAAATCAGCTTTTCTAGAAAGAAAATTTTTCATTGGAAGAAAATTTGAAAATCGCCTCATAGCTGGTTCATTTTCCATTCGATGTTAGTGAAAATTCAAATAAATTATCTGTGATACTATAAAACAAAAATCGGAAAATCGACTATATTATTTTGAACCTATGGATCGATTTTCAAATTTTCTCCAATGACATATCAGAAATTGATAGAATTTTCAAATTATTTGAATAAATTAAAAATGTCTACGAAAAACTGAAAGGATATGATATGGAACATTTAAGAAAGTTCATTTTCCGAAAAATTTAATTGGCGTTAAACAGCCACTTGTTTTTCTATAAATTAGCGATAATTATATACATTGTGCGTTTACTAATATCTTATCATTTTTGTACATGTAAAAACGTTTCCGAAGACGCCCCTGATTCGTCTATATATATAGATAGATTGTTTATTCAATTATTCTATATATTTTAAATTGTATTTAATATTTGATACAATCATTACAACTATTTTGTTTTACATATATGCATAATAAAATTCATCTATATATATTTAAATTCAACTTTGTGATGATGCGATGCGGTCAAATTAAATATATTATAATTATCATCATGTATCATGATATATACGAACATTTACACATTTAACTTTTACAATCCGCACAATTATTTGAATAGAATAATATAACTAAAGAAAATTATAATTTTATTTATTTATAAATTTTTCTTACCTCTATAATTGACTTTATTAAACATGCTAGTTATTATTCTTAATTCAGGATTTGGTGTATCACCGATTTGCATCATTAATGAAATACCAACAATGCCCTGAGATTTATGTCTGGCTTCAGACATATTATGATATAGTTCCTTATTAAATCCATATAATTGAATCTGAAAAAGATAATGAAATTTGTAATGTTTTTTTAGTAAATTTAAAATCAATAGGAGTGTAGGAGGATGTTTTTTGAATTAAAATACGTTATATAAAGACCCATTTAAGAGTAACCGAAAAATAACAAATCAATTCGATTTAGAATGCTTATTTTTCGCCATTAACCAATTTTGCAGATTACCAAATATGATATAATTGTGATTTGATATTGATGGTGGAACGGTGAATAAAATATATGAACAATTAAGCAAAGGTTTCGAAATCTGAATGAGATATACATATTTAATATCACCTCATTACCGGCGAGATCGCAATAAGAGTATAATCATTTGATAGACACAGATTTCCACCAAATCTCCTTATAAATAAAATTACTTATACTTTATTTAAAAAAAAATTTAATATAATATTTAAATGATAGATTTTTTATTAAATAATAAATGATATTTATTATTTATTTTATAATATTACAAGTTATTTTTTGTTATTTTTTTAAGATCTTTACAATGAATTTCAGAGAAGGATTATTATATTATTGTTTGCTAATATATTTACTAAATACAAAACAAAAAAAAAACAAAAACAGTTAAAGGCAAAGCAATTGAAATCGCATTTGCAGTAAACAAAAAAGAAAAAAAAAGAATAGAAAAACGCAAAAGAAAAAAGAACAATAAAAAATAGAAGAAAGATCTGAAATGAAATAGAAAGAAAATTAATATTGTTGTTAAGGACTGCAATAAAAAAAAAAAAAAAAAACGAAGAAATACCAGAGGGGGTTTTCTTGTATACAAAAATATATATTTTTTTTTTATTTCCTCTTTTAGAAATACATATATCATATAAGTATATATACATAATACGAATTACAATACAAACATATATATACTATATATAAATAATGATATTACATTTATTAAATTAGATTGTACAAAGTGATTTAGATATTGTAAAAAATAAATATATAAAGATATAGATGACATATTTATATATGGTATATGCAAATGGTTTGTGACTTTGTGACTTATTCGAAAAAATATCTTATATAATATATTGTATATTATATAATCTATTTTAAAAATTGTTATCACAAAACTTTGCGATCTGTTAGCTTCCGTACACTTTCCCAAACAAATCGAAAAGTGATTATTAGAGATAAGATAACCGTTTTCTAACCGATTCTAACCACTTTTTTTAAGGTGTAAGGTGGTGTTGAAAGAGGTAAAAATAAGTTTTGTATTGTGACTAGTTTTGGTTTTTGATTTTATCCCATCATCTCTGAATCCTTATAGAACAAATCAAAAGGGTCTGTTTTATGGGAATTTAGTTGAATATATGTTTGGTGTTTTGGTACATCACCAATCCGATATCATAATTTTCAATGTTTTTAACTAGAAGTATTGCCTTCTTTTTTTCTAAAACTATAAACCATTTTATTCAATTTCGATTTTGCTCACCAAGTTACAGAAAACACCCCGATTTTCAAGTGGTTTTACACACTCGTTGGGCCAATTATCGTCGTAGCCAATTAAGTAACACCGAAGAGAATAAAAGGGAATAAATATTTCCAATGATTTAATGAACTCTCTTGGTTTTAATTTATTGTTTTCCCTATCCCCTTATTCATTTTTATAACATTTGAGGCCTTTCTAAAACATTTGACGAATTTTGGCATAATTGAATCTGTATATGTGGTATTTAAGAATTATCTACCACTTATGCCAGATAAACTAAATTTTCATATGAAATTAAACACACAAAGTCTACCATCTAAAATTTAGCATTAACATTTAGTAATGTGGTACTGAGCTTTCCAGCTAAATTCATATTTAAATTTTGAATACTAAAGGCAAACTTGTAAGTCTCCAAACAATTCAATTTATTCTGTCCGGGCGGATAAATTCATGCTAAATTTGTGTTTTGTATTTTTTTTTTTTTAGTTAAAATACATAACATTACAATATTGGAGACTTGAACAAATATTGGAGCCCGATATTGGAGACCGGAACAAATTTGGTTTAGTGTAAAGCTTAGTACTAGGCATTAAATTTGATAGTACATAAATTTGTATCAAATTTTATGGAATATGGTAATAAAACACTAAAGATACATTTTCAGTCTCGCCTTATGAGCCTCGGCTTCGTCTTTTTTTTAAATTAACCAAACAAAATCGATTATTTGTTCAGAGAGTCTTATAAGCCGTGACTAGGATTGTCTGTGTCTTTTTAAGACGCAGCCGAGGCTTAAGCGGCCATTTTTGTGAAAATTCGTATAATATATACAAAAATAAATATAAACACAATCAAACACAAACACATTTTTAAGCCGCGGCTTATAAGAATGGACTGAAAATGGTGTATCTGTTTCTGTGTCTGTTAAGAAACATCACAATAAAAAAAACGAAGCCGAGGCTTATAAGACGAGACTGAAAATGTACCTTACATGATTGAGGTTTGTGCGAAATAAAATTCAAAAGTAAAAGATTGTTAATATAAATTAGAATTTTCCTGTATAGAGGTTATTCACCTAAAGTTGTTAATTGATTTTACCGACATCTGTCAATTCGTTAATGATTTATGCGAAAATTTCGTGTAAGTAATATAATAAAAATGTTTTTTAAACCACATTTTTCATTTTTGTTACAAATTTTTATATACAAAAAGATCAATATAATAATATAATAATAATAAAAATAAAAATACTCACTTCGCCCGGAAAACTATATCCATGTATATAATGTTCTGAACCTTGTCGATCCTCCATTCCGTAATGTATATAAATTTCTTCAAATTGATATCTATACGCAAGAGGACCTCCGGTAATATTTATATGCTGTTTTGTATCCTTTTCTATACGAAATAATAGAGTTTGTCCTGTATTGTGTAATGTACCGGAAATCTGCAATATGAAAAAAAGAAAAAACGAAATACTCTATATAGATAGATACACCATTCAACAAAATTTACACCATATAATGTGTATACTATGTGTATACAATGGTAATGTCAATATGAATAAATATGCAATAAAATATATTAAAAATCCTCCTATATTTTTTTTTTTTGGTTGGTTACCAAACTTTTTAGTTTAAATTTAAACAAACAAAAAAATTGGTATAATCATAAATCAACTTATATTATTATTCATTTTAGTAATGTAATTTTTGTTTTTTCTTCTTCTATATGGTTAAATCTTGGATTTTTAAAGTGTATATTTTGTATATTATACGCCCACCTCAATTCAATAAATATTATTCATTTTGATATTTATATTATTTACATATATTTATATATATATCAGGGGCGAACGATTAAATAATTTTGATATTATATGATCATAACCAAATCGATATTCTCGATAGAAATATACGGAACCAACAGTTCGACCAATTTTTACATACACTTCTTGGAATAACGGCTATATTTCGTTGAACCAATGCCTCAATGCCTCATTGATTTTTCAAATTTTCGTTTTTGAATTATCAGAAATTGATTGAACTTGCATATTATACCAAGAAAATATAACAATTAAGGAAAATCTATAAGGCCGTAATTTATATAATTGAAAATCGATTTTCCGGAAAGTGTACGTGAAGGACCGGGAACATCAACTCGTCATCGTTCTCAAGAATTAAACATCTCACGCACTACATTGTGACGAATATTGCATACAAATCTTGGTATGACTACAAACAAAGTCCAATTGGTTTAGCAGTTGAAGGTCCAACACGTTTTCGCTTTGCTAAGTGGGCTTTCGATCGACTTAACGAGGATGTCGATTTTGGCCGAAAAATCATCTTTTCGGGTGAAGCGCACTTCCACTTTGGCGGGTATGTAAACAAGCAAAATTGTCGCATTTGGGCCACGGAGGACGCAAACGTGGTGGAAGAAAATCCGATGCACCCTCAGAGAGTGACGGTTTGGTGCGGATTTTGGTCTGGCGGTATCATAGACCAATTTTTCATTGAAAATGATACAGGAGCCGCTGTTACGGTCAATGGCGAGCGCCACCGCGCCATGCGGAACGAATTTGTGTTTCCAGAAATCGAAGAATATGATTTGGCGACATTTGATTTCAGCAGGATGGCGCTACATGCCACACAGCCAACGTTACAATTGACCTTTTGCGTTCTGTTTTCGGAAATCGCATTATCATCCGAAATGCTGACGTTGTTTGGCCACCAAGAAGCTGCGATTTGGCACCGTTGGACTATTATCTTTGGGGTGCCGTTAATGACAAGTGTTATGCCAACAAGCCAGCCACGATTGGTACTCTCAAGGACAATATACGTGTCGCCGTTGCTGAAATTCTGCCGCATACCATCGTACTGGAAAATTGGACTGATCGAATGGGCTACTCTATGGTCAGCCATGGAAGTCATTTAAATGAAGTTAAATTCCACAATTAACAGGAATAATTGTACTATCAAATAAATAAAATTTATTTGAAAAAATATTCACTAGTTTTGATTTTGTAGCATTTGAAAAAAGAAAATTTTAAATGGCCCACCTTTTAGATTCATGAATATCGGATTGTTATGATTCTTTTATGTCAAAATTGTTTCACGGCTCGTCTCTGATATCAAACACAATCATATAGCAGCCGCATCAGCAGCACAACAATACACAATTCGTATATATAAAATGTAAAATAAATATACTCTGTAATGATGATTCTATATGACGTGACTTTACATTTAGAATTTTCTTATGTGAAATGGTTTTTTTGCGGTTTCTATATACCATTGTACATGCTTTTAATGTTTTTCTTTATATACTAACATATACAATCCGAAGAAGAAAATGTGTGCGCTAATAATAATAATAATAATAATAGGGTGTTTTGAAATTCACAAAATCTTTAAAATGTACTGCACGATAATAATAATAAATAATAACAATAATAATACTATGAAAAGAAATAATGGATGTGATGATAACATAATAATAATAATAATAATAATAATGATAATATTCAAATTTTTTTTTGTTTTTTGCAAAGAAAATACAAATGAAGAAAAAAAGTAATTCTTATATTCATATATAAAGCGATTGATGATCGATTTATAGATGATTATATATTCATTAAAATTTTTTGTACTTTGTATTTTATGTACGAGTTTGGAGTTATTTTCAAAATGGTTATGAAAGCAATGAATTATCCAAGGTTTTGAAGCACTTGAATATATCTATATTCAATTACAGTTGAGAAAGGACTTTATCATAATAAAGTTCAACTGCGAATACCATATACATACATATATAAATATTTTAAAAATAATACTGCAATAACATAATTATAAAATAATAATATTTTTCCAATTCATTTCAATATTAAAATGACAAATTTTTATTTACCTGTCAATCAAAATCACCGAATACATTAATCATATATATAGGTATATGATGATAAAAACTAAATGATATGTTCTTCTTCTGAACTTCGAAAATATATTCTATATATATATCGATATGAATATGTATTACCAGTATTACGTACAAATTTGATGGTAGTTATTATACTGCATAACTACATTAGACTTGTTATATTGTTTCATTCCAGACAGAGACTTTTTTTTCTTGTGTTATACATATACAATATAATATACCTATTCTATTATATATAGTTTAATATGAAAATGTTGTAGTTATATATAAAGAATAATATATATCTAACATCTTATATATTATATTATGAACACCAAAAGAAATGTATATACCTATATAGTATATATGTAATAATAGGTTTTGTATATTATAGAGCAAAAAGTTACCAAAAAAGCCACCACATTGAATGATTAATGATGTCAAATGTACAAATATAAATATATATCTATATGTATATAATTTGAGTATTGCATATATATGTATAGGCTGTGTATATGAAAAAAAAAACTGATTTACAACGAGTGTTGACAAATATACCCACCTTATCAAGATTATATTGTGAACTTTTGTTTTTATCTATGAGAGGTTTTTTTTTCTTTTCTTTTCTTTTCTTTTTTCCCATTATATATACAATATTATATTGTCTTGTTGATGTGAATTGTCTATATGTTTATTATCTATATATTATAACATTTAGATTTGTCTATTTATTACACTCTATATATAATGTTATTAGTATATTATGTTTTGTTTTGTTTTTTTTTTTTTTATATTCATATCAATCATTACCTTTACCTATAAATTCATTATGTTTATATGTGACTATAATCCAGATATATACTTACTTTGTGCTTATCAATATGTAATCCACGTAAATATGGATCAAATAATAATTTATCTGGTTCAATATTTATTGGCGATTGTCGTCTACCTTTACTGCACATTGCCCATTGTGGATTTATTAGACCCCAAAATGCTGGACCTATATACATGAGAACAAACAAAATTTGAAATTTAAATTAAAATTGGAAATCAAACATTTAAGGGAAGGGTAACTAAAATATTGAAAGTAATAAAAAACAATTTTGCTTGTCATTTTTGAAAATTATAACTATAAATAATTTTTTTTAACATCAGTGTATTGTGTCCCGGTAAACATAGTAAATTGAACAATTATATAGAAATTTTGTATAAGGGATGAAATCAAAATATACATATTTTCGATTAGAATCATCAAGAGATATAATATTTTCTGTAATAATCAGTGGTGGGAAATAAAAAAATTGTTCCCGATCACCTAAAGGATGATAGGACATTCCTATACGATAGGAAAAAATAAATTAATTATACTGGAAAAAAAAAAACAAATTGTTTTTTAAACTTCCAAATTTTGACTTTTATTCGAAATTACAGCCATATGACCAGTATTAAGGTATGCGCTAAATTAAATTTTCAAATAAAATTTGGCACGAATAGTCTATCAGTTAAAATTTAGCATGAAAATGTATGAATGTGGTACTGAGCTTTCCATCTAAATTCATATTTGAATTTTGAATACTAGATGGCGAAACTTATAAGTCTCCAAGCAATTTATAGCTTCAATTTATTCGGCCGGGTTAAATCATGTTAAATTTGTGTTTTGTTTTTTTTTTATTTAAAATATATAAAATTACAACAATAAAAACAAAGTAATAAATTGATTTGTGGTTTGTTAAAAAGAAATCTGTTTTCATATTAAAAAAATGTATTTTACCTGCTAAATATAAAAAGAACCATCCGATAATGGAGAGTTGAATAAATTTAGTTTAGCGTAAACCTTAGTACTAGGCAGTAGTTTTTTTTTTCAATTTTCCGATTTTCTTCCTTTGCATCATTTGCATTGAATTCAGTCAATGGAAAAATTACATTCTCACAGACACATTTTGGAAAATCCGCAATATGTTTTTAGAAAAAATTGATTTTTAAGTTTACTTCTATAAAAAAATCTCAATTTTACTACGCAGTTTTCAAATGTTGCGAAGAGTTTTAAAATGGAGCAAAGAAAAATAGAAAATTGAAGGAAATCTATTGATATAATTGAAAAAAACGAAATGTAATTTTCCGTAAAATGTTGTTTGAAAAAAATTTTTTTTTTTTTTGTAATTAATTTAGTTTATAAGCATAAGAGTTTGTATATTTACTATCTATGTTCGTAATAAACGTTGTAGTCTTGGATAAAATACATTTCGTATTTTCAAATTCGAATTGAAATATAGTTCCAACCGAGCGCACATTCGATTCATTGTAAATTCCACGTTAAGAAATTTCTTTTCAAATGCATATCAACGATGTGTTTTCTACCGAACGCTCATTCGATTCATTATTTCTTCCATATTTTGCACTTTCGGTTCATTATTAAATCCGCCTTAGGGCCTGCTCCCGTTTTTCATAACCCCCATTCTGCTTGTATAATATTTCATTGCAAATAAAAAAAAATGTTCTCCTATAAAAATGTTCTCATTCTCGAAAATTTTCAAGAATATTTAACTTTCTTTTAGACATGATTAAGAAACATTTGCAAGGGTAGAAGAGGGTATATAGAAAAGAAATGATCTGACATACATCGCGTTTTCAATCAAAAGTTGTTTCAAGTTAATAACATTACGTTCTATTTAGATTAATTAAAAATTATAGAATTTGGTTAATGTTGGTCAATTTGTATTAAGAAATTTTCCCTAATATATAATTTAACCTATAAGGCAAACATTCAACGGACTAACTGTTTACTGCATGTATTTCTTATCGCTGAATTATCGCATAACATCGCACACAAACACATCAATATTATTTATATTTACGGGTCTATATTTAAAAAATAATAAACATACATTTCACATATGTTAAAAAAAAATCCAAGTATATAAAACTTGCTAAATATATGTATATATATGTAGTTTAATAATAATTTAAAAACCTGTGTTAACATAAAATATAAACGTATTTTAAGAAGCGTAATAAACACGCGATTTTCAGCCTTTCTTCCATTATACATACATATAAAATATGGATAGGATATATATAGGATTTAATTATATTAAAAAAAAAGAAATCAGACTGTGTGAATATAATTATTTGATGTTTTCTGTATACCATATATAAATATACATACATACGAATTCAATTATGTATATTAGTTTTGTTTTTATAACATTCCTGATTCTCTATACTATTATTATTTTTTTTTGTTTGAACATATAATCTAAAAAATTCTGGGGTTGTGTAAATATCAGAGAGTATCAGATGTTTTATCAATTTTACACCATCAATTACGTACAAGTACATCAATTTTTTTAAACGTTTTCCAAGAATTTACTATTAGTTTAGAATAATTTCACATTCATTTACATATATATATATATAACATTTATCCTGATTTACACAAATTAATATTACAAATATATTCTAAAAGGAAAAAAAAAATTATAATATTGTGGATATTCCATATTTAATAAACAAATATCTATATGTATAAATATACGGTGTTTTGTGCATATATATATTGTTTAATATATTTAGATATATAGTATATCTACAATATATATATAGTATTAACACATGCTACACAACTATAACATAACCTTATAGTAAAATTTCGACCTAATGATTTGAATTTTGAAGCACTGATTATAATAATAAGGTATAAAAGGTATATGTATGTGTGGATGTACAAACAAATATATATACATATTATAAATGTTGAAATATATTATATAAGCAAAAAGACACTGTATAATGGTGAAGCACTTACACGATGACAACTGCACGGCTAAATGGAACTTTAACTTAACACACATTCTCCAAAAATTAATCCCAAAAAAAGAAGCGATATGTTCTGTGGCAACTGGCAATTATACATTTGCTACCCAAACTCTATATCAATATAAAATATACTAGGAAAACTCGGACAAACTTGGAAAATGTTCAAAGCAGACATATGGCAACTTATAGAAATTTACCATCATTAAATTTCAATTAAATCCCTCTTTTTACATTTTTTTAATCATAAAAAATTAATCATTCTCTTTGGTGAAAAGTAATTAAACCTGAATAAAAACATCTGAAAATTTTATTAAAAAAAAAAACTCCAAACTAATAATACACTTCTTATCATTCACCGTATGTGCTTAATATATCCAATATTATTACGTTACGTACATATCCATAATATAGTATAATATAATATTATACACTCTATACTTGGATTCATACATATAGAAAAATAAAAATATAGGAGCGCCCGCCAAACACAAAATATTATAAAATTATATATACCTACTTACTATACAATATACATATTGAATGTATAAGAAGGAAATGTTTTTTTTTATATTGAGTTTAATATAGGAAAAAAAAGAAGAAAATTTAAATAACAATATTTTTTATATAGTAAATATTAAAATGATCGGCTTACGACGGTGGTAAATTGAATGAGATAATATTTTTTCTATTATTAATTTTCTATTTTTTATTTTATATAACAAATAAATCGATACTCTTATATTATTATTATTATTATTAGAAAGTAATGAGGCTTTAATTTTTGTTTTCTAAATATACATAATTGAAAAAAATTGATTAAAATTACTTTAAAATGTAAAGAAAATTTGGCATATTTTTGACTACGATTTTTTTTATACTACGAGTCGGTTGAAGCGAACATCTTGATTGAAAGTTTTTCATTTAAAGAATATTTTAAAGTGGAAAAATTTTCTATATAGTGGGTTTTCTTTCTTTCTTTATGTGATTATGAATCTTATATTATGTGAAGTTTATTAATTTGGAATCGTTAACGTTTCGATTATATTTTCCAAAAAAAAAAAAACAAAACAAAAAACCATTTGAATTTGTTATTTCGCTTCATAAATGTAATGGTAAAATCACATGTGGATGATAGTTCTAATTATCAACAGTCGATTTCTAATTTGTCAATTTTAAATGATATTTTCTTATATAATATATACAAAACAATTAAGTTTCACATTGATCTTTTTGTTTTTTTTTTATTAAAACTAGTTTTTCGGCTATCTATTAATTCTATTCTTAAACGTTTTAACACTTTGGTGTTAGCAATATATTAGTTTTTTTTCCTTAATTAATTTAATTAAACCTCTTTTAATGCACTAGGTCACTTGATTTTGTTCTTTTCAATCTTCTTAAACCAGTATATTCTAGTAGCTGCGGCATCGCAGTTGATTTTGAGGATTCTGCAGGCGTTGTCTATGTTTAGCAGCAATTTTAGAAATTTCTTCAGCCACCGTTTAAGTCCCGATGGATGTCATTGTTGCGAATGAACTATGGTGCGTTTACTATACACCGTAGTACTTTATTCTGGAAGGTTTGAATGATTTTGATATTGCTTTCTTTGGTACAGCCTCACAATTGTGCACCGTAAGTCCAAATAGGTTTTAATATCTGGTTATATAGAATTAATTTGTTTTGTATTGACGGAGTTCGGAGTGTCTTCCAAGTAGCCGCCGGGCTAATCCTTCTGTTGGTGAAGTTTATATGTGTTGATTTGCTCTCGTTAAGCTTTATTTTATCGCCGATTGTAGACTGGTTGTTGTTTCTGTTTCGCATTCTCCTACTGCCATAATTTCAGTATCATCTGCATGGCTATAGTTATATCGTCAATCTCAGGGATATCACGACTCACGAGTATATATATAAGATACAATGATGGTCCCAATACACTTTCTTCTGGAACACCTGCTTCTATCTTGTTTAATTTCGAAGATTCTTCTTCATATTTGACTTTAAAATACCTTTCTGACATATATGATTTCAACGGTGATGTTTCGGCAAATATTTTTCTAATTTGTATTGCAAACCGCGATGCCATACCTTGTCAATGGCCTGTGCCACGTGTTATGAAAACTAAACTGGTGATCCGGTATCAATTTTCTTTCTTCTATCATTATGATTTTACAAAATTATCTTCTCGAATAACTTGGAGATAGTTGGCAACAATGATATCGGCCGATATGATGCCTTTTAATTATGGTTTTTACCCGGCTTCGGTATCGTAATAATTTCAGCCATTTTCCATTGTGCACGAACATATTCTAATCTTATGGCTGCATTGCTTAGGTATCTCAACATTATGATTCTTTTTCTGGGTAATTCCTTTTTCCGCATGATTCCAGAGATTTGATCAAAACCCGAAGTCTTTTTTTGGTACATATTATTGATCTTTTGAAAATAATTTTCCATATTATATAAAAATGTAATGATCGCGAGTATATACATAATTATATTCTGCCGATTTAATTTCAATATGATTTTGAAATTTTTGCCCCTATGTTTTCAGAGATGTTTATCGCTTAATTAATTGTAATTAACTCTTTCACATGTACTGCGAATCCGCACTATATATACAAATTAACTATAAATAATTTGATGAAATATTTGATTTGGTAATTTAATTTCAAAAATAAAATGTATTGTGTACGAATATTTTTATTATTGTTTGTGTGTCATTGGCTCACGACAATTATTTATGACAAAAAATAAAAGTATATATTTATTTTTATATTACATTTACCATATACGTAAAATATATATCGGTTTAATTAAATATAAATTAAAATATTTGTGTAAAAGTACGGAAAATGTTATAATTAAAATATCCGTAAATAATGAAATTTTTTTTTATACGGTGATTATAATTACCGCCTTTGATTATTTACTAAATATATATATGGTATATATAAATAAATATATTATGTTGATAGAGGGTGGAAATTATCCAAATATAAATATATATATATATAAAATACACGATAAAGATTAAATTTACCAATGCTAATGAATAAAAAAAAATGATATAAATAAAGTTTACATTTAGTAGTTTAAAAACATACAATGAATAAAGCAAAAAAAAAACACCACGGGTCAAAAATATACCTATATATAGAAAAGACAACACTTACAGGATAGTCCCACAAAATAACCTGGTATTTTACTAATAACTCTGTTTGTAAATGATAAAAATGCCAACCTAAAATTCTTACAAAATTTTGGGATCGTGGGTTCGAATCCTACTGAATGCATAAAATATGTTTTCTGCTTTCGGTTATATTTCGAATCTGAATTTTAACACAGAGTTGGATATTTTCCCCTGTGGTTGGCCCCGTACGGCTAATTACCGACACCGTAAAAACCACAAATTAAGAAACTAACAACAGAAGGCTGTTGTTGGAGGCTTAAACCAGATTGTTGGTTGTATAGCGAAAAATTTATTATTTATTTATTTTATTATTTTACTATACGAGTGGAGATCAGAACAAATTTTCCTATTACAATAACTTGATTAACGCGAAAAAAATTGAGAAAAATAATACATATTTCAACATGTGCCCAAACCAAAGCCAATAAATCACTTACGCGCATTGAATGTATAAGTGAATAATAATGATAAAAATTCAAGAAACAAATAAATAAAAATACATAACAATTAGAATAAATAATAATCAAGATATGTAACTATAACAAGAGCAAAAAAAAAACTTCTATATGAAATGGAATATAAATTTTGGAAGGTGATTATAATTGAAAAATACATTATTTTTTTTTTTTATTATTCAAATTCAAAATTCTGTTCTGTTTTATAAAGTATATATAGTTGTTGTATAGTTGAAAAGGAAAATATAATACCCCCCCAAGTAGAACCGATTTCTGAATTACAGCTGTTACAACGTTGTCTCAGCTACATTGCTCAGCTTTATAGTTGTGGCAGCAAGATCCCAACCATAACATTAAAACGTTGTGACAAAGTTATTTCAGTCAAATAGGAGCGCTCTTTTTCTGCTGCCAAAACGTTGCCATTACCATTTGGCTGTGGCTGCGGATGCCTATATTCAGACAATTGTCAAACAGTTAGCTGTGGCTTAATTTTGCCTGTGAGTCAGCCAATAGGTGCTCTAAACCGCTATTTGGATGACCCGGCCGCATCAAAAATTAAAGTTAAAAGTTAATTTTTTTTCCAAAAAAATTTTTTTTATTAGATTTTTTTTTAATTTAATTTTTTTTAATATAATTTTTTTTACATTTTTTATTTACATATTTTATTATAATAGATTATTATTAAATTATATTATATTATATTGCTTTATTATTTTATTTTTTATATAAATTTTACCACTTACATTTTTTTCTGAGTGAGACCTGATGAATTCGAACCCGGGTCCTTCGTCTGATCATATTGGTACGCTAACAGTTGTGCTATATGGTTGCTCGTATATATGGTTGCTATTTAGGCGATAATATTCTTTTCACAATTTTAGCTGCCAAAAATACTATTTTTCAGCTAAAGAGCTTTAAATGCCTGGATTATTCCTGGACTTTAGCTGAAAATTCGTAGCAGTGTGTTAAGCAGCATTTATACACATAGTGTTTATGGCTTTGTTTATGCCATCGATTTAGCCTAGCCTAATTTAAGCTAGTCTTATTTAATTGAGGTCATGCGTATTTTGAAATCTAATGTTTGCAAATTTAATCCGATATTTGTCTGATTTGGCAACTATATTTATTTCAGATCAGCGAATTTTCTGTAAATACAGATCAGCTTCAGATAATTAGTTGTAGGGGCTATTTTGCTTTATTTTAGATGTTTAATTGCTTATTTCTTGGCTGCCATTTACACTAATTCAGCATAATATCTGTCTCAGTAAAATAGCTGAAAATTGTATTACTTCGGATAGGTTGCCATCGACAAAATATCAGCAATATTTCTGTTGCTGCGAAATAATCTACAAATTAAGATTCTAAAACCCTGCCGCAGCCAAAAAATATTTCCATAATTCAGCTTTAAAAGAGTTACTAAAATTCAGCTAATTTATGTCTGCCACTACGTTCTTGCAGGAATTTTTTTTCTGCAGAAACTAATTCCTCTATCGGGTTCTACTTGGGCCATTAAATATTTATGAGGTTATAGAGACATATTTTCCGCACTGATTTTATATATAACTTTTTGTGTGTGTTCTATATGATAATAATACGTGAGTTAAAGAAGTTTGTATATATATAACTTTGTGGATTGTTTGTGTATATACATAACACCATCAATATATATGTATAACTTAATTAAAATATTCTTATTTCATTTTTACTTTTATTCTACTTTATTTTTTTTTGTAATAAAAAATGCGTATAGAATTTTGAAGATTATTTAAATTTATATATTTACGACAAAATATGGAACGCGCCGCACAAGACAAAGTTACAAAGAAAATGCAATATGGGCTATGTGATGAGTATATTATACACATCACCGGTATGAATGTATATATATATATATTTAAATTAATATACTTATATTTATGTTAATTTTATTAAAATATAGGTATATAAAATCATAATAATATTTTCGAAATTTCTCTGTTAATGTAATTAACTGCGAGATATTACATTTAAATAAATAATCAAAACAACTCGACGTATAATAATTATTCTGATTTGATTTGAGTTGGGCGGAAATATATAAATATCTTATATATGTATATGGGAATTAAATATTTGATATCGTAACATTTTTTTTTTTTTTGTTAATTTAAAAACACAAAAAACTTTCAAATATATTTTTTCCATTTTAATTTTGGTAATTTTTTTATATAATATTTTTTTATTTTAAATTAATACATATACATAAGTACATATAGAAAATAAAAGTTCAAATCGCCATTCTATTTCGAGTGTTTGATTACTTTAATTTGACTTTTAAAATGTCTTGTAGATTTGCTTTTTCACATGAAATACATAACAGAAAATCATGGCGTTAGATTTAATTATTATGGTTTCAATAATTCATTAATAAATCAATTAAATCAAAACATAATATTTTGCCATGGATTTTCTTTAGAGATTTTTCCAAGAGTTTTATTTAGAGATTTTCTAATGAATTTTCGTTGCCGGTACAACGTGTAATCTGGTAGGGGAAATTTACCTGAGATAACTTTTGTTTTTTGTGAATTTTATGAGGAAAAAAGAATTTTCCTTTTAAAAATTATTTCTAATCGAATGCTAAAACTAATAAATAATTAAATAAAATATATTTTTAAAAGGAAAATTCCTTTTTCCTTATAAAATTCACAAAAACCAAAAGTTATCTTAGATAAATTTCCTCTACCAGATCACACGTTGTATCAGTACCAAATTTTCTTTAGGGGTTTTCTCCCTAATTTTCTTTGGAAATTATTCCAATTTGCTTTAGAGATTTTCCCAATTTTCGTTAGAGATTTTCCCAATTCTCATTTGGTTGTTTTAATAAAAGTATAAAAAATTAGAAAAGGAGATTTTACAACAGCGAGATTTTTTTTAACCAAATTACCTCTAGTTCAGACAATCAACAACCATTCTAAGGCTGAAACTTACATAAGATAAAAATGAAGAAAAATAAATAAATTAGGAAAATCACAATATTTTTTATTTATTAATTATTTTTCCTTCATATATTTTTTTTCCTCATTTTTATCTTATGTAAGTTTCAACGATAGAAATTTACAGTTATTTTTGGATGTAGAGCCGGTATCCCCGTCGGAACACCTGAGTAAATATATACACTAACCACACCGGCAGAAACGCCAGCGCGGTCCGTATATATATATACACTTTTGGGGAACATCGTTGCAGAGAATATTGCATATGGCTCAACGTCGACTGTCCAACATTCGAACAACCATGTCCCCCTAATTAAAAGCAAATCTCACATGTACACTTTCATACATGTGAGATTTGTGTTTGACAATCGGCGGCTTCGTTACCAAATTGACCATACCTACAACTTAAGATACGTGTACTTGAGTTTTGAACACATATAATTTATATTTTATAAAAATAAAAATTTATTTAATATTTTATCATATACAGTGATGGACAGTTAAATAACAAAGTGATTCATTACGCCTTTAATATTTTAGTTTTACAAGAACAAATTATATATACAAAAATCTGGAAAAATGTGTTATGGACCGAAGAATCAAAGTATAAACAATGTTGATCGGATGGAAAAGTATATGTACGACGTCTACGTAATCAAAGCATCAATCCATTATCCACATTAAAAACAGTAAAACATGCTGGCGGTAGTATCATGGTTTGCGGAGTGCTATCTTGGCATGGTATTCGTCCAACACATAGAATAGAAGGAAAAATGGATCAGTATATGTATACTTTAATATGCAATGGAACCATATGCTGATGATAATATGCCACTTAAGAAGAAATGTATGCACGATAACGATAATAATTCCCCTATCGTTGCATAAAAAGATGGTTGTTAGTACAACAAATTAGTGTATTGGATTGGCCGGCACAAAGTCCGGGCTTGAATCCCATTGAGAATTTGTGGGGAGATGTCGAAAAAGGGATTAGTCTCAATCGACCAACAAATGTGGACAAATTGTTTGCAGTCGTGCAAGTGGCTTGGCTTGCAATCGCATCACGTCGATGCAAACGTTTGGTGGAAAGTATACGTCATCGGTGTGCTGAAGTAACTAAAATGAAAGGTTTCCCAACGAAATATTAAATCAATTTTTAATCAATTTTTATTAATTTTTCATTTTGTGATGCAAATAATGCCAAAGTTCGTGGAGTGTGCTATTTACCTGACCTTAACACATTAACTTTAAGAATTTTTTATGTTTTAGGTTCAGAATTTTTTTGTTAAAGAAAATATAGATATTTATTTACATTAATTATGAAATTATGTATTACTGTTTCTGTTTCATTTCTATAAACTCCCTTAGTCAGTTTAACACTGCTTCCATTAGATATTTTTAAGAATTCATTCCAAGAAATGGGTGTGTTATTTAACTGACCACCGCTGTATATATACAAATCTATTAAAAATTTCCATGGAATTCTTTTTAAAAATATAGTGATAAAAAATAAAAAATGTTATAAAAAAAAAAGGAATATGTTCAAAACGGCCTGGGAAAACATCGGGATTAGAACATTAGTTGTTCTTCCAGACATATATGCATACTTACATACTAATGTGGATTTGAGATGGTTGATTTAATTATTGATCTTGATTTAAAAGGTAATTTAATTATTGATCATTTACAAATTCATATAGAAAATTGTATGAGATTTTAATTTTATCATTGCGCATAGACAAATTTGAAATTACTTTTGTATCAAACACTCATAAAAAAATACAGTTTTAAAAATTATTTTATTTATTTATAATGCGTATATGCGTATATAATTAACTGGTTTTCTAAATTGTATTGATAACCTTTCATACGCATATCATCAAATACACAAGCAAGCAGACAGCCGGTCATAATTTTATTACATTTCATTATATATGCGCATTTATAGATCGAAATTGTAATGCAATGCAATAGACTATTTTATATTATTTTTACTCTGCATTAATTGAAATACTCGTACGGTTCATATTTTTATTTGTTTGTGGTTTCCTGAAGCTAAATTATTTAAGAGATTCAAAGATTGTATTTTCATCAGACATATCCTGATTATATCATTTGGTAGTTCTTATAAGGTGTGTTCATGTAATAGAAAAGGATTATAGATTTTATAGAATTTTCCAATAAATTTTCCATTGAGTAGCATTCACAAATTGCAGGTATTTTGTAATATTATTGTTGGAATCAAAGAATAAATGAAATCGAATCATCTTCATCATCATGTCTATGCATTAACAAATAATTTTTTTATATAGCATTTGGCCTAGCTGTACCATTGGCCTAACTGTATAATTTTATTTAATAAAAATGTATATGTAATATTCTTTTGTCCATTGTTTTTCAAACAGGTCCGTGAATTTTTTTTAGTATGTTTTATTTATTAATTGTTTCGGATAATATAAAAACCATATAGATAAATAAAGGGTGATCTTTTAGCTATTATCTTTTTGGCAACACTGGTTTAAACGGCTGACGCACGTTTCATGTTTTGTTTCACTGTCAAGCATCTTCAGTTTGGTCTATAATTTAACCATGAATCGTCTTACAAACGAACAACGCTTGCAAATTATTGAATTTTATTATCAAAATGTGTGCACTGTTAAGAAAGTTCATCGCGACGAAATTGTGTTCAGCGACGAAGCTCATTTTTGGCTCTATGGGTACGTAAATTAGCAGAATTTTCGATTTTGGAGTGAATATCAGCCAGAAGCATTGCAAGAGCTACCAGAATGCATCCAGAAAAAGTAATAGTTTGGTGCGGTTTATCGGCTGGTGGCATCATTGCACCGTACTTCTTCAAAGATTCAAAGATGCGAATCGTAACGTAACTGTGAATGGTGAGCGCTACCGTGAGATGATATCCAACTTTTCCGCTTGCGGTTGGTCGTACGGCTAATTACCGACACCGTAAAAGACACAAATTAAGAAACTAACAACAGAAGGCTGTTGTTGGACGCTAAAACCCGATTGTTGTAAAACCAGGTTGCATAGCGAAAAATTAATTTTTTTATAGAATATATAAATTAATATCATTCGAAACTGAAGCAATATAGTTTTTAAATAATCATTGATACATTTTTATATAATTTATTTATCGTTAATTATCAAAATCATTATTGCATTTTCATTAATATTTTTTTTTTATTTTTATCTAATTATTTTCAGGTTAGTGTCGTTTTTGTATAGTGTCTATTTTACTATACACGTATTTCTTGATTATGTGATGTGATAAATTCCAACGGCCATATGTGAGTTGTAAACATTTTTTTTATTATTATATATTTTATTAAATATCAGAAAAAATTAAAGTTACAATCATAATTGTACATAATTGTAATTGTATTAAGTAATAATAATAACTATTTTTTGGTTGATTGATTGGGATGGTTGATTGGGAAAATTTCTAATTATTCGTTTTAGCGGGTCATAACTTAAATTATGTAGAATTACATTAAAATTTAAATAATTTCAATTAAAATTAAAAATAGGTGAACATCGATAGTGTATCTCTGACAATTTGATAACCGATCGGTTAATAAATATAAAGATTTTGTAAGTAAAATTAAGCAATAAATATATGTAGATATGTATTTTGTAAAACATACAAAAAATTCCCTATAATCGATAATAATAATAATATTAAGACAAATTTACGTTATTTAGATTACGATAATTGAACAGCCAATTTTCCTTGAGTTTTGAACTTATTGTTCCCTGTCGATTGGAATTTTGTTCTGAATAATATTTATAAAGTTATTGACAGTCAATGAGTCAACACAGTATACATAAATCAATAACATATTCATTACTAACAGGTTGTTGCAATCGTAGTTTTCATTTAAAAAAATGTTAATATATGAATTGGAATTTCAAAAATTGTTAAGAGTATTAGAATTTCCATATAATATAATAAATATAAATGAAAAATTAATTAATTGGTTATCATAAAATATTTATAACATCATCACAGCATGTTATAAAATTATATTAAGAAAATAATTTGTTTACAATAAAATCATTAAATGATAGTTGTTCAGGAATTTGTAACTCATATATGTTATATAAATTTATGAATTTCCTAAACTTTCTATACCAGAATGCAAACATCCTCGTAACAAAAATGCATTAATATATTTCAATATACACAATTATTACACTTGCAATATATTTTAATATTTATATATATTTGAAATAATATTGTATATGGAAGAGAAAATTTTATATATATATGTATGTATGTAGATGCCACAAATATTGTTCTGAAATATTCATCATTGTCAATGAATATTAAATCCGATTGTTGTTTTAATCTCAATATGAACATGATATATATAAAATATATTATTGTGTATGCATGCATGCATGCATATACACATATCATATTAACCCTGCGTTGCTATAATCGCGTATATATCGTATCGTATATACAGTATATCCTCGCAATAAATTTTACCTGAAGTATAACCATTTTTTTCCCGTTTCAATTTTTTAAATGATAGGCATAATATTTAGAAATTTAAATCACAATTCTTGACTTTTCCAATATAACATAGATATGTTCGTTACTGCGGCAGTATCGGGGTTTATCACCCTAAAAACCTCGGAATTCTATTGAAAAAACTAAATAAAATATGAGATTTTAAATCTACAAATGAGATAGTTAATCTATTTGTGATGAATCGAATTTTAAAAAGATTCCCTAAACCTAATATTGTTTTCCACTTTAATACATTATATTTAAAAAATAAAAAAAAACTAAAATGATTAAAGAATTTTCTTTTTTTTGGCTCTTGTGTATGTGTGTATGGTAAATTAAATTGAAATATATCCTGTGTGTATTTATATATTATGAACTCTACCTCTTTATGCATCTAGATTCGTCATATAGGTACTATACATACAGTATGAATTATTGTATAACAAATATACAGTATATTTGCATTTTGGAAAAAATAAAAATATTTATATAAAAAGTATATACAAACAACATATTCCTGTATAGTAGTCGTTCTATAAATATATTTGTATGACGTTTACAAATTGAATATACCCCCGCAATTTATATAGTGAAGGATATAATAATAAAAAAAAATTCAAAGATTCAGAAACGTATGACATTAGCTACGAGGATCAAAGATATAATTGTCAAACCCTCTAAGCATAATTGTCTCGGTCGAACCGTTTTTTTTTAATTTAAGATTTAAGAAGTTCTTTATTATTAATTAATAAATATTGAATATGGTTTGGAAAATGTTGAATTTATATTAAAATCTTTATAGGTAAAAACCTCCATGTATAAAACTTTCTTTAGAAAGTCGTTCAGGAAATTATATATCTTCGGGAAATTATATACAGAATTTCTTTTTCAGATATCTACACAATTTCGCAAAGGAAAATCCACCATTGAATTTCTTTAGAGATATCTACAGAATTTGCTTTAGGCAATTACACAAAAATTCCTTTAGGGATAGCCACAGAATTTCCATTAAGGAAATCTGCAGAATTTACTTTAGGAAATCTGCAGAATTTACTTTAGGAAATCTGCAGAATTTACTTTAGGAAATCTGCAGAATTTACTTTAGGAAATCTGCAGAATTTACTTTAGGAAATCTGCAGAATTTACTTTAGGAAATCTGCAGAATTTACTTTAGGAAATTTTAGAGAATTTACTTTAGGAAAAAATCTAAAAAATTTTAAAGAATTTTATTTAGAGAAATCTTCATAATTTCATTTAGGTATATATAAAGAATTTCCCATAGGGAAATCTACGAAGGGGAATCTACAGAATTTGCTTTAGGAAATAATACAGAAATTCCTTTAGGGATATCTTCAGAATCTTCTTTAGGGAATTCTACAGAATTTTCTTTCGAGAAATTTATCATATTTCTTTCAAACTATAATTTATTCAAATTGATGCAATTCAAAACTCACATGATTCAGATGTTTCATGAAATTACCTTCAATTGACGATAAATCTCAAATTGGTCAAACAGTTGAATGGAACCAAAATGAATGATAGTTTAATTGAAATATTTATATACTGAGAATAGTTAGTTAACACAAAATAAACGTGCCTTTTTAAACTACATTAAAAACTTTTCAATTTTCAAAATTTTCCACCTAATATATCGGTGATGATGTGGTTATATATATATATATAACGATGATGTTCAAAATATAAATATATATATAAAATATATTACATATTCGAGAAATTTATAAAGCAAAAGCAAAAAAAAAAAAAACGTATTATGGCAGATTAACTTTTTCAGTTGTGACATTTTATTTTGAAATTTTTTTTTTTCTCTTCATGAAATGGACATTTTGGCTAACTTTTCATGACAGTTATTTTTTACACTAAAATGATTTGATTTTTGAATATGATAAAATAATTTACGTATTAAAATAAATATTTACATATAAATATATATACTATAAACTAAAAAGCTTAATGTCACATTATTATTATTATTATTATTATCAGCCGCAGTATGTATTACATATATTATTATTATTTTCATTATTGCGTTGTGTATATGATTTCATATCCTTGCAATTATTTCTAAAATATTTTTAATTTTATAGTAATAAATCATAATTTGTAATAATCAACAATGTGATAGTTGAGTGTTTTGTCATATACAGTTCTGGTGATAAGTTTAAGAGCGATCACAAACACACAAAATATGACGCTAGTTTTTAAATAAGGAAGTGGAATAATACGATATGCTTTATAAAAACAATTCAATATGTATTTATTAAAAAGAATAAATTCTGAAAAAATTAAACAATAAAGATATTCAAATTCAAATTGTAAATGAAGAATGTATATTTTCAGTGGCATAAAGTTATAGAACGAATAGAGAATTTTGAATTTAAATCATTATGCAATAATGATTTAAATCATTTAAATAATAATCTAATACTTAGTAGTTTCTCCTTTGGCATGAATAACTGTTTTTAAGCAAATTTTGAATGATTTCTAATCATTTTTAAACATAATTTTTGTCGATATTAATCCATTCAATAATACCAGCTGTTGAAATAGTTCGTTTTTATTGGTCATGATCAATTTCTCGATCTATCTGTTTAATTCTGACCACCACAAATTCTCAATGGAATTTAGGTCAGGTGATTGCTGCGCTGGCAATTCCAATAAATGAATATTAAAATATTTGAAAAAATGTTTCGCAATTTTGTTTTTGTGTTTATAGGGCAATAGTCCGATTAAAAAATGTACTCCTTTTCTATTCTAGACTCATTTTTGTTATAGGGATTTCAAAAATTTTCTTTAATTTTACCAACGTAAATCGAGACGTAAATTGCCCCAGTCGCATTCATACGTTCATGCATTTGTATTAAATTCCCAACCCCATTTGAAAAACCGTATTCAACGTTCTTTAAAATAATTTTTTCAATTAAAGTGTCTCCTGATTTTCTTCAAACCCTTGGTCTTATTTTGGATCCAAATAATTCAAATTTATTGTTGTTTTTCGATATGAATGGTTTTTCGCTTAATAGCACAGTTACGAAATCCCCAATTCTTTACCTCGTGGTTCTTTCGCTAATAAACAGTTATAAAGTCTTTTCGATCTCAGATGATGTTGTCCGGTTATTTATTCGAACTTCCTTTATTATTAATATCTGTCTTCCCCATATCCTAGAAGGCTTCCTCTGGGGCGCGCCCAGACTTTAATTTGTTGGTTATAGAATTTATTTTTTCCACACCTGAAACCAATATGTTTTTGAAATTTTGTTATTTTTTTAACATCTCACCAAAACGTTTACCATCCTTTCTATCACAAATAGTTAAATTTTTTAATATCATCACAGATTTCTTTCGTTTTCCCCATTGTTTTTCTATCGTGTTTGTGTGCTCCACTAAAAACTATTTAAAACAACGACTGTTTAGAACTATTCTTTGAAATATTAAATTCATTTTGAAAAATAAAGCGGCTAGTTGCAGTGGATTTTTAAGAAGATCGAAAGAATTTAGCATTAGTTTATAGGTCTTTTATAAGACCACTTCTAGAGTACAATTCCTACATATGGGTTGGTGCACCAATACTACACTGCAGTTTAGTGACAGGATCCAAAAACACGCTATTTCGCTGATCAGAAAAGAAACAATAACAAATTCCATTGAATCATTGGATCATAGACGTACTGCAGTAGCTTCATTGTGCACATTTTATAGGTATTATTACCATGAATGCTCTAATGAAATTTTAAAGCTAGATCCTGAACCAATTAACTTCTCTTATCATTCGAGAAATTCACAAAAGACTCATTCATATTCTGTATCTATTAGTTTTTTGCGAACAAACAGATTTGGAAATTCATTTTTCCCAAGAACATTAAGATTATGGAATAGTCTCCCTGAACTAGTATTTCCCCCTACTTTTGATTATCAGTTATTTAAATTAAACCTTTCACGCTAAAAGAATTCAGAAAATCCAACACCGTTCTTAAACTTTTCTCCAGGACTGTAAATATACAATTTTTTTTTTTAGATTTTAAATTTTAACTATTTTCCACCCGAAAAAATAAATCAAATTGTAAATTAATTAATACATTTTTTGCATATTATCAGTATTTGAATTTTTCCATTTTTTCCAAATATACTATTCTAATAAATATGTTTCGACATATACTATATATAATTGTATGTATGCATATAAAGTTATAGTTTCCCAAATGATTTTCCATCAAATACTATGAATAAAATTTTCCATCAATTTTCTATCTGTTAAATTATTATCGTATAAGTACATTTATTTATTTTCATGACAATAAAAAAAACAAAAATAGAATGAATGTTCGAATGAAAATAAATAAAATAAAAAAAAGAAAGGAAGAATTTTATTTTATTTTATAAAACTTGTTTTATTTTATTATATTATTTTTTTTTTTTAACGTAAAAGAAAACCATATCTGGTGCGGTATGTACTTAAAATTATGTTTACTAAAAATAAAAGTTGTACTACACTATACTGCGATATGTACATATATGCGGATGGGTAGTTGTTGGATAAAAAACATAAAATGAAATACAATAATAAAAACATAAAAAAAAAGAACTTTTTCAACTATCCCTTTTTTTTTTTTTTAAGATGTATAGAGGGTGAGGGAATATTATTATTTATATGTTATTCTTATTGAGAAAAGTGTTACGAGAAAAGTTTTTTTTTGTTATATATAAATATTTCAAGATATATTATAATATATATGAATTGAACATGTTCATTTTAGTTTTCAAATAAGTGTAATCGTGATAGACTATTAAAAAGAACACACACAGACACATACGAAAACATATTGATGATTATTATTTTTATTCTTTGCATGAACACAAATAAACACACACTCCAAATCTATACAAAACAATTATAATTTTATAGTTGAGTAAAAGCGAAAAGAATTTTTTTGCAATTTTAATATATGCAATAATCCATCTTCCGCAGGTATATAATTTTATAAAACATATCTTCGTATTTGGTAAAAAGTTGTGTGATTAGCTTTTTCTTATTGTTACCTTTCGCTGATAACATTTTAGAAAATATCAACACCAATTTAATATCAATTAAAAGGGGAATGGTGAAAAAATTCAGTCAATATGTTCAAAACTACATAGGCTAAGACATTTTTTTTTTGGTTACGACATTCGGAAGTGTTTTTAACATTTTTGATGATTCATTTTTGATCATGATTTATTTTCGTATGATATTCAAAGTGTTTTGGATTTCCTAACACTTGGATAATATATTATATGATATGATCAGTAAATATATGAATTTTATAACGCGATTGAATTTCACATTCGTTTAATTTAGTTTTGAATCTAAATACTTTCTCGCAGAACTTCATCCGATTATAGAATAATTTGTTACATAAAAATTTATTAAAAATATAACGGATACTGTATCAGTAGTTTTTTATGGAAGTCAGTATCCATAATTAATATTATAATGTTTATAAATATTTTTATACCTGATATTCCATCATACGTCCACCAATCATCCCAACTGGAAGCAATTTCTGAAAATATAATAAAAAAATATAAATTAATGGATGAATTGGGAAAAGAATTTAATTATAAAAAAAAATTATGGAAATATGGAAATTAACTAAAAAGGAATAAAATTAAATGAATTATAATCGTTAGGTCCATTCACTTCGATACGAAATACCTTCATAAATTAAATTTTCGTATTTTTTGACAGAAAATATACGCAAAACCTTCATAAATAAAAACATGAGCATGGGCATGTTTTTTTTTGTAAATTAACGCTTCGTATCTTCCTATTGTATCATCAAAACAAAAATACGAAGATTTCGTAAACAAACTGTAATTAAACGCGCTCACATCGCAAACCTTCGTAAGTAATTTAAAGCTGTCAAAAATAACGAAAATCTCTTTTACAAAGGTATTTCGTATCGAAGTGCGAATGGCCCAGTTGTATTTTAAAGAAAATCAACACAATATTTGTTATACGATTAAAATTTACGGGTTTTTTTAAAAGTTATAACAAGCATCAAATTAACTTCTTTTTTATAATTCACCCAATTTTCTATATCTATTAAATTTTTACAACAGAGTGGTGGAAATTGATCCCGAAGATCATTAAGATTTAGGGAGTAGTCTCTCAGGAATGGTATTTTTCTTTATTTATGATACTATAAATATCAATCATTAAAATTAAACATTTAATCTTATTTGAAGATCCATCCACCTAAACTGCAAATTGTTTTGTAGCACCTTGTAGCATTTTTGATTTAACGCGAGATATTATACATTTTTTTAAATTAATTCTGAAGGGCCGATTGACATATTATTGTTAAATCTTGATTTAGCTTTAACTATTCTCTGTATACTATGTTTTTTTCTCACTGTTTATAGGGTTCATAAAGATTTAGAGTTAATGTGAGGTTGATGATGATTAATTGTGAAATGTTCTTCTACTATATGGCCAAACTTTAATATTTTAACTCTATAATATAGACATTACTATATATACTTTAACAATTATAGAACATAAACCTGCAGTAAATTATATCCTTTCATATTCACCCTCGCAAATAATTAACTCACTGAATAACTAATACAATATGTTTTCAATTATAACTCTCTCAATATATAGATGATTTAATTATATATCCTGAATGGAACGGAGAATCAAATTTAAAATTCCATCAACTATATACTATTAATAAAAATATATCCCCCTAAAAATATATAATATATAGTAAATTTCCAATATATACAATTTTATTATCTTGTAATAAATTTTTTGTGAAAACTCTTTGTGAAAAGTGTGAACCAATAATAAAATTACCCAGTGTATAAGTTAATTTAATAATAATTTTGTTATTATAAAAAATTTTTATCTATATATATTTATATAAGCTTTCGGAGTATATCAAATGTATATCTATATAAAATTAAAAACACTTTAATATATATATTGTAACATTAATTGCTGTATATATATCATATAATATCAATATTAATTGCTTGTATACATAGACATTTATACAATACACATACGTTTAAGTTTCAATTAATATCTATATATATATATACATTTATATATATTGATTGTAAACATAATTAAATCAATACGTCAATTATGTATTAATGAGATCATTATACGCGAACGATATTTAACCATATATGAAATACACAATAAACTATATATATTAAATAATTTTTCATGTAAAAATGTATAAATATTTTTATAATTGAATAATAAACTATTGTAAATATAGACGATTGCGATTTCTTTTAACCTTATTAATTATAATCGCTTGAGTTTTGAAAATTTTCTAATTACTTGTATTATTTTTATTCAAGTGATACACAATTGAGACTTTCATGATGTAATATTTTACACCAATGGCTTCGAATCGATCTTGTGTTTTACATAGACATATATGCATTAATTAGATACGATTTGATAATTAGCTCACTGCTCTAGCTCAGTGTAAACTTTACATGAATTTTGGTTTTATATTATTATTGTCCATATAGACACTGAAAAGTAAATAATTTTTGCAATGGCACTTCACTCTGTAGCTGTACCAACATTGTACATTCTTAGATCTATCCAAATATTTTCGATTAATTACATCATGTGGAAATCTATATGTGAAAGAATAAAACTAATTAAAATGTATGACAAGAAAAAATCCATCATTATCATTTATCAATACATATTTATAATTGCATCGAAAAACATGCACACCTCTCTCTATAGCAAAACACCAAATATAGATTGATCTGTATCAATGCAACGCATAACACCAGAATATTTTCAATAATATATAGAGTATAATATTACAAAATTTATATTTCCGTATAGATATATAGAAAATATAGATATTTATATGAATGACGCTATATATACAATAATATTTTACCCTCTGTTTATAAAGTATATATATACAAATTTGGCGCCAGACAAAACGTCGCCAAAAAATTGCATCATTGTAAATCGCAGTAGAATATAAAATACGATAAATCGTAAAAAATATTATTATACATACCATATATAAATTGGAATATATATGAATAGAAATAATTTTTCTATTTCGATAAATAGTTGTTTTGTAGAAAAAAAAACCCCATATCTTCATATACATTTTTACGTATATAAATAGAATATATTTTTGGCAAAAACAAATACTATGTTTTTACCCTATTATTATATGGTTATTTTATTTTTTATGTATAGTACAAATTTGTTTATCAAAATCCATTTGTGTATTTTTAATGTATATTTGTTCATAAAAAGCAATTCAAATCATTTGATAGTCGACGTCTTAAATCCGCACCAATTTTAGGGATTTATTTTTGATGCAGAATTTGATGAACTGAAAATGTTTCAAGTATTACGCGATGAACAAAAACCCAAATTTTCAACGTAGCCCAACTTTGTCGCAATGTTTGTTTTTAATGTACTTCAGATTCAAGGAAATTTTGGAGCTAGATAAATTAATTGAATCCGAGAAATTTTTAATGACGAGATTTTTCAAGAGATGACCTAAAACGATAGAAATAAAGGAAAGGTTTTCTTTTACATCGTAAACTGACAATATGAAAAATGAATATACTATACTTTATCCATCACTGCTTTTTTTCCAAACTCATTCGAATGATTGTTATGAAATTTATTGTATTTATTTTTTAGTTTGTCTTGAAAAACCAATCATTTATATATCAATTTATTATTGATCATTTATTTTTTTTCATTTATATATTTGTTATACAAATTAATATCTATTAATTAAATTCAATTGTATAAACAATTACTATAACTATAAAATACATATTCTATTATTATTTATATACAAAAATAATTTAATTGTAATGAATATATATAAATGTATGCTTTCCATTACCCCTATTGGTATTATATAAATACATCATTTCTTATATACAAATATTTATACAATACGCACCAGTAGCGACTTCACCGGTGAAAAATTGTATACTTAAAGCAGCGACTTAATTTTATCCTTAAATATCTTCAAAAACGATAGGAAATTCGGAAAATGACATGCATAATTAGTAAATAATTTATGAAAAAAAAATTTGACGATCAAAACCAAATAAATTGTAATTATTTAAAATTTTCTATTTTCTATATGGGATTAAGGCCCTGGGTGACTTTCTTTTTGTTTGTTTGCTTCTTTAAATAATTTCTGATAATTCATAAAAGAAAATTTTTAAATTGATCAATTGTTTCAAAAGTTATAGATGATTTTCCATTCGATGCCACTGTGTTAAAATTCAAATAAATTATTTGGGATCCTATAAAACAAAAATGAAAAAAAAATGCATGTTCAGTTTTTTAAGGAAAATCGACCATATCTTTTGAATCAATGGGAGGATTTTCTTCTTTGAAATATTAGAAATTGATTGAATTTTCAAATAATGTAAAGAAAATGAAAATTGAACGGAAAAACTATCGGTGTAATTTGAAAAATTGGCAATTTATAAAAGTCGATTTTCCTGGAAATTTGGTTCATTGAACGAAAAATGTTTTTTTTTCCCAAAAATTATATTTAATTATTCATGTGAGTTTCGGAAAACGTTCCATCATTTTGAACTTTTGCCGATCAAAAGATTTTCACTAAACGTCGCTGAACACGGTACATACACACCCAAGCCGCATATATCTATTTTGATATATTTATATAATAAATATGTTTTTTTTTGTTTTGGATTTAATTGATTGTCTTAAAAAATTGTCTGTTCTTATTATTTTTTTTTGTTAGTCATCTGTACTGAAGAAAATATCATCATTAATTTTATTGTTATATATCAATTTTCCAGAAGAAAAAGAAAAAAAATCAAACAAACAAACAAAAATCTAGATAGAAAAAAGGGGGGACCACCACCGTTTTTATATTATATTGTTGCCTCTTCATTATACTATATAGTAGCTGCTGTATAGAATGTATCTGTATATTATTGTCGCCACATAGTCTGAAATAAAATCTTATAATATGAATTGCTTTTTTGATTTATAGCATATAACATAGAATGACTATGCAAGAATACCAAAATATTTTTTGTTTGTTTGTTTGTTTACACAATAGCGCGCTCTCAGTTGTATATACATTTATTAAATTATGGAAAAATTTTACTATACTTGAATGTAAACCATACTTAATAAAAATCTATATGCTATTAAATACTTATGGAAATTTTCATCATAACATATTATATGCTATAATATATTGGTTATATCGCTATTTATAAATATAAATAAATAAGTATTGTTATTTTTTTGGTATGCGTCATCGCATATATATTTATTACAGCATCAGAATGATACAAATATTAATATTTTCTATATACACTGTATATAGTTATTCAAATTCTGTGTATTGTATATATAGCTCCAAATATTTGTTTTAAAGTTATTAAAAAAAAAAAAAAAATTAAAATTTTAAAATTAATTTATTATATCCATGTAAAATTCGCTTATGATATTTTGATAAATTTTTGGTGTTTGAATATTTATACCATCATATATGAAAATGTTTTACATTATATATGTTAAAATATAATGAATTATTTTATACACAGTATATAAGTTCCTCAAGAAACCATAATCACATGTGCGATAAATTAGTTCGATTACGAAGAGGCATAACGCGGTAACATTAAATTGATTTGATATTTTGCAAAGCTCTCCGTGGTTCCTTATTAAAATGTTTGCTTCAAAAGGAAAGTATCGGAATTCTTTGAGTATTTAGTTCAAACACACATATCATGGATAATACATGAGAATGAATCTAATCGCATATTAAATAAGAGAAAATATTTGAGGTTTGCTTATGAAAATTTTATACTTTAAGGGAAATATCAAATAAATTAAGCGTTGCGAATTTTATAGAATTTTAAATTGTAATCAACTGTAGCTGGATCTATACCTATGTATAAGGTAGTATAAAATATAAACTTACGTTTTGTTCCGTTTTTGGTATTTTGTTGTGTGTATCAAGTTATATTATTATATATTCACATATAATATAATCAGTTATTTTACAAGACAGGTTATCTCAATCAATATATAGATTAATCTTACGTTCGAGAATTTCTATATATGTATAGAATTGTTCAATAAATAAGTTTCTTTATAGATTATAAAATCATTAGGAGATCCTTATGGATACGAGCCGTACTAAATAATCCGGTATTATTCGGTACGACTAAACAAAAGTATTTGTAATATTTATATAAGACACATATTTATTGAGACACTCGCGGGGTTTAAGAATTTGTACATGTTTAAATATTTAATCTAATACATTGGAATTGGTACAAGTACATGAAATAAAATAAAAATATTATTTATTATACTATGTAAAATTTCATCTTATTATCATCATCATATATCAATCTTAAACTATATACGTGTATTCACGATACATACACACGTCATATTATATTATATATAATATATATGCTATAAACAATATATGGGGATTATATAATTAAATAGTTTTAAATAATGTGCATATTTTAACGAATATATGAAGTACAAATATATCATATCAGAATACATATATATATATATACCTTTATAAAGAACGTCGTAGCATTAACCTCTTTTTATGTATGTCTGTCTATATATAGTAAAGTTTAGTGAAAAGTGTGCAAGGAATTTTGCATGGGTTTTATTCAACAATATAATATTCAATTAAAATTATTATATATCAGGTCGGAAGAAAATTCGGATTGGTGTTGTTATATTTTGGGCAATGCAAATTTCATCTCGCCCGTTAATAAAACAAAATTTAATTCTAACCAATTTTAATCTAATCTATGAAATGCAATTAAAAAACTTAATTTGTTTCATGAATAGGAAAAACTATAACTATAATTGTAATGAAAAAAAAACATCCACGGCCCCTATCAAAGTTCTCTCTATGTGCGGAACTGCATTGACAATCAACGGAATGTGAAGCTGAAGATCTGTGTTTTGTGAGATAAGTGGTTCAATTCGTTTTTATTATTTTTGATAGTAAAACCCGTTTACAACATGGGATGTTTCGGCGGCGCAGTTAAGGTCAACATTTGCATGAAATAATCTTCAAACATTAAATTATATGGACCGTACTATCGATTCAAATAAAGATTTCATGCATTTTTCTGAATTTTATGAGTTTTTTTTTGAAAAACTTTTCTATAGCTTTTAAAAAATCACCCTTTATATATACTATATATTTAATTATATTGAAAATTTATCCATTGATAATTTTTTTTGTTATATGAATATATGCCGACCTCCTATTAATAAACATTGTTTGTTATTATTATATTTAGTGTAAATTATAAAAATACCAAAAAAAAAACACTATCAGGCAAACAACTTAAAGCACGTATTTGTGGTCATGTTGAGTAAAAACAGGTTATATAAATTTCTAATCACCGCAATCGCAATTACTCATAAAATTTAAAGAGAATTCAATATTTTTAATACATACATTTCCAAAAAAAAAAAAACATCCCGGTATCTCTATGGGGGAGTGGGTGGAAAAGCAACAGTGGGTTTACAAAAGAAAAAAACATAAACCCGATAAAAGTTTTTCCATTTATCATTTCAAACCTTTAAATTCAAAATTTCAAATAAATATATTTAAAACTCCTCTTTGAAATATACGAAAAACAAGGTCGGAAAATTCAGGAAAATTCCGTATATAAAATTTTCAAAACCATAACTATAATGTACTTTTCGGAAAGTACATGCACTTATAATATAAAACTCAATAAAGTTTTTTGTTTGTTTTAATATTCATTTAATTTATTGTTAGAATTTATTATTTTAATTTTAAAATCCTATAAATGGATGGATGGCCATCATCATTATGTTTTCGAATTAATATTTAAATAAGTTTTCCATAAAATTGTATATAAAATTTTACTATTTTTTCTTTAATCGTTAAAAGAAAATTATTTTCATTTTTTGAATTTATAAGTGTTTATTTTTATGATTTGGGTTGGGAAAACTTTTTCATATTATAATTAATAAGTAAATTATATATGTCAATGTCAACGATATAAATATGTTTATTGAATTCTCATACGGACACGTGTTATGTATATAGCTAAACAACAACAAAGTTATTCAAATATACAAATATATTTAGATCTATTTAATATACTCTGCGATAATGCACATTTATAATAAATTTTATATGAATCTTTTGTAAGACATAAATTTAAATGATTGCATTTGGGTTTTTTTTTTTTATTTATATATTTTTCCGTTTTTTCACATCAGCTTGTGAATAGATTTCACACCACAATGTATATATGATGATTGCTATATATGTATATACTGTTTTGGATATTAATAAACAATTTTAAATACTCAGCAATTCCCATTCCCCAAAAAAAAAAAATCTATATAGATAAATGTATGAAAATACGAAAATATATAGCAAAATAATATTATATATATGCAATTTACCCAAGAGTGTCACTTTTTTTTTTATATATATGTTCATATATAGATTATATATCCTCTATATATCTGTTTGTATGAATTTGAATATATGTTATGCATATATGTATATATAGAGTTTATTAAATTTATTTCCTCAAAACAGTTCATTATCTGAATTTTATACATTACTCTCTTTTCGCATGGGTTGTTCACACTTATATTATATATATATATGAGGTCGTTTGTCATCGTTATCATTTCCGCACTTGTTTTTTGCCGGTTTTGATTTTATTACACATTGATATGTATGGTATGAAAAAAATTTGTATAGCGCGTTATATATATATATATAGAAATTTATATATGAATGAATACATTCTCAACGCAAGGGGATGCATTCAACTCCCTTTATACATAAAAAGGTAGACTTTTTATTTTTTGGTTTCGAAATACTCTGGTATATAAATGTAAAAAAAAAAAAAAACATAAATATAAGTTGGCGAAGTTTATTACTGAAATCACAATAAATATATATTTATATATTTTCACAACATTACATTACAAATCTATTATTATTATTATCATCATTACACATTCATATATATAAATTTATATACCAAAATGCATTTATATGATTTTCAATTCATACACAAATATATACCTTTATTTATTTATAAATATATTATGATTGTGCTGCATTACATGCCGATGCATATATAAATATATTGATTATTATTAATATGAAAAAACAATATCATTTAGTTTATAGTATACCTATATACTATATACATAAAATTGTTATATTGTTAAATCAATCGTGAAAATTATGAAATTGTAAAATAACTAAAGTGTTTTTCTCTTTCTTTTGTTTTGTTTTTTGTTCAATAGTTGAGTATATTATTTTTTAAGTATCTGCGTTTCGATAGTATTAATGAAAAATGAATTTTTTTTTTTTAAATAATTGTAATTATAAATGCGGTAAATAAATAACTAAAGGATTCATTTAAGAAATTAAGAAATTATTTACGAATGCATGATCAGGCTATATAGTATATAAGAAAGGAAAGAGATTACATTTTGTTATACCAATTTTAATTCCAATCAAATATAAAATGATCGTGCACACTTGTGAATTTATGCAATTTATTACCCAAAAAAGAACGCTGCTCTTGGTTTTTTGTATATATGAGAAGGGATGAGATAATATTGTATGGGAATATTTTTGAGGAATATGATTTTTTATGGAAAAAATTCTATATGTATCCTAATTTCAATTTTATATAACTTTAAAATTCCTTGTAATATACATAGAAACAAAAAAATTGAGAAAATTGCCAATTAAAGATGATTTCTTCAATTAACAAAGATTTAGAATCAATATCTAATTGGGCAAGGATAAACTTAGTTGGGAATGTTTTTGTCAAATAATTTTACAAGGATCAATAATATAATTATTCCATCTAAGAAGGCGGCTAGTCGCATTGGATTTTTAAGAAAATCCAAGGAATTCCTTAATTCTAAAAATTTAGAACTAGTTTATAAAGTTATAAAATAAAATATTATAAGATTTATAAGACGGCACTTCTAGAATACAATACTTACATATGGGCGAGTTCACCAATAACTATCCTATAGTTTAGTGACGGGATTTAAAAGCATGCGTTCTCACTCATCAGCAGTGAGAATACCATTACAAATTCCATTGAACTATTGGATCATAGACGTACTGCAGTCGCTTCATTATGCACATTACTAAGAATGTTCTAATGGAATTTTCAAATTAATCCCTAGACCGATTAGCTTCGCTTTTAATTCAAGAAATTTTCAAACAGCACATCCATACGCAGTGTCTATTAACTTTTTTTCGAACCAACAAATTTGGAAAATCATTTTTTCCAAGAACATCAAGAATATGGAACAGACTCCCAGAGTTAGTATTTCCCTCGTTTTTATGACTACCAATCGTTTAAATTAGGCATTTCATTCTATATCTAAAGACTCATCCACCTAAAGTGCAACTTGGACAATTGTTTCAAAACATATGAGTTATTTTTTCTTACTGCTTTTCAGTTTAAGTTTTTATTTTCTCATAAGTTTGCTTTTATTTTCGAAATTTATAAATTAATCCACAAGTGCATTCAACTTATTATTGGTTCATCTAATCGGGTGATGATTGTGATTTCGTTACGGGCTCACGGCAATAGAATTCCGAGGTTCTACGGGCCCTAAACCGATTCTGTCGTAGTCATATTTAACGTGTGTTTTTGATTTTTTTAAATTTCATACAATATTATTTTCATCATAATTGCGATTGTTATTGTATGTATATAAATAAAATGCTTATTGTTATTGTAAAACTCAAATGAATTCATTGAAAATCGCATATAAAATCTTCAAAATATTTCCATTTAATTGTTTAGCTCTATATTCAACCACAACCCACCGATATATTAGTATTTTTTTTATGTTGCGAAATAACTTCAATATTTCATTTTCCTAATTGGATTTCCATTAACATATGGAGTTTGCTTCTAAAATTTGCTATATATATATATATACGTATATATGTGAAGATAACAATTTAAATTTTTATATATTACGTATATATTTATTTATATTTTATGTACATACATTTATCGTATATGTACGAAGTACAACAAGATACATCAGCAGCGTCTTGTGAAAAATTTGAGTCATACAGGTTAAAAATTGATGGGAGATTCCACAAAGCCCACGAATAATTACTCAATTTATGGAAAAAAAAAATCATCAGCGGGTTTACAAACTATACCATTAACTATTTTTCAATTCAGATTTTCTTTGAATAATTTGAAAACTCGATATTTCATAGAAGAAAATTTAAAAAAATCGCCCAATTGATATAAAAGATACAGTTGATTTTCCATTCGATGTCAGTGAAAATTCAATTACCTTTGTAATACTGAATGGTGTGTTAATCCAAAAAACTAACAATTTAAAAAAGTTCATTTTTATTTCAAAATTTATTTCGCTTGAATGCCAGATTTTATTTCTATTAATTACCGAATTATACTATTAATTAATACGTATTTTGTAATATTCCATCATTTTAGAACATTAATGAGACAAATTTTCATACGAGACGCTGCTGCAATACACGTATATATATATAGAACATACTCGTCGTAAATAGATAACATAAAACATATATACAACAATATAATATAATATCATTATTATATGAAAAAGTAAAAGCATTTAAACAGAAAAAAGATTTTAATCGAAAAATACAAAAGTCTCTCTGAACTGAATGTTGTTTTCTTATATGTATAAATGTGAATTTTTGGTTTTCAATAAATTATTTGGAACAATTCAATTAACTCAAACCGTTTTTCAACAACAACAACAACAACAACAAAAGCAAATATTACATGTGAATATCGCATCATGATATACATACAAATATACAATGTATATTATACATATCTGTTTTTGTATCGTTGAATGTACTCTCTATATCATATAGATATATATATATCTATATATTTATACTTGTGTATAAAAACTGAATTCATATATATTATAATGTACGCTACCGGGCATAATGTGAATGCGATACATACGTCTTCCATTTCATTACAAAAATAAATAGACAATAAATACTGCAGCAGTATCTGATAAATGTGTACATATATTAAACATATATAGCATCATGTACATAGTTTTGTTTTTCGTTCTGATATTCGTTCACATATATAGAAAACATATATATATAAGTATATATATATACATATTATTTTATTTTTCAGAAAAACGAGGTTCAACCTCAATTTAAATTGATTATGTCTTATACAAACAACAAAAAGTTAAAATAAAAGTAAAAACAATATATTTTCTATATACGTTACGTATCTATATACATAAACGTGTGTATATATAAAAAATTCAATGTTTGAATTAATTCTAGTTTTATTTTTCATTTTTTTTTTTTTTTTTGAAAATAAATAATACTCTGGTTTCGTTGATTAAAACTTTTACGAGATTATATATATAAATATCATATATATGAAGATGCGATGATTTATCGTTTTTATTACATTCAAACATGTAAAAAATATAGTCATTATAAATTTTATAATATATAAATGAAAATAATATTGATGTATTGCATTTAATATATTATTATATACATATATGATTATTAATATTTAATTTAAATCGAAAGATTTTTAAATTAAATCTAATTAAATATTTATACAAACAAACAAAGTTTTAATTATATAAATTTCACACATTGATTGAATAAATTTAGATTTAAATATTTTCAAAATTTTAAACTTTTATTATTCATTCTGTATTCTTACACCTTTATTAATTGGTATTTAATATTAGGTCATATTCAAATTTAATTATCTTATTAAAAAAAAAAACATTTCTATTATATATGGAATTTTTATAGATGTGAAATATGTTGAAAATTAATAACTATACAAACTTCCCGGGGCCCCGTTTTAAGTATTATTATTCAAATATTATTTATTATTTAAAAATCAAAATGTAACCTTTTCTTTCAACATATAAATCGAATAAGCTGGGATCAGTATGAGTTTGATAATGAAGATCAAACACAAAATAACTTCTAATCTAATCCAAACTATTGAGTTGATCATAAAATAATGTCACAAATATTTAATAATGTCGCTATGTATTTAAAAATAAAATAAAATTGTCTGTTAGATTAAAGCCGAGAGATGTTTTAGAAGTTTTTTACATTTGCTTCATCAACGGCTAAAAGATTAGGTTTACTTTTTTGCTAATATATCGTATTATGTGTTCCATGGGGAGGAAAAATTAACGCTCCAATGGATGAATCGGGGAAACGTTTGAGATAACAACGAAACAAAAACAATGGATAAAGTGAATTTTCCTTTTCCTTTTATAAAAAATAGAGTGAATTTATCATTATATAAATTCATGGTCATTCGTAATGACAGTTACGAGGGTTTTTCGTTTCTTGATGAGAGTTTTTGATAAAATTTACTTTGATGATTGCCCCTTTTTAGCGATAAAATTCAAAAATATCAATAATAACAATAGCAAATAATGTAAAATAATTGTTCCATCCTTTCGGAGTACCTCAGGCTCGTGCTGTTGTCAGAGTTCTCTCGACTTAAATATACCATAGAGTTTTCTTAATTATGTAAGTATTGGGACCTTGCATTGATAATGTCGATTTAGATAATATATGGCGTAATTAGCGTTGTGTGCATCGGAGCACACCGTGCACATATTCTTTTTTTTTGTCTGATCATTACTCGAACACGACATGAGCTTGCATTAGAGTTGAATGAAGATGCCTCTACCATTTCTAGACGTTTGCATTCAATGGGAAAGATCAGAAAGCTAGGAAAATGGATCCCACATCAACTGAATGAAAATCAACTCAAAGCACGAAACGATGCATGCCATAAACATCTTGCCGAGCACAAAGAACATAGTTTTTTGAGTAGAATGGTCACTGGCCATGAAAAGTGCGTGTATTACGACAACCCTAAACGTAAAGCATCATATGTTGATCCCGGCCAACCATCAACTTCACAATCGAAACGCGATATTCATTGGCAGAAGCTTATGCTGTGCATTTGGTGGGATCAGAAGGGTGTCGTGTATTATGAGCTGTTAAAACCGAATGACACGTTTACATCTGATCGCCACCGACGACAACTGGGACGAATTGGCAAAGAAATTGAACGAAAAACGACCATTGATAGCTCGAAAACACCACAAAGTTTTAATGCACGATGACAATGCCAGACCACATCGTGCAAACATCGTTAATGAAAAAATAAAGACGGTCGGTTGGGATCATCTTGATCACCCGCCGTACTCTCTAGAACTTGCTCCTTCTGATTACCATTTGTTCAGATCAATCAGGTCAGTCTGACAGATGTACGCTTTCGAAATGCTGAAGAAGTGCGAAAATGGGTCGATGAATGGATTGGGACGAAAGATGAGGAGTTCTTCAAACGAGGAATCAACAAACTTCCTAAACGATGGGAGGAAGTCATAGCTAACGATGGGCAATATATCGGTTAATGTACTCAATCATTTTGTTATACAAATAAATGTCAGTTTCAAGACAAAAAATCTACATTTATAATGCAGGGTCCCAATATAATTTCTTTAATTTAATATAGACTCCACCCAAATTTATGTATGTATATTCAAATCGTAATAATACAAATACTGATTACTATATTAATAATTCAATTTAAATTTATGCTTACCAGATATAAATTGTGCCACAGCCGGATGTTCTGTAATGAAATAAAATAAAGAATATATTAATTTTATTTATTTATTATTATTATTATTACTCGTTTTTATCAATTATATGAAATGAAAAAAATACGAAATATAAATGACAATTAACGAAATAATAAATATTGAAATTACCCCAAGGTCTCCACCTCAAACAAAAAAAGCAAATCCATTCAATATGCATTTAAATCATTAAAATTCCTAAAGATCCAGAATTTAGTATGAGGTATTTTTAAAACTTCTGATTATTGTCAATTTTTATATAGAATAAGGGAAATTCCGAAAATTCTTTCTAGTGATAAAAACTAAAATCATGTTAATAGTTAAAGGGATAAAAATTAACTTAATTGGGGGAAAAACCATAATTAATTTTGTATTACAATTAAAAAAAAAACCATTCAATTCCAATGAGAATTTCGATTCAAGCTGAAAAAAAAATCTATTAATATGATATAAAAAATTAATATAGAAATTAAATAAATAAATTAATAATATAAAATAAAAATAATATAATCGTCATTATATCCTATGATATAGCGGCAAAAAAAAAACTATCTTATGGATAATAATCAGGAAATTGAAAAGTGATTGATTGATATTTATTACTTTTCTTATATTGTGTGTGCTTCAAGTCTGTATATATATAGATTGCATTATGTACATTGATTTTTTATTTTTTTTTTTTTTATAAAACATACGAACTCTGTTTATATATAAATTGCAGAATAAAAATTGTTGAAGAGGGTATTCCTTATATATATATATATATATATATATATATATATAGTACATTTATGTATAAAAAAAAAGAAAATAGTGAAGAAAAAGTCCATTAGAACATGACTATTAATTTTACATGTAAACGATCCCATTAACATTTCATAAGAATTTTTTCTATACAAATATATAAAAAAAAAAATATACTGCATATATTATAATATATTATCAATAATAATACAGTTCAATCCATCCAAATTATATATATACATATAATAATTATGGTAGTTGAATTTTATTTAATGATATTTTATGATGTAAAAAGTAGAAAAATGTTTTATTCAAATAATGATGTTTTTTTATGTATATGCAATCGTATCACATAGTAAATTATTGTTATAAGTAAAGGTTTCAGCGGTGGCTCGGGAGAATCGTTTGATCCGTGTACCGGTCCAAAGAGATATTCCGAAGATAACTTAGAAATCTATTTCTGAATGTCCCTATACATAATATTTGCAGAGATTTCGTTGGACGGATTACTTCATATCTTTGAAAACACTTCCATGTCCTTAGAAAATATTTGCGAAGGTTTCCTTGGACAGAGGGATCCTTGGACAGGGTTCCTTGGACAGAGGGACATCATCTTTGAAAAAATTTCTTATTTTTCATGTATTTTATATAAAAATTTTGGGTTTATATGAAATTCTTATTATGATTTCTTGAGAATTTCATATCTAATCTGTTTGCAGAACACTTCAAAAATCCATTTCTGAATGTCCTTGTCATACGTCAATATTTGCAGATGTTTCGTTTGGACCGATTACTTCATACCTTTACAAAACACTTCGTATTTTTCATGTATTTTATTTGATAATTTGTGATTTCTTGACAAACTTTTATCGAATTGAAAATTTCCGGGTATCTATAAATTATTTATTATCAATTTTTTTCTTTACCGCATTTATAAATTAGCGAATTTATGAGAAAAAAAAATCATCTGGGCGTTCAACGCACCAACTAAATCTGCCGGAAAATGTACTTTAATAAATTTTCTATTTTTAGTATTAAAGCACCTGTTGTTTTCTTTTTCAATTGTTATTTTCTTTGAATTATTTGAAAACTTAATCAATTTCTAATATTTCATGGAAGAAAATTTCACAATCACTCCATTGGTTCAAAAGATATAGTCGAATCTAAAATTGTGTACATGAAAATTTTTTCATGTACTTGTTGTGTACATGATGACCATTTTTGTTTAACGGTATCACATTTTATTATTTTAATTTTCACTGACATCGAATGGAAAATCCACAATATCTTTTGAACTATTGGGGGGGGGGGGTGATTTTGAAATGTTCTTTTATGAAATATCAGAAATTGATTGAATTTTCAAATTATTAAAACAAAAATAACAATTCACCCAGGGAAATTCAAAAAGAAATTCACCCAGGGCCTTAATAACAAAAAAATCAAAAAAATTTAGTTCATTTTCCATAAACCCGGATTTTTTTCCATAAATTATCTATACTAATTATTCATGTGCTTTTCCGACGAATATCCTATCTTTTTGGACATGTGAATGGATTCAATTTCTCACGAGACGACGCTGCTATGGGTATTATATCAAACATAATATGGTTGTAATTGATTTTTATATTTCTTTTTTTTTTTTTTAAATATAATGTACTTTTATCCAATTTTGTTTTATTCTAAATATTCAAAACTATATATTTAATTGTGTAGTGTATTATATTATGTACAAAAATACAAAATATTATTAACGTTAAACAGACGTCGTTATACTTTACTTTACTTTATATATAGATTATAAATAATAATTTATTATTAATGTTATAAGATGATATATATATTGATATTGATAACTAAAAAAAAAACATATAGAATATATAGAACGCTTGTGGACAGAGTAGAAGATAGGGTGGTTTGTTCAAATTCAATTTTAATATAAAATTATTTGCGGTAGACACACTAAAATATATTCAATTTCATTTCTTGAATAGATAATAAAAGTTAATGGAATTTGTTATAGTTGCATTTCTGATCAGTAAAATTGCATGTGTTTATTTTTTTGTCCAGTCACTAAATTGTAGTGTGATAATTTTTCTATCGCCAATAGTTAAGAATTATACTGTATAATTCATAGAAATAATATAGTGAACTAGAAGCGAAATTAGGTTAGGATTCTTGGTTAAACATCAATGGCGTCAATTTAGGATTTTTGTCAAAAAATTACATCGATATTTTTAAAAGCTTTATACATCGACATCGACATCGATAAATTAATTAAAATTATATGTAAATATTCATAAAAAAAATTCTTAAAATTTAATTGTTCAATTGTTTACATGGTTTAGTTGTTTCTATTATAATTATTGTTTTAATATAAATTAAAATTAAATTAAATAGAAAATAAAATAAAAATAAAGCTTAATATAAAGCTTAAAACAATAAAATTAAGCTTTATATAAAGCTTAAAATCGATGTCAATTAAAAAATTAGGTTAATTTCCTTAATAAATTATGAAAAATTCCTCAAAAATTTAAACAAATGGCCGAAATCCGCCATTGATGTTTAACCAAACCATTTATATGAAAACATAACCTAATTTCGCTTCTAGTTCTACTATATTATTTCTATGGTATAATTGGTCATATAAATGCTCTTTAATAAATATCAGTACTAAGTTTTTCAAAATTGAGGAATTCACCGAGGATTTTTGTAAAAAATCTCATGTCTTTTTATTAGCTGCAGTAATAATAATATTATTGTTCCATAGTTAAAAATAGTTTTTACAAAGACATTCCCAAATTTTATTGGGTCCTGTGTGAATTGTGAAATAAAATAGTATTATTCATTGATTGTCAATTAGATTTATGAATCTTTTTCATTGTATTAAGGTAAATTATAAATATATTTTTAACATATTTGCATGGTTATTATTCAGTATAATAATAATAATAATAATACCCCAAAATGTTTTTTTTTCGGTAAATACGCTCGTTATTTTTCCATATAAGATGTGATAAACTGAGTTTAAAATATTATTATTATTACTAAGAGATTATATTTAAAAAAAAAATGTAATGCAAAACATTATTATTTGCGTTAATAATAATAATAATAATTCACCATTTCTGGATGATATAAAGCATGCATTTTTATTAAATCGAACAGAAGTGTAATATATCCATATATAAATAAATATATATTTTATCAAAAGGAATGAATAAAAATATATCAAACGGTTCTTTGAAAATTTATGTTTTTGTGGTACTTTTTTCATTTTTTTTTTGTAGTCATGCATTCGTTTAACTATATATGTATATAGAGATTCAGAACGTGACACAGAATATTGAAATAAGAATATGTGTATGTGTATATATGTATATTAAAAAGTATTTATATTTATGTACATGTTAAATAAATATATATATAGACGTTATCTATCTCCCATATAAATACATTACAAAATTTATTTTTATACTCACAGTCAGGTATATTCTTAAAAGTCCAATTGAATATTTATAGAGAATACCATGGGATTATTGATAACACCAGAAGAAAATGAAACTCAGTTTTATTCGGTAAAATCTAATATAATTGTATCTGATTGACATTAAATATCGTAGTCCGTCATCGTTAAAGTTAAACAGAAATTAAACTTCCTTTGGTTTAGCTCCATAAGAAAAGATTAATAAATAAAACTGATGTAGGTAATTTGCAATTACGGGATGGGAATTACCTGATAAATTCTATCCTTAGAATGTTTTTACGCCGAAAAACACTGAATACTCAATGGTTACAGAATTTTTGAAAAAAAAAACGATTTACATATATGTGTATATTACGTATGTGTATTAACCGTATAATGAGCTAGGAAATGCATTTTATACTTTCATATATAAAATGTATAGCCAGTAGTTATATTATACTTTTATATAAACTAGAGTATACAAAGTGTATGTAATACGTGAATATTCGTTCATGTATGTTATATCGTTATATGTATATACATAACATAACAACATAATATAATATATAACTGCGATATAACATAATAAGTAAATATATGTATATATATACTCAAAAAAGGTCGACTCATTTAATATATGAAATTTAAAATTTAAGGTATACAAAAAAAAAAACTTATATATATACTTACTAAATTATAGTATACTATAGAAAAAACAAAATCGATTTTCTACTTTTTCCCTTAAGGATTGAATGGTTTTTTTTTTTTTTTTATTTGAATATTTAATATTGACTTTAAATTGACTTTCTATTTAAAATTTGTGTATATTATATAGCCAATGCATTTTATTAAAATTTGTTTTTTTCATTTTACATATATTTACATATTTTGTCGTTATTAAACGTGCGGTTGGTTTTAAATATTTTACATAATATTTTTACTGCATTCATTATACAAATAATTATCTTCTATATGGACCAAATAATATATATATGGTATATGTTTCGTCAGATATTTGCGGGATCTATTTAATTTGCTCTAATGACTTATCGGAAACTGTTATTAAATACTTGCAAAATTTGTACATTATCTACTTGCTTGATTGTTTATATTTGTTTTTACAGACAATTTGGTAATGATTATGTATGGGATTTATGAGTAAACAATACAATCTTATTGCATTCTTATCAATCCTATATTGCAATTTATTTTCTATCAGATTTTTTACGGCACTGTATCAGAAAATATAAACTCTATTAAAGTTATAGACCCTGATTGTCCTTTTAAATCCAATGTAGGGCTATCTTCGTGTATACATAGCATGATAGTAGAATTATAATACCAAAGCATTATATATCCCATTTAATGCAAATATAGGGCAGCCCTATATTGGATTATTAATGCCACTATAAGGTATAGTGAAATAAGCCTCATATTATTTTATAAATCTTTATATAGAGCTGATTTGAATCATTAAAGTTAAAAATGTCTAATATAAATCTAAAGCATGATATTATTTATTAAATGCTATTATACGGCAGCCTCATTGATATTTGTGTTTATTATTAATTGAGTCTTCAATGTTTATGATAAGTGAATTATTATAAATTGTGATAAGTGTAAAGTGAATTTGTTTATTATAAAATCTGTTTTTTTTGTCATCGAATCAAGTAATAAACGGAAAAAGTTAAAAAGAAGTGGAACTTTTCGCAGACGCATACAACTTTATAAAGATGGATTAATCAAAAAAAAAATGCAAATACGGCTGCAACATCAGCAGCGAGGGACATGCAAGCATTTTGTTCATCATCGAAAAATTCGACTCCACCTGGAATAATTCCAACGTGCTAAGGAAAGAGGTTCGCGGTTCGTATCTCAGTGTCGTCAAGTAAGTAAACTTTAACATTAAATTTAACTGATAAAATAATTTAATTAATGGATTTAAAAAAATAATATATAATAAAAAATAAAATCTGGTTATAAAAAATGGTTTTTTAAATATTTTTGGGAAAATCTTAAACCTCATATTGAATTTCTTAGATATGGTTTCAGACGTATATATTCTCCTATATAATGCTGATACCTTATGTAGGTGTTTTATAGCTGGTATAGAACATGAGCCCTATATTTCCAATATAAGTCTTGTGACTTAAACGGTATTAATAATACTGATATAGGTTATTCGCTTTATAAACCACTGAATATTCTTTTATATGGCCTAAACAGACCCTATATAATAATGAAAATTCTAATATACAGACTTTTAAGCCCTATAGATATTCCACTTCTTATGGAAAAATTACTGATATAGGGCCAATATAGGGCTTTCAATAAGCCCCATATCGTACCATATAATGCTAAATTTGCTACATGGGCTATAATGCAATTTAATCGATCTCAAACGAACGATCTATCTAAATGCGTTCACCCACAATCATTATGAATGATACTATTATTTCACAATTCACAGGACGTATAAAATTTGAAAAGGAAAATTAAATCAAAAAAACAATAATATAATTATTATAAAGCAGCAAAAAAGGCTGCTAGTAGTATTGCGGTTTTTACGATAAAGATCTCCAATGGACACATTTATGCTGAAAAATTTAGAACTGATTTGTTTTGCTAGGATATTGATAAAGGATCTTGACTACTTCCATAAATCTTCCGTTTGAGCCTCGGTATATCACGAATTACTACACTACCATTTAGTGACAAAGAACCTAAAAAAAGAACAATCAGTTTCGCTGATATCAGAAACAAGAAACTATATAACAAATTCAATAATTAATTATTGGAGCAAATACAAGATCTCCAGCAGTTTGATTATTATGTAAACATTTTATAAATAAATATTACCACCACGAATGAAGCTCTCAATAATGAAGTTTTCATCAAATTAATTCCTCATCAACTCTTATCTTATATAATTAAAGAAAATCTCAAACAGCACATTCATATTCTGCGTATCTATTTTAACTTGTTTTGAACCAACAAATATTTGGAAATTAATTTTTTTCTGCAAAAACATCAAGGCTATGGGGAACCGTCTCATAGAGGGCTAGTCTTTTTACCTCCACTCATGACAATCAATCAATTAAATTCAAAATTTGATAGTATTTTATAGAAAAAGACCTAAAATTTAACTTGGACAATGCGTTACAAGAATTTAAAAAAGCATCAACGAGGGGCGAAGCACAATTAAAGGATTCGTTTCCTTCTTTTCTGCTTAAAAAAATATATTTTTGATTTTTCTCAGAAAATTTCCAGACGAAAAGAATTGATTAAATCTATCGGGTGATTCGATAATCAATATGTATTATTGTTATGAATTGAATAATTTTATTTGAATTGTTTAATTGAATAATTGAAATTTATTAAAAATCTTCTTAAATTGCGGTGATATCTATATATAAAGAAAAAGGCTGGTATAGAGTCAAGAACATGTTGAGGAACTTTATTGATTGATTGACTGATTACTGAGTAAATGCTTTATGTACAATGTTTTTTACAACTGATTTAGTCTATTCCCATTTTTTCTCACAATGTTCATTTGATTTTGTATGAAATAATTAGTAACTTTTATAACCATTAGGAACATATTTAATTAAATCATATAAATCTTAAATACATTTAATTTCTCTACTGCGATACATAGGATAAAGTAAAAAAACAATCCACTACAAGTATTACTGAGGAACAACTAAAAACATTTTGTATTGTTGGGGAAAATTATTGTGATTATTATTGAAAAAGTTCTATGAATTATTCTGGCCTTTTTATATATACTTAACTTTTTAACAGTCACTATTTTTTAATTCACATTCAGTACATTCAGAAAATTGGATCACGGGTTATATATCTATCGCTGTATCGGTTTTTATTGAAACATATATTATTGTACTCTATTGTGTATTGTGTACCTGAATTATGGCTAGCAATCGATTATTATTAACCTTATTTCTAGTAAAATAATTCATTTTTACAACACACAATAGAATTGAAATCTATCTATTGCTATAAATAAACAAAAGTTACCGATTGATATCTAACACCGTTCAATTCTTAACTCATTCTTAACCATGCAATTAAAATTGGAGCGTTTAAATATCTATTGAATAAATAATTAAAAAAAAATGATATACAAAATAGGCATAAAATCCTTTGTGTTTTTACAATAATCAGAAGGTTTTAAGAAGGTATTTTTCACACTATGGTTTTTTATCACTTATAAACTGAATCATTTAATGCCATATAGAAATTCAAATGCAAAATCCGTTGATTTGGTTCTTATTCATACTTTTGTTGGGTGGATATTTTTGAAATTTTATTTTTTATTCAATATAAAATTGATTTTTACAAATCAATTAGAAAATACATATATATAGAGACATATTGAAGTTCTTTTTTATCAAACATTTTCACAAATCATTTAATAAATTGTAAATTTATCAAAATTTAATGACCTCCAAAGTCGAAAAATTAATGATGTTTTTTTTTAATGAATCTGTTTTTTTTTTAAATTAATATTTTCTTTCGGAAATCACGGAAAAGTTTTTCAACAAAAAAGTAACTCTTAAACTCACAAATATAGTTATATTTCTAAAGACCGATTGACCCTGAAAATAGCTAAACTATGATTTGATTTTATTAACAAATTACTTTTGATAGTTTTTATTGAAAAAAAAAACGCGTTTGCTATTGGATTATCTGTGAACAAAATTGTATTTGGTGGTGGTTTTTAGACAAGCAAATGAACAATTTTTAACATGTAAATTTTATTATAACATTTAACGATTAATAAACGAATATTATATCATTACATTTTATTGTCGAGTTTCAGATTAAAAAAAAATGTATGAAATATACACCATCACACATAAAACCGACCGCACACGATTTATCATCCCATCCTATATATATTTGAATTTATTATGAATATTCTTTTTAAATATGAATGTATTTATTCATTTATGTAACAACGACATTTTTTATTACCTTTTGTATATATTAAAAATATTAATACATTTATTGCTAAATTCGACTGCATTTCGATTATACGATACGCAAACTATATTTTATTACACCGATAAAATCCTATAGAATAATAATTATGAAAGTTTTTAATATCGAACATATTAAACATTACTTGTCGTATTAAACACCGATTTTTTTCCCGATTTTTTCCGTTAACATTTTTATGTTTTAAGTGCATTTTGCCTATTTAACATAATTGTCTTTATAACCATAATCTTTAATTAATCTTCAAATTAATTCTCATATAAATTTTTCATTTCGTATTTTTCATTCTTTTTTATTTTCTTTATTAATTGATATCAATATTCAAATTTAAATTCTATTTAGTTATTATAGATTTCTATATTGAAATTGTATAAATATACAAATTCTAAATATAACAAATAAAATTTAAAATTATTCCACACACACAATAATTATTTATTTATTTATAGATAGATGAAACCGAATTTTCATTGAATCATTAATTTAACTAAAATGTATTTAAATAAAAAATCATGTAATCGCACATTTAAACATTTAAATTTATTAGTTTATTCATAGAAAAACAAAAAATAAAGAAAAAAAAACACTACCGAATTGTTATCACACTAACAAGTTACAAGTAAAAAATATAACATCCCCGTGAAGCAAACGTTAACAACTTACTGACTTGATAAATATTATTATATATTCGTTTTTCATATACAAAAAAAAACGAAAACACACAAATTTTCTTTAAAAAATATACTGCGAGATTTTCTGTAATTTATCGTATGGATGTTTGTATTTATATGGTGAGAAATATTGTGTATATCCTTGTATCCTTTTCTTGCGTGTAAGTATTTTGTGATGAGGGGAATTTTATGGATATTTTATATATATGGTACATAATAAAAACAGAACGAAATAATATTTCATTTTGACAACGAATAAGTTATTAGTTGGTTTAATGCCTTGCGCCACTAATCTACAATAATCTCATATAATATGGATATATATATATATATATATTTATTTATAGAAGAACGCATTTCTGTTTCACTTTAGTTCCTTTTCGACAGTTGTAAGGATGTATTTTGCAAAAAAATAAATAAATAAATATACATAACAATCAATGACTATATCAATTAATCTTTTTGTGAAGGAAATGGTGATTAAACATTTTGGAATCTCTTTTAGTATTTTAGGTTAATATTCCCTGTGACATAATTACTTGATAGATTCATTATAATTTCTATATATAGATCTGATGCCCGAAACAAGATCATAGGATACGAGGTCAAGGACCGAATATTCAAAAAAATAGTCTAAATTTCATTAGAAAACAATTAATAAGTGAGTTTCCCTTCTGTGGAAACGTAAAATAGTTATTCGTTAATTTTCTGTTTGTTTTTTTTTATCATTATTAAATGTTGATTATAGAAAATTACGCAATTTCCCTTAATGGATATAAAGGTTTAGGTTTTGCTATATAGTAAAGTATTCTATTAGTAGTTTGTCCGGAGATATGAATTGGAGAAGAATTTCATTAAAAAAATTACAAAAAAGTGAATTGGTGGATTTTTGTTTTATATATGTTCACATATGCATTTTTTGATTTGTGGATTTTAGTTCCAATCGAATGAGATTCCAAGATGAAAGGGGACTTAATTATCTTTCTATAATTTTCTTTCTTTCAACCCTCAGATTGGGTATTGATTAGGTACTAATCCAAGATTTCCACCCAAGATTTTTAATTTTTTTAAAGGTAAATTAAGGGCAGCGGACATAATCAGAGAGAGGGATATTAATGGGATTCGTGTCAATATACGATCGGATAGTCAGGCGGCTTTGATGGCACTTCAGCAAATCAGTTTCAACTTCTAGTTGGTCTTCGAATGTCACGAAGTCCTAAACGAGTTGGCAAACAAGCGCGATGTTAGAGTCATCTGGATGCCGGCTCATATGGGACAAAAAGGCCGAGAAGACGCAGGAAAACCTGCAAATTCGCCCTTCTGTGGGCTTGCCAGGAAAGATAAGATGGAAGCAATTGAATTGCGGTCCAATGAAAAGGCTAAGGGAAACTGGGATAATATCAGAGGCCTTAAGCATTCAAAAAAATTTATTTATATAAATGTGAAGAGAGCTGAGGAAATTCTGAACTTATCGAGAGAACATCTTAAGGTTCTCTGCTGGACTCTCACGGGACATGCGACGTGTAACTACCATCTCAAAAAGATTGGATTGGTCGAAAATGAGCAATGCATATTCGGCAATAAGGAAAATGAGACTATGGAACATATACTCGAAAAATCTCCAGAGCTCTGTAAAAAACGAAGGAAATATCTAGGAAAAGACTTTCTCAGGGAAAGTGGATATAAAAACCTTCCGGTAAAAGCGGTCATCAATTTCCTAATTGGTGACCTATGAGAAAAGGTCTATTCCTTTTGAGTAAAAGGAATAAAGAATAGAGGGGCACAATAGACCTGAATGGTCGCAGTGCGAGGGGTATCTTGAATTCCAACCCTGTGGGAGAGGTTTTAGTCGGTAGGACGTCCTAGTGACGGGAGCCCGACACACAGTCTGTAAATGAATTTCCAATTTATTTAAATCATATTAATTCCCATAATCCAAGGTATAACCCAAGGTAATACTAAATATTAAGTAAATCTCCGGTATAAGCTGAATTAATTATTCAACCAAATCTATCAGTTCAATCTGATCAATAATCAAGCTTTTATAAATGTTACGCACCTTTTTCGTCTATAGTGGGAACTTTTATTTTAATATTAACGTCATTCAAATTGATCTTTGTGTGTGTTAATTTTAATAGCATTCAAATGGATCGATTTTATGTGTGTGTTTGTACCGTATCATAACTACAAATTCAATACTCACCTATAATTACATTTCATTTTTTTGTTCGTTAGTACAGCAGAATCGGTTTGAACCTGGGCATTCTATTGCCGTGAGTCATACATTGGCGTTTAAAAACGTTTATTAAAAAAAAAAAAAACTTTTATCAAAATATCAAGTAAAATCTGAAAATTAACCTTACAAATCCATCTTGATTGTGATGTTCAAATAAGTATCATTTATAGTTTTGAGGATTGTGCGGCAATCATTTAATTCTTTTCATATGTATGAAGATACGATCTTGTGACAATTTTTGGAAAATAAAATATTAATTATATTTAACTATATAAATAAGATAATATCACTATATATAGATTTGTGTGTTATTAGAGGAAAAAAAAAACATTATATTTGTTTTTATTTTGTTATTGTTAATAAAAAAATTATATAATCCAATTTTAAAGACATTAAAAAGACTCAAAATGCTGACGAGGTTAAATGCAATCATTTTCTATATATATAAATATATATATATAGGTGATAACTTTGCAGACAGGTGTTCATATACACATAAATATTATAAACATAATCATATTTAAAGAAAGGAAGAAAAACTTTAGGGTTGACGTTAAAACAACTATATATTTGTATATATATATAGGTGGTGATGTTCATTAATCCAAAAAAGCAGCAACTATGTACTATAGGTATATATACTAAACGTTTAGTATAAATGAATGAAAATGGTTTTTATAAATGAAAGGTAAATTATATATATATATATATATAAAAGAGTGTATTTCAAGTCGGGGTGCTGCTATATATTTTATATAAATATATATATCACATAAACAATATCAGAAATATACTGTTGTGTTGTGTTGAAGTACTTATATACATTATATATAAAAAGTGAAGTGTTAAATTTATATATTACGATAGTTATATGTATATGAAAACTTGTATAAATACACTACTAAAACTAAACTATAAGGATTTTGAGTATTGTATATATAGTATACGAGCAATGGTAAATGATAGAAAAGTGTACATATTTGTAGAAGTACTACACATACATATATTTGTTTGTTTATTTCTATTTTTTTTTTGTTCAAAAAGGATAAAGAATTTTTAATGAGAAAAACTGTACAGAGACAAAGGAAAGGTTTGCGACACGGTATACATGATTATTAAGATATGTTTAAATAACCATAGATTATAAAAAAAAAAGAACTGTATATACACGGAGATAGAATAATGTGACTTATATGGCGCAAGGTGACAATAATGTTATCTTCTCATAAAATAAATGTGTTACTAAAATATGATAATTGAATGTATGTACGGAAAATAATGTTTGTATGCAAATAAAAGAAAACTATAGTATACCTTTAAAACTTGAATTATAAATGTTGGTTATATAAGTTATATATAAATTAATTTTTGTTTTTACAACGATATGTTTTGTGTTAACTATATAGTATTCTATATATACACAAATAGCTATGTGTCTGCTCATAAATAAAATCTATATACGGTTAAGTTATAGATTATGATTTACTATGCCTGATGTAATTTTAATTGAAAAGGCTGTAAGAAGAAGAAGAAGGGTTATTAAATTAGTGTATATATTATACAATTTGTGTATTATACAATTATCCCAAATATGTAATTTGATTTATACGATATAGACGATAGACCTACTTTAACACTGGGGGGTTTTCAATGCCTGATTAAGAGCAAAAATGCACGCATATGCTAGGTTGAAAAAGTTGTATCCTTAAAGTAGAAATTTCCTTAAGCTCTTTGGAAATTAAAATCTTCACTGTTTCATGACGTTTGAATAAAATTCGGACATTGTTCGTCGATAATTTGAAAACACCTGTTATAGACATCCTCCGAATGTCTGACTAATATCCTTTGAAACTTTTATGATGGATTGAATTGTTCAATTCTTACACAATATCAGTTAATTTTCTATTGGCTTAAGAACTGCGATTGTGATTCGTTTGTATTTTAGGACTAATTTGTGTTTCATTGATCTTATACACGGTGTGTAAGGAATTTTTTTGATGTGAACATGAACATCAATCGCGGTAATTATATATGTGACTTTGGAGCAACATCAATAATAAAGCGCTGATAACTTATAAAATAGCTATTTGCACCAAAGCACATCTTTTATATGTTTGTAATTTACTCAAAGTGATTTTGGATTTTGAAAAGCTTTAATCAAAAAGGTCAACTATAACAGTTGGGCTGAAAACAGTTGGGCTAACATAGAAAAACCTGCTTCTTTTTTATAAAATTTGAATTCATTATTCAATATAGTTGCCCTCCAGAGCCATACAACGATTATAGCGTTCATACAATTATTTTTATATCATTTTTATAATACGATTTATCTTTAGCCTCAAAATAAACCTCAGTTTCGGGGATTACCCCATCATCGGAGGTAAATTTCATTCCACAGAACAGTAAAAAGTCGCTGGTGGCCAGATCTGAAGAAAACTGTGGATGCAATTCGAAGCCAAATTCATGCAATTTTGTTATAAGTCAATTTTGTTTTGTTAAAAATATTCATTCACAATATGCCCATTACGTTCCTTTGATATCTTTAGAGTATCGCAGTTATCTCGATCAACTTTACGGTTATCCTTATCCTTATCCAAAATTATTTTGTGAACTTTTTTGATGTTTTCGTCGGTAACAGCCTCTTTGGGGCGTCCACTGCGTGTATCGTTCTTGTTGCTCATTTCTATCGCCTCATTTAAACGTAGCAAACCCCTTCTCACCGGTTGATTTTCCTGATGCAGAATCCGAATAATGTTCATCAATCCAACAGCCGTGGTTTCAACATAATATTTTTTTTCCAAAAAGCAATGTTTTATTAATACACGAAATTCATTTTTGATCTATTTTTTTATAAACTAACACAAGTTGCTTCACTCAAAATGCTTTATCTCTTAAACTATAATAGTTTGACATCAGCGGTCAAATTTATACACGTTTCTTTTGAAGGTTCAGGCTAACTAAAAATCATATGGATTTAATGCTTGTAGCGCCGTTTATGTTTCAGCCTACGAACAGCCTACCTGATATATAGTGTGTTAATGTTTGCACTTCCCCGTGATGAGCGTTAGAATTGTACTCCATAGGTGGTATTTAAGATTCGTTGATCTGCTGATTTTCATTTTCAAAAGCATCCGTTTTAATTACCTAAAGGATAGCATCAAGATAAAGTTTAATTAACTCTTATATCTTCTTAAGCGTTCAAATAGGTATAATATAATAATAATAATATAAATAATATATAATGCATTATGGACTTATAGCTATAATTATACTTTAAAAAGAAGAAATTTATTTATTACATTTTTGATTATCTAAATTTTTTTTTTAATTTTATTTATAATATATACAAATTATTAATGAAATAATATTTTTAAAGATAGTTAAAGTTAATTTTTAAATGTTGTTTGTTTGTACAAATTTTATATATTATATAAAATACACATTTTCTTAAAACATATTACATACAATTTTATGATGTAATATATTTAGATTTCATCTTAACCAAAAATAATTATCGTTACACCACCGCAAAAAAAAATAAAAAAACTTCCTATATATAGTAAAAATAAATTAAATTTTATAAGAATTATATTTATATACATATATAATACATAGAAATAATATATATATATTTTCCTAATTTATTTGTACATGTTGGTTTTTCATCAAATTGGATTATTTACCATGAAAAAAAAAAGTTTTTATATTTATATAAATAGATTATGTAAAAAAAAAAATATAAAAAGTATAACATATATAATAAGAAAATCAAAGAAAAATTACCTCATCAACTTTCACTGTCTGATTTTGTATCGGAGTTGAGATAGAAAATATATGATGTACGATACGATACGATATACATATAAAATATAAATATAAATATATAGATGAATAGTTATGGATGGATACGTACATTATATGTACAGTACATGTACATATTTATATGTATATATTGCTATCGACCATAAATTGTAATTTTCATTAATACATTTTGAATTCATTGAATAGATATTTATATATGAATATAATATGCAATATCTCTATATGTTAAACATTCGTGTACAATCAAATTATAATATTTAACCAACAACAACGCAATATATAACATCAATATCCAGATATATCCTTTCAGAGGTTATCCGAAAAGTTTCTCAATGCAAATTTATTAAAAAACTATAACATTTTGAGATAAGTTTAATAAAAAAAAAGCAATTCGAATGATTTTCAATAATTTCATAATAATTTTTCAATAAACCGGTATATTGAAGTGCACATAGTCTTTTCAAATTGGGACACAAAAAAAAACAAGTAGTTAAATAATCTGAATATCTTTCATTCGGGACATTGTTGATGAATATAATATATAGCGGGTGCATTACACATCCTAAAGCAAATTCTTCATAAAGTGCGGTCCAAGATTTCTGTATAGCATTTTAACAAAATAATCATTATTCGAAATTCCTTTCTTTTATTTGCCTAAAATTGAATATTAAAAACGCAAACTGTAATTGACAGATATTTTTTTTGTTGTTATATTTAGATATTTGAACGTTGATCGCAGTGATCAAAAATATACCCTGTTTTTAACGTAATTTCTTTCAAGTCAGAATCAAGAACTTTTTTAACAAACTATTCAGTAAATATATATATACATAATAATCTCGATGTACGTACACAAGATACACGATGTATATGCGATGATGAAATGAAGTCAAATCACTGTATGTAATATGTATGTATGCATGTACATAAAATAAATATATAGTAGTACTGTAATAAGAAGACATCCGTTGAAATGTACGTGACTATATGTCATGAATATAAATATTATTAATATTCGTTGTGATCTGCTAGTTTGCTTATTGCATATTTTTAAATATATTATATATATAAAATTGTACGAACAATATATATATAAGTTGAATTATGTATTTATGATGTTATATTTATATAAAAATTTTTGCAGATATGAAACTTTAAAAAAAAAAGAAAATCATATTTCCTTGATGAAATAACATGGAATAAAATAATAACAGAATATTATTATTAATAAATATATATATATTTATATACATATGTACAGGAAAACCAAAACGGGATGATCTAACGTAATGGGTACGTACGTGTATATACATATCATACATATTAATAATGTCAATGCACCACGACAATATATATATATATATATATATATATATATATTAATAATAGATGTATTTTCAACGTAATGTATCAAAAATACCTATAGAATTTATAATATTATAGTAAATTCGTTACTCTATAACCATATATTTATATATAAATGATGGCAGAACAAATAATTTTAATTTTACATTATATATATTTATATATATTTAATAGTATATAGGTATATGTATATATAAATAATAATAATTTAAAACTTATAATTAATCACCGATTGTTCTATTCTTATATACGTATATAATAATTTCATAACGCAATATTTATATATAATAAAACAAAAAACTTTTCTTGAATTACATTCGCATATACATACATAGTGTATATATACACTATATACAGTTTAAAACTTGACATTTACCAAAACAATAAAGTGATAAGAAAATTATTGTTTATAGTTGAGATATATAGTATATAATTCTATGTATATCTACTCTGCTTTCTTGCTTCAAGTTATTGAAAATAATAATAATAATTGAATTAATTATAAATCTATTTTGAGTGCGATATACATACATATATTTAAATTAAATTAAATATATAGGTAAATGAATAGTTGTTTCAATTTTTAATGTACATTGTCGAATATATATAAAATTATTGTTTTATTAATATCTACCTATAGATACAATATTATATATTTTCTTTCTTTTAATTGCAAAAGTTTATCGCTATATATATATATATATATAATTTAAATATACACCAAAAAGGACTTCTTCATATTCTTCTCCTTATTATTCTTCTATAAATCTGGTTATTTATTAAATTACGGCCCTTATGGTTTTGTCTTAAATTTTTTCATTTTCTTTGCATCATTTCAAAATTAAATTAATTTCAGCTATTTCCTATATAGAAAAACATTATAGGAATCGCTAAATTGGTTTAACGAAATGTAGTCGATTTTTATTAAAAAAAAAAATATGTTAAAATTGAAAATAAATTGATTGAATTTTCAAATCATTAAAACTACGACTCTAACCACCATTATATCGGACACCTGCTATTTTATCCGTTTGCTCGATTTTGAGATGCCGAGAAAGGACTTTAAACCATAATTTTTTAATCCTTCTAATTTTATTTCATAAAATGTTGGTTTTAGTTAAATAAAATTGCGCAGACAGAAATAAAAAAAACTTTTATATTCAATTAGTTATGGAATTTATTTAATGATTCATGATTAAAAATGATTCAATTTAACAAAACAAAAAATGTTGACCATTATAATATCGGACACTTATATTATACGCCACTAATCTCCTTTGTAACGCCTCCTTTGGCCTTTATAATAGCCTCCATTCTCTTGGTCAACTTGGACGTAATATTTACTAAATTTTTGCATTCATCTGGTGTTTTTGTATTACTCATTTCAATGATTTTTCCTTGGAATTCTTCACTAATCCAATTGTAACTTACTTATAATTTTTTAACTTCGTTTTATTAATGTTCACTTTAACTAAGTGATAATTTAACTAAAACCATCATTTTATGAAATAAAAATGTAGAAAGATTAAAAAATTATTGTTTAAAGTCCTTTTTTGGCATCTCAAAATCGAGCATACGAATAAAATAGCAGGTGTCTAGTATGAATGCAGATATTTCCACAATAAGACATTATTTACGGCATTATTACTTATTTTACGGCATTCCTTAATATAATATAAAATAAATTATTGGTCGCATTTCATTATAATATTTCAATTGCAGTTGGTCTGCGATTGGTCGTACGGCTAATTACCGACACCGTAATAGCCAAGAATTAATAAACTAACAACAGAAGGCGGCTGTTGTTGGACGCTAAAACCAGATTGTTATAGTTGTATAGCGAAAAATTAATTTTATTATTTATTATAGAAAACGAATAGGCAAATTCCCGATAGGAACTGCTTATTCTTAAAAAATATATATATATTAGGTTGTCTAAAAAGTATTGATAATTTTTTTTACAAAATTCAAACGATTTTTTTTATATATTTCAAATGAACTTTATTAAACCAAATATGCGCCGTTTTGATCGATGACCCTTTGCCATTTTTCTGGTAAAGACATTATTCGATCACTGTAGAACTTCTGTGTTTTCTGGGCAAAAAACTGATCCAAGTGCATTTTGCAGTCCTCTGCGGAATTTAATTTTAAACCATTAAGGGAATTCTGCAGAGACCGGAACAAATGATAATCTGAAGGTGCAAGGTCCCGGCTATATGGTGGATGCATTAAAACTTCCCACCCAAACTCTCTCAGTTTCTGCCGAGTCATCAAAGATGTGTGTGGTCTGGCGTTGTCATGATGGAACACAACCCTTTCCCTTTCGATTGATTAATTCTGGACGTTTTTTTTTAATCTCGTGCTTCAATCTTGTTAATTGTTGACAATAGAGATCGGAATCAATGGTTTGACCGGGTGCTAGTAATTCATAATGAACGATTCCTTTCCACGAAACAGACAGCATTACCTTTCTTGGTGTTAACCAGGTTTTGCTACTGTTTTAGGAGCTTCACCCTTCTTGGACCACGATCTTTTTCGTACATTATTATCGTATGTGATCCATTTTTCATCACCTGTAATCATTCGCTTTAGAAATGACTCGATTTCGTTCCTTTTAAACAGCGTTTCGCAAATGGAAATTCGGTTCATTAAATTGTTTTGTGTTAATTCATGTGGTACCCAAACATCGAGCTTTTTCTTGTATCCAGCCTTTGTCAAATGGTTTAAAACTGTTTGATGATGGATGTTTAGTTCTTTAGCGATATCATGACTGCTTACGTGTCGATTTTCTTCAATTTTTGATATGATTTCATCGACTTTTTCAGTGATTGTTCGACCAGAACGAGGTGCATCTTTGACATCAAAATTACCGGAACGAAATCGAGCAAACCATCTATAGGCTGTTAATTTTGATACAGTTCCTTCACCGTAAACTGCGCAAATTTGTTCATGTGCCTACGTTGCATTTTCACCTTTTTCATAATAAAATTGTAAAATGTATCGAATTTTTTCACTAATTTCGCTCATCTTTAATGCACTACAACTTTTAAATGACTAAACAAATTTCATTTTTTTTTTTTTTATCTACGAAATGTCATCTTTCGAACATATGTTAGTGTTACCTGATCAGATTAGTACTACTTGAAATATTCAATTATAATGACATCTATTTATAAAAATTATCAATACTTTTTCGACAACCTAATATATAAATAATCAGACAAAATGCCAAATGAAAACAGTTTAAATAAACAACAATCCTTAATAAAATGTTTTTTCCAGAAATATTACGAACCTTTTGCTTGGTCTGTGTGTTCGTTTATAACATAAACAGTTGCTAAAATAAATTTATATTGATTTATATTTGAAATATATAGTAATCATTATTATATTATTAGTATATTATTATTATTATTATTATAATATAAAGATTCGAATAATTCTTAACCGGTCTCCAATCCACTTATATAATTTCATCATATAAATAAACTCTAAATTTATTTATTATTTTTATATATATACAAATACAAATATATAATAAAACTTTAAAAAGTTATTTTCAAAAAGAAAAAAAACAAACTTTTATATATAAAAAATATATGTGATTTTATCAATTGCAAAACCTCGCTATATTAAAATATAAGAAAATTCACTTCAATTGTATTTTGTTTAAACTTGTTTATATTTTATTTTATTTTATTTATTTTTTATTTTATTTTTTTTTTTTTGGATAATGCAATTGTTTTTATTTTTATTATCATTTCTCCTTTTATTTATTTTCACTATAAATAAATGTATATAAAAAGAATTTATATTTACTATATTTGTGTGTGTGTATTTATCGATACCGATAAATTATATCGATATATATATTATTTGAAATCCAAAAGAGGAAAAGCCATAATAATAAACCTCAAAACAAATATGCGATATATAGGAATATATATATAAGTATTTGTATTTGTATATAAGGAATTACTGAAGCTGATCTAGTGTTTGATATATATCGTATCGTTTATAATATGTAATATACTGATATCATTGATATCATAAATATTATATAACCCATTCTTAGTTTGTTTTTTTATTTTTTGTCTATAAATGAACATTCTCTGTAAGTTATATATATTATATATTTTAGTCACTGCGGGGTTTATAAATATATATTCTATATAAAGTGTGAAAAATGCCATATCTTTGAAAAATATTGCTTGATGTTTGAATTTTATGTGGGAATATTGATTAATTTGTTAAAAAAATGATTACGCGCCTCTAAAACAATAATTTCTGGATTGTTTTGAATTAATAAAATAAACAAACCACTTTAAGAGATGATTTTTTCTTTATGGTTTCGAAATGATTCTTGATTTAAAATGATCTTAAATTAATTTATTTGTAAATTAATGTACCTGATGAGTTTTTCTCGGAAACTTTACCAGTCGACCACGATTTTGTTGAAATTTTAAAATGTACGCTTTAAAAAAGTCCTTACAAATTTACCGAATTTTCCTACCGTATTTTTGGTATATCTCAAAGAGTTTTAAATGTATTTACTTTAAATGTATTTTGGATATGATGGTTTATGGTGCCAAATGCAACAAATTATATGCTCGGAAATTTTTTCTAATCCCATGGGATCCACGAGCTCCCATACAAATCCAATGAATTATTAGAGATATTTACAAATGAAGAATTGGAGTTTTAGATAAAGGAGAAATAATATCGTTTTTGAAGGCTGTATCCATATATTTATTTTGAGCCAAATCATATAATACAGGATACATACGGACACATTCATATAAATTTTCGTCAATGATCTCTTAAAACAATATATGAAATTTAATCAAAATCTCCATAAATAAAACAAGAATCTTTGACTTGTTTCTTTGAAACTTTGAATCTTTGAAAAACTGCAGCAGAATCACATCGAATGCTTGTAAAAGCTTATGGCGATAACACTTTATCAGAAAGAACACAGAGAGAATGGTTTCATCGATTCAAAAGTAATGAGTTTGATGTGGAAAATAAAGAGCGCCCTGGACAGCCGAAAAGTTTAAGGACACCGAATTGCAGTCTCTATTGGATGAAGACGACACGCAAACGCAACAACAATTTGCAGAACAACTAGGAGTTGCTCTACAAACCGTTTCCGATCGTTTGAAAGCAATGGGAAAGATCCAAAAGGAAGGTAAGTGGGTGCCACCTGAATTGACTGCAAGGCAACAAGAAAATCGAAAAACCATCTGTGAAATGCAACTTCAACGATACAAAAGGAAGAGTTTTTTGCATCGAATCGTGATTGGTGATGAAAAGTGGATTACTTTTGCGAATCCGAAACGCAAAAAATCATGGGTTTCACCTGGCCATTCATCAACATCGACTGCAATGCCAAATCGCTTCGGCAAGAAATGCTTTGGGTTTGGTGGGATCAGAAAGGTGTGGTGGACCACGAGTTTCTAAATCCTGGTGATACTGTTAATACTGATCACTACCGACAACAAATGATCAATTTGAACCGTGCATTGCTGCAAAAACGACTAGAATATCAAAAGACACAACACAAGGTATTTTTCCTTCATGACAATGCACCATCACACAAAGAAATACCGTTCCAGGAAACGTTAGAGGCGCTTAACTGGGAAGAATTATCGCATGCGGCATGTTCACCAGACTTGGCTCCTTCAGACTACCATTTGTTTTCATCGATAGACCACACCCTTAAGGACCAGCACTTCAAAACGTCTGAAGAACTCGAAAATTAAGTTTCAAACTGGTTTTAATCCAAGGAACAATAATTCTTTTCGTATGGTGTCCACAAATTGCCTGAAAGGTGGACAAAATGTGTAACAAGTGATGGAAAATATTTTGAATAAAAATTTTTTGGGTTTTCTCCCACAAAAAATGTGCTTTTCTCTTTAAAAAACCGCGGACATTAACCGATATACCTGGTATCGTTGGCAATTATATTAAAAAAAGTCTGTGAGAACAGTGATTGAAAACGGTGAATAAATCGCGGTGCTGTATCGGTCGAGTATAGTTTATTGTATTCAAAGGTAATGAAAGACTATTCTTTTCACTGACACTGAAGCAATTTCACTTCGCTGAACGGATACGGTACGGTGAGAATACTGATGTGTATGAGAAGACCTTAATTGTTTGAGGAGAAAAATGGAGGTAAGCTTTTATATCGTGACATCGCGTTTATTCTAATCCTGACTGTTGCTTCCACCCCCACCCTAATAGTGTATTTTGAGAAATAAATTTGAATCTATATTTTGGTGCGTGTCATACATCATTTTATATTAAAATTTTATGAGGAATTCATTAATGATTGAAATACAAACCTTCCTTTTAGCATAAATACGTGATTCGTTTTTCAGTTGTTTGAACCGCAACGTTTTTATTAATTATAGTACATAAATGTTCCTATATATTACCGTTCAACAAAAGTGTCCATCCAATAATTATCGAATAGTTTCAATATTTTATTAAAATGAAATATCACACGAATGCTAATCTATGCCTCTATATAGTTAAGTTGTTAAAATTGTTTTCCATCAACATCACGAAAAACATTTTAACGAGTTTCAAAATATTATCATAAAACAAAAATACGGTTTATGAAATAGAATTAATATTAGAAAATGAGAGGTAAAATACATAATAAATAAAAATGGTAAAAACGCATAATGGCTTTGTATAAATATTTGTTTAATAACAAGTAAATGTAACATATATAAGTTAAAAACTATACCACAAAATAATATCGTGCCATATACATATATATTTCTATATATATGTGGCTTAATAAGGCATGTAATTTGTTGTGTGATGGATTTCTTAACCTTTTTCGACAGACAAGTATTTATAGTCGTAAATAATTTTGAACAAATAAAGATACCATATTACTGATATTACACATGTTTATATATACATTATATGTATGTATGTATGTATATACATAAAACATTATTATATGAACTGAACAACTTCACGTGTGCTGCCAAAGAAACTATATATATACATATTGTATATTGCGTGATAAATGTAACTTTCTCATTATACACATATACAATTTTATGAAATTGCATTGTTGTTTTTCTTCATTATTATATGTTTTTTGAGTGATATACTACTCGTATATATATACCATAGTTAATAACTTTAGCATATCTTAATAATGACTTGTTGAAATTACGTCGAAGGGTATATATAAGGAATATTATATATGTATATAAAATAAATTGATAAAATGAAATCAATTGCATTAGCGCAGCATTGTATATTATTTGGGAATATTTGATTTTAATTTAATTTTACCATTTAATTTTGCGATACTTTACTTTACTTACTATTAAAAATTCATAATCGAAATATTTTAATTTATTTGCTTTTATATGAAGAGTATTCCAAAGATAAATATGATAACTTGCAACCCACATTTAAAATTTGTTTAACCTGCTTTGAATATTATTTCCTATGAGAGCATATATGAATAGGTATAGTATTATTAAATATACTGAAATTAACTCATTCATTTTTTCTGTTTCATGTGATATGATTTCAATTTTTCTTTGTATATATAACAATTTTGTAAAAGTTTCAATTAAAATGTCTATATATATACATATATAAAAGCTTAAATATCAATTTAAATTTTTTTTATCGTATCATATTCTATTTGTTTACCATTCGATATGAAATGAATATACCTATAAATATAGAGATATAATATATATGAAAACAAATATGAATATATTCAAAAATCGTTTACATTTCCATAAACTCATGTAATGTATTGCCATAATTGTTATTGTTGTTGTTATTGTATTCACTTTATGCTAATAATTTTCCATTTTCAATTTTATTTATTTTTTGTATATTTTTCTCGTTTTCATGCATATTTTCGTTATATCAAATATCAAAAAAAAAAAAAAAAAAAAACTTAAACAAATATAAACAAAATATGAAGAAGATATTACATATATTTAGTCATATTAAAATGCATCACAATATAAAAAGATTAAAAAAATAAAGTATTTTCTATATATACAAGGTGTTCCACAATATGATGTATTTAGTCTATATGGCAAATTGCTATGATTAAATTGAAATGTTGAAATACACTTTGGAATCTTTAAAAACACTTTATTCTGTATATCGAATATAGGTTACAAGACAAGTTTGTTGCATAATTAATCAATAAATCATTTCGAAAAACGAATTTGCTCATATACTTACTTAATTAAACGCGCCTACAACCTACAATTGGTTTTGGCGTCCTTCAACAGCCTCCTACAACCGGGCCTATTTACCGCCAACGTCCAACGTCCAACGGACAACGGAAACGCCAACGGCCAACGGAAACGCCGAGGGCCCGAAGGTCCGCTTCCACTTCATCCTTCCACCTACCCCGCGGTCTTCCCACACACCGTGATCCAACCGGTTTGCTATCCAGCATTTTTAACTGTATGCGATCGCCTTCCATTCCTACCACATGACCAAACCACCTCCAGCGACCAATCTTGATAAATCGAACAATATATCGGGTTCGTCAATATATCGCCTTTCCTTTGTCGGTCCAAAGATGAGGCGTAGCACTTTCTTTAAGAACCCTCCAAGACGCCCTTCGTTGGCCCGTGGCATGCACCACGTTTCAGAACCGTAGTTGACAATTGGTCGAACCTGTGTTTGATATAACTTTACTTTCATTGTTTTACTCAATGTCTTCGAGAAGAACATCTTTCGCAAACCGTAAAAGTCCTTGTTTTCTGAAGCAATCCGAGATTGAACTTCTTCAGCTATATCATTTTCACTGTTTATGCTCATATGCAAAATCATAATATCAAAAAAATAAAGAAATATTCTGAATAGATTCGTTTGTCCTGATATTCACTGTGGGACACACCCATTATATACATGCACATATAGCCAAAAGTGTATCAATAAACATCATATTTATACTTGGTAATATAACAACATTCAGCATACAATTCATTTATCATTGAAATATACATAAATTTATATATTATTTATATACATAGAAAGAAGATGATTTTAAAATATTAAAATAAACATTAATTTAAAATTCATAAAAAAAATTAATCTTATATAACTTTTCAAGAATTGGTAATATCCGCAGGATTTGTACATTATCGCATATATAGAAGTTGCATCAAAGTTAAAACTGTTTTTGTTCACTGATCCACTCATAATGATAAAATGCACATCGTAAAACACATGATGATGGCAACTATAGGATATTGCAATATAGTATTTCGGTAGATGAGATAAACAAATGGTTCTCCTCAATTGGAGGAAAAAATAAAAAAACAAAAATTTATTTCTAAGGTTCTTTTATACATTTTTCCAATACGATATTCATAATAATATTGCACCAGTTTAAGTAATGACTTTGACGAATTACATATTTTCAATAATTTTCAAAATGTTTATTCAATTTTTGATACCCTATATTTTTGTTCACATGATCTGTAACAGTTTAGGTTGAATCATTAAATATATAGATCCGTTTTTCACAATGTGTGTAGCTAACAACCACAATATTCAGTGACAATCATATTTATCCCGATCAAAATCAACGTTATATCTTTTTAACAATATACATATATTCTGCGTGTTCTTATTGATTATTTCTTTATACAGTGTGTCCCAGTACCACTCCTCAAAAGCCGAATACCACGTATTCCCGGGACAATTTCACGCAAAAAAACGTTCTGGAAGGGGGGGTCTAACTTTAACCCTACCGAGTTACAGGCTGTTGAAAAAATGGTGTTCATTGAAAAACATGGGTTCACTTATTGACTTATATTTTCCAAACCGTTCAAGCTAGAATAAAAATTAGATAATCTATCTATAGGTAAATGAATTACCTTTAATTTTGCTTGGCATGCAATTTTTGCAATCTAGTTCTCGTTTGGAGTTATTGATGGACAAAGTGAAAAAATATCATATCTTTCCGTCAACTTTTTCAGAAAAATTGATTTTTCTCAAAAATTCTCGGAGTATAAATTTTTGTTTTTCTAATTAACTTTTGTCCTGGTACACACACTATATAAAAAAATAGTTATCTTGAGTTTGTAAACGAATTTTAAATGCAATCAAATATAGATTCATAAATTATAAGCGCTTTATATATATATATATATGTTGCATCACGAAAATAATGAAATACATCAAAACTTGTTTATATACTTACAACAAATAATTAAAAAATACAATATGATCTACAAATTTACATCAAATTTTTACATCAAAACGTTTTATCGTTGATAATAACATTATATATTTATCTCGCAATGTAACTCAAAATTTTATCTATTTTTAATGATAAAATAAAATGCATATATGTAAAGTGTCTAATATATAAACAAATCAAATGTACAAAGAACAATTAAAACTAATATATACCATATATTGTTATATAGTTTTCTATATATCAGGATCTATATACGAGTATATTTGATGGATTATATATAAATATATACACATCCGCGTATAACATTATAAGAACGAACTATAT